>OY978006.1:34715696-35315696 GCA_963854515.1 Pandemis heparana
ATATACTAAACTAAGAATGTGACATTCATAAAATATTTCGTTCGTTCAATAATCAAATCATTCATTACGTGACCTTAGTCGAGCACTAGTGAAATAAATGTGGTATCATTATTTCGTAAAATGACATTTGGAAGTGTCATCTGGCTGCAGTGGTTTAGCTGCCAGACTATAAGAAGGAGATGTTAAGAAATTGTATGTCAGTTCCGGTATAATTTTTTAAAATCTTTTTTTATTGAATTACAGTTAAATTTCTGACTATAGATTACTTATAACGTTTTTAACTTTTTAATAGTTTACAGTTTGTAATGATTTAAAACCTCGGAAGTAAGCGCAGTTAGTGCCGTCATTGATTATTTCTTCTGTGATTGATCGCCCTGGTGCGAATTTGTTGCCAGTTAAATGTGGCATAAGAAAGTATTCACTTAACTTAGTGAAGTAGATCAGTAGGTTACAGGTGTAGATGTAGTAGTTAGTAGTAGCTAGTATATATTTTTATGTAGACTATTAAAAAAAACTTACTTTATACTAACATGTCAATGTCATATAAGTCATTTAATTTGACACAGTACCTACGTAGTACTATTAGTTATTCTGTGACAGTGTGGAGTTTCATACTAAGAATACTGAGCGGGTCGAGTTGAGCGGGTGCCGTGCCGGCGCGGAGCGGTAATGTGTGCGTCAACCTATAACTGGGTGCGTTTCACTCTCTATAAAGACAATTGATATATTATTGACTCGCACTTGGCCGGTTTTTTTTAGATAACATTAGAGTAAACATTACATTTAGAGTAACCATTATTCCCGAATAAAATCCAGTGTTATACTTGGGACTTTAAGGTACTTAAAATTATGTAAACAATCTTGACATGTCATTTTAAAGAAATGTACACTTTAAAAATACTTTACAATTTATGTAGTTATAGCTTTTGCCCGCGACTTCGTAAGCGTAGACAATATAACTCAAGTAATACAAATACTGGTTTTTAGTAAAAAGCTACATTGTGTCTGATTGAAATACTACTTTTATCCCAAGAAAGTGTAAAGTTCCCGTGGGATAGAAAACAAAACAATAAGACTTACTGATATTGTATATTACTGCAAATTTATTATTATTTTAATAGAAATACATTTGCAGTGATATGAAATATCAGTACTTAGTCTTTTGCTTTAAACGCCTCGGGCTATCTGTCAGCGCCATCTACATTCACGAATTGAACTACATATCATCCTTGGTAGGTATATAAATATATATATTGCAATACAAGATATTTACTGTATTCATGTTTTACGTACCTAGTGTTTGCAGTTGGGTGAGTAGATAGATGCTGTAGTTAGTTGTATTAGCAGCGAATTACGATGGCGTGTCCCACCGGAAGCATTGTTACTTTACATCACATGGTTTTTAGTTCAGTCGCTCGCTGAGGACATAAGGTGCAGATTTTGGTAGATATCAGATGCATTCACTTGGTACAATTGTATCCTAGTATGGTCAAATGCAAAAATAAGTATCTATGCGAACTTCTCAAAAATATGTCCCACGATAGTATTGTTTTGGAATAAGAGCGTGTGGTACATATTTTTGAAGCGTTGCATTGATACACATATTTTTGCACTTAACTGTACAATACCTATAGCTAATAAAAAATATATTTTCCTAGGAGACCTACTATATTCGGAGCCAAAAGTTTGGCAGCAATAAATATATACCTGCAAGAGGAAAACTAGTGGATAAATATAACAATCATAAACGACTGCTACGGAAGAGTGGTGTGATCGCCAAAAGTAGAAAGGACGTACCGCCCGAGCCCGACACGGTGTTGCAAACAGGAGATGAAGGTCAAGGTGGTATATATTTGAACATTATGTTGTTAAAATTATTTATCTACTTACACAAACATACCTATCAGCAGATCCAGAAAAACCCTTAACACATCCGAAGGCTAGTTGCTGATTAGCTTCACAGTAAGAAAGTACTCGGTACACAATTTTAAAGCGCGGTTCACCGAACACGCCTAAAAATAAATTGGTTGTGACAAACTGACAGACAGACGGACATGATGAAACTATTAGAGTTGCGTTTTTGCAATTTGGTTACGGCACCCTTAAAATGACCACTAGCTTTAGGATGAGCAAAGGGTTCTGGTCGAAGCTTTTAGTAGTTATAGGCCGCGGCACAAAAGTCTAGCGATGACAGTTAATATCTGCGCATCGGTTCAGTCGCCAGCCAATCGCCTTGATTAAATGTATACTTTTATAAACATATATACACTATAATATTACACTACACTTCTTACACATATATAACTAACGTTACGCTAATCTAACTAATATTATAAATGCGAAAGTATGGATGGATGGATGGATGGATGTTTGTTTGTTACTCAATCACGCCAGAGCGGCCCAACGGATCTGGATGAAATTCGGCACATAGATAGAGAAAAGTCTGGAATAGCACATAGGCTACTTTTTATCCCGGAAAATTGCTTAGTTCCCGCGGGATAGCGATAAACGAATTCTTTGCAGACGAAGTCGCTGGCAACAGCTAGTACGCTATAAATAACTAACCTTGATTTATTGTTTACCAGTATCTAACGAAGAATATGAAGAAATAAAAGTTTGGCTGAAATACAACAAGGAGCCAGTGCCCGAAGTACTCGAGAACTGGAGGAAAACCTCCAAATTGCGCCTTAAGGAGATACAGTCAGAAAAATATTCACACGTACGTGACATCGTGAACGATTGGCCCTCATATAAATTGAGTTTCGGATATAAGTTGGTAAGTTGTGACCCTTTTTTTACAAGCTTTTCATTAGCTTTCCATAAGTATGTGAATACATCTTAGTGATTGCTGTTGATAGTGGACTTTGCATACCTATGGCGATACGCGCTACTCTATTTACTGGGAACCGATTTTTGGATTTCCCCCCTAAAGTGCCCCCTCCCACTCGTAGATATCTCACCGCGTGACATTTTTTGAATTTGACATTGATCTAACGGTAGCGTAAGCAAGTCATGGTCTTGAACGAGTAGCGCCGTCTAACGTGCGATAGAGGAACTAACACGACACTGACACTGACAGCGACTGAGCGACACTACGTTTCGTTTTAGGTTTAACTCAGTTGATTTACATAAATATTCAAAGTTTTAGTATGAGAAACAAAAACCGGTATTAAGGTCGACACTATACTTATCTGCGTAAAATTGGACGTAACTGAAAGATTGTCTATGACTAACACTGCGAACAACTGCGAGATATCTGCATGTTGGTACATAGGGTGTGACATTAAAAACTACGACATTTGATAAACAGTGACAAAAAAGTCACCAGTGACATAATATGTCACCGGTGAGTTAAGAGATCATCGGTGAGATTCAAAAATCGGTTCCCTGTTGTTAAGTATATTAGTTATATAGTTGAATTTCTAATTATTCTATATTTGGTTTTGGCAGACCATAGCCGTTGCACCTAGGCCGAAAGTTGATTAGAAACAAGATACCTAAGCATTTTGCAAATTAATTCAAATACTTATACTTAAACGTATTTTTTTTTTTTAGATCGAATTGGATTTTGAATCCAAATTTAAAGGATCAGAGCTCCTATTATTCAAAAAATGGCCGAATTTTTTAGACAAAGCGCTTAATCTTTTCAAATCGGTAAAAGCTGCTTCTGACTACATACAATTGATTGAAGAAAATCCAAGTGAAGGTTTGTTATTATACTGATCAAAACTTTCATGAATTTCACACAAAACCCGAAACAATTAAAATAGCCATATGAAAATTCGGGCAAACGATACATTTGCAGATAATTAAGCCGACGCGTATTCATCACAACTAAATATTTTTTTTATATTTCAGATGTTAGAGACTTCTGCTATTGCGCGGCTATTGGCTATAAAATAGTGCCTACAGTGAGAGTACAGTGCCAAGATATAGATGGTAAAAGAAAAACCATTAAACCGAGTATAAAAGAAGCTATGAACAGTTTCATTCTTCATGCAAAGGTATATAATTTCACTCTTAAAATTATTTTGAGATGACTACTTTCCATACACACGGCGATAACGATTCCACCACCTAAACGTTAACTCATTTCGACCAATTTTAGATATACTGTCATCAGACCAAAATCTAGGTGTGTACGTTTAGTTTTTCAAATATTTATTAATCATCAGTAAACAAATTACGGCTGAAATTTGTTTTGTATGAAAACACTAGAACAGGAATAATATAATCAAATCTATTAATGATATTGAAAAAAGCGGAACCTACAACCAACCTTTTGTGTCGACTGACAATGTGTGAGAAATTGGAAGGTGGAAATCGTAATCACAGTTTGTATAAAAAATTGAAAATACTAATTTTTGCCATTGCTTAACGATCCTCTTCAATATTTATTATTTTTATTAAAAGTGGTACAGTCAACAGCAAAAGAAACTGATGAATAAAATTAGCCTCCCAAAATAATATAAACATTAAATAAGTCAAATGTTACTGACTATTTGTAGTTTATTAGAAGTAAATGAACACACAATGTGTCATAAGTAAGTGATCACATTTATTTCGATCCTTGAGGACTAAGTGACATGCCATTCAAACAGTTAGTCATTGTAGTGTTTCAAATTGAAGTGATTATCTATAAAATACGGATTTATGGGACACCTCGGAGTACAACCCAGATATTCGGTATATATCGGTTATATGTTAAGACAAACATGCAAAGCGACTATAAAACCTTTCATGTCCGTTTGAAATGTTGATTTTGATCACTTACTTTTGTCGTTGACTGTACATCGAATGATCATTAATATGAATTACGTTCCGAACCCCTTTCAATAAATATATATAATTGCGATACCAAACCAATAAAAGTCAACAGTCAGTGTCAACGCTGACTAGAAATTATAATAAATACGGATAAAAGTAAATAATTCATTCTGATTTCCAGAACCAAAGCGAAGTCCTCACCCAGCTGGACTACCGGCGAAAAGCCCAAATGGCTAAGGGTCTACGGTGCCAACCCATTATTGTTGCTGTCGGACCAACCATCGATGCCCTAAAGGACTTTTATGTTGCGTATGACGACATCCTTTACAAATTAGACACGCTCCTGAAAGCGCTGGACGTATGCTTTAAAACATTCTATTGTGTGGACGCTGAGTATCCTGCAGAAGCTGTTCACATTTGGCTATTTCTGCAAAAATATTTTTATGAAATTGACACGAAATCGGACAAAAAGCTTGCAGGTGTCTCATGTTTTATCTCCGAGTTGGCATAGGTAATTTGTTAAGCATATAAATACATTGCCTGGACGCTGAGTATCCTGCAAAATCCGTCCAAATTTGGCTATTTCTCCAAAAATATTTTTATAAAATTGTCAAAATATCGGACTTCATTATATCGGCTTGTGTCTCTTATTTTATCGCCTTTGTTCAGTTACTTGTTACTCCGTGTTTTGTGTACAATAAAGAGATATACATACATACATCCATACATAAGTAATTTGTTAAGTATATACATTTTATCAAAATGTTTGTTTGTTTCAAATGTCTCGCTTCAGTTGAAGATTACAAAGATTTTTGTGAACATTTAAAAGACCATAGCTTAAGTTCAAACGCAACATATCGCTGCAAACAGTATCAATGTGACCGTGAATATCAAAATGTAAGGTCTTTTAGACGCCACTTAATTTCCCAACATTTGAACACACGAACAATTTTTAATCAGAATCTCCTTAAAAATGATTGCGCATTAAGTGAAAATATACAAGATACGCCTAGTTTGTTAGATTGTTGTGAATCCTTTGAATATCATCCTCTAAATAATGTTTGTCGTGAGAACGCTTTGGATACTGCCCATAGTATGTTAGAAAAATCTGCTACTACTTTAACGCTTTCATTATACAGTGATGGTGGGGTTAACCGGAAAACTGCTCTTAAAATATTAGAAAATGTTCAACTTCATATTACACAAGTTATTGGTGACATTTTTAAACATGTAATGCCTATTTGTAATGAGTTTGATCAAAGTGAAATAGATAATATACATAAATTGATATCAAATCCTTTTGTTAATATGCAAACAGAATATCAAATTATAAAATACTTAACAGATATCAATTGCTACATTGCTCCTGAAAAGTACATAATTAACGAAAATGTTGTGGAAAACACAGTCAACACTTCAGTAATGCTTGCGCCTAAATGCTGTACGGGCGCCAAATTACCGCTTCGTTCAGTATTTAAGAAAATTTTTGAATTACCTAATTTTTACAAATTTGTTTCAAATACACTAACACCTAACGAGGTTGATTTTCCGAATTTTGCTCAAAGTTTAATTTTTCAAAAAAAAATTGCAAGGAAAGAGGGCCAACTCTGTTGTCCGTTTTTTATATATTTCGATGATTTCGAATGTAATAATCCCTTAGGTAGCCACGCCGGTGTGCATTCAATATCGGCTGTATATTATCAATTCCCTACTATGCCACAGGAATATCTTTCATTGCTGGAAAATGTGTTTGTCGCAATGTTGTACAACTCTTCTTTTAAGATTTATGGCAATCAGTCAGCATTCTACGAACTCATCAAAGAATTAACATATTTAGAGGAAGAAGGTATAGAGTTAAATACCCCTAAAAATGGTAATGTAAAAATACATTTTATACTTGGAATGATATTAGGGGACAATCTCGGACTGAACACAATTCTCGGATTTTCGAAATCTTTCAGCAGCAATTACTATTGTAGGATATGTAGAAGTCACAAAAATGTAATGCAGTATCAAACCAAAGCAGATCATGCACTGTTAAGAAATCGGGAAAATTATAATAGTGACCTCGAGCAGGATAATGTTAGAGAAACAGGAATAAATGAATATTGCTGTTTTAATAATATTCCTAGCTTTCACGTAGTAGATAACTGTAGTGTAGATATAATGCACGATATTTTTGAGGGGGTTTGTCATTACGACTTGGCCCACATTATTTTGTATTACACCGGAACATTACGCTGTTTTAATCTAGTGACTCTAAATAATCGCTTAAAACTATTTGACTATTCAGTTACAGAACTTAATGACAAGTCTGTTTGCATCAAACAAGAACATTTGGTTCGCAGTAAATTCAAAATGTCCGCTTCCGAAATGTTGACGTTTGTGCACTTGTTTCCTCTACTAGTTGGAGATTTAGTTCCTGTAGACGATCCCGTGTGGCAATTGTTAATAATTTTATTGAAAATTGTTCAGATTATATTATGTAGCGTAATACATGCCCCGACAGTAAAAATGTTAGAATCTTTAATCACGGAACATCATGAAAACTACATTAAACTTTTTCATGATACATTAAAACCGAAGCACCATTTAATGTTGCATTACCCATATATTATTGAGCAAGTGGGCCCCTTAAAGCAATTATGGTGTATGCGATATGAAGCTAAACACAAAACAATGAAAAACACAGCTCATATCATCACTTCCAGAAAAAACATTTCCCAAACTTTGTTAATAAAAGAACAATTAGCATTCGCAAACAGAATTTATCTTAAAAAGGGATTGGAGGATAGGTTGGAACTAGGCAAAGTTACTTTACGGGAGTTGCATATGGATATTTCGCACATTAACAATTGTCATAAGGACGATGTTGATTTATCTTGTGATTTTGAATGGATACGTTTCAAGGGCACAAAATTTAACCCAGGAATGGTAATAGTTACTACGAACGAAAACGATTATTATTTTTTTAAATTACAAAATATTTTTCGTTCTAAATCGTTTTTGAGTTTATATTTCTTGTGTAAATCATTAAATTGCTCTGGTTTTAATGATCATTTTCAAGCTTATTCAATTGAAGGAGAAAACGACTCATGGGAGCTCTTAAAACCAGAAAATTTAATTATTTCTCCAACTAATCTTCATGTTGTTGCCACAGGTGAAACCTACTGTAGATTTAGTTACTATTGAAAATTTATGTAATTTTTTATGTGCTTATGACTTGCTTGCTTATGCTTTGACGTTGGTTTCAAGATGAGTTTGAAGTCATGGCTGTCCGGACAAACGGTGTTATGATAACTTTTCCACCCCTTAAACGTATACCGATTTTTACCAATTTTCGATATGTTCTCAGAGAACACAAATTATAGGCCTTGTGTTGTGTTTTCTGATAAGATAATAAAGAGATAAAGATAAAGATAATTTATTCATAAATGTTTTACAAAATTATAACTAAGAACAAAGTTTCCTTATAAATCTAAGTTAACAAGTCATGCCTGCACTAGGAAACCCTGTGTTTCAGGCTGTAAGAGCTAAACAAAATGGATATTAAACAATTAAACAATCACCAGGGAAAAATAAGTATACATCATTGACAAAACTATAAAGAAATTATTAAATTAAAACTATGATCTTAAAAATTAAAATCCAATAAAAATAACGGTAAAATAATATACAAAATTGATAACAATCGGTAGTCAGAAGCAGCTTTTACTGATTTGAAAAGATTAAGCGCTTTGTCTAAAAAATTCGGCCATTTTTTGAATAATAGGAGCTCTGATCCTTTAAATTTGGATTCAAAATCCGATTCGATCTGAAAAAAAAAAAAAAATACGATTAAGTATAAGTATTTGAATTAATGTGCAAAATGCTTAGGTATCTTGTTTCTAATCAACTTTCGGCCTAGGTGCAACGGCTATGGTCTGCCAAAACCAAATATAGAATTATTAGAAATTCAACTATATAACTAATATACTTAACAACAGGGAACCGATTTTTGAATCTCACCGATGACCTCTTAACTCGCCCTATCCTAGTCACTATATATATCTTCTTTTACACCAGCACGTTCCCTCATCACACTATTCCTTATTCTATCTTTCAATGATACACCTTCCATACTTCTTAACGCTTTCATTTCTACTGCATTTATTCTACTTTCATGCTTCTTTTGCCATAACTTACCTTCAAATTTCTTTATAGTGGGTTCAGATAGCCCCCACTCAGCCAAATAACTCACCCCTAAGTCATCTTCTGAATCACTTTCCATTATTTTAAGCAGGCTGTAAGAGCTAAACAAAATGGATATTAAATAATTAAACAATCACCAGGGAAAAATAAGTATACATCATTGACAAAAATATAAAGAAATTATTAAATTAAAACTATGATCTTAAAAATTAAAATCCAATAAAAATAACGGTAAAATAATATACAAAATCGGTAACAATCGGTCAACGTTTAGGGGGTGGAAAACGTTATCGCCGTTAGTATGAAAAATCTTATTCTCGCCATGGCTTTAAACTCCTCTTAAGGATAACCCGTAGTTATAATCTGATTAAAGATATACCCCCTTATTCATAAACGCTCTATAGGCTTCTACTAACTTAGCAATCGTTGGTCCTTACCTGTGAAAGGTAAATGTCAATTTATATCAATTTTATTACTAAATTAATTTATAATTAAGGTTCAATAACACCACCTTGTTACTTAGGTGGAGTTACCTAGGAACCTTAATAAATTATTAATTAAAATAATAATAAAATTGATATATTGTATGTATATGTACATAATAATAATAATAATAATAATAATAATAATTTATTTATTGTCAGAACTGTGTACGTATTTATAATGCTAATTAAAAAAGTTGATAACAATTCTGACATCTTAATTATGTACAAACTTTTTGATTTTTTACCATCTATATCTTGGCACTGTACTCTCACTGTCGGAACTCTTTTAAAGCCAATAGCCGCGCAATAGCAGAAGTCTCTAAAGGTCGATTTAGACGAGGACTATTTTCAGGCGCCTAAATTTCGGCGCCTGGAAAAGGCACCGTGTAAACACTTTCGGCGCCACTTTTTCGCGGTATGGTGCCGAAAAAATGGCGCCGAAAGTGTTTATACGGTGCCTTTTTCAGGCGCCGAAATTTAGGCGGCTGAAAATAGTCCTCGTCTAAATCAACCTTTACATCTGAAATATAAAAAAAATATTTAGTTGTGATGAATACGCGTCGGCTTAATTATCTCCAAATGTATCGTTTGCCAGAATTTTCATATGGCTATTTTAATTGTTTCGGGTTTTGTGTGAAATTCATGAAAGTTTTGATCAGTATAATGATAACAAACCTTCACTTGGATTTTCTTCAATCAATTGTATGTAGTCAGAAGCAGCTTTTATCGATTTCAAAAGATTAAGCGCTTTCTCTAAAAAATGACAATTTGACAGATAAGGAGACGATTGCTGAGTTAACAAAGGCCAACAGAGCGTTTATGAATAAGGGGGATAGTGAATAAACATTAAGAATATTTTATGTATAATAAAGTTCTTATTTTATATAAGTATACAGGTTGTATCAGATAGCCCCTAACAATAATCAACTGGGGTATATAACCATAGCTATAGAAGCTAAAAAAGAATTGGAGTATTTTTTTTTATGTTTTCTATAGGAATGATTACAGTTACCATTCCTATAGAAAATATATAAAAAAAAAATTACTCCAATTTTTTTTAAATATATTTTTTAGCTTCTGTAGCTATGGTTATATACTTCTTAACGCTTTCATTTCTACTGCATTTATTCTACTTTCATGCTTCTTTTGCCATAACTTACCTTCAAATTTCTTTATAGTGGGTTCAGATAGCCCCCACTCAGCCAAATAACTCACCCTTAAGTCGTCTTCTGAATCACTTTCCATTATTTTAAAAGAAATTTAATTTGGATCCAACCAAAACAAACAAAACCAAGCAGTAGATTTAGTAACTATTGAAAATTTATGTAATTTTTTATGTGCTTATGACTTGCTTATGCTTTGACGTTGGTTTTAAGATGAGTTTGAAGTCATGGCTGTCCATACAAACGGTGTTATGATAACTTTTCCACCCCTTAAACGTATACCGATTTTTACCAATTTTCGATATGTTCTCAGAGAACACAAATTATAGGTTTCGTACATTTCGTTTCTTTTTTTAATTTAATAAGTACATTTTATTTGATTTCCGTTATAGTGTTGGCATACAAAACAAATTTCAGTCATTATCTATTTATAATTAATCAATATTTAGAAAAACGAAACGTTCAAACCTAGATGTGTTTTCTACATACATACATACATACATACATACAAACCGTCACGCCTTACCCACAGGGGTAGGCAGAGACTACTTTGTTCCACTTACTACGCGATCCTGACATACCTCTTTCGCTTCATCCACATTCATCAATCTCTTCATACATGCTCGTCGGTCTCGGGCTGACCACAACTCATTCCTCATCACCCGTCATAATCCTTCTCCAAGTCAACGAATAAACAGTATGTTTTCTGGCCTTGTGTTGTGTTTTCTGATAAGATAATAAAGAGATAAAGATAATGATAATTTATTCATAAATGTTTTACAAAATTATAACTAAGAACAAAGTTTCCTTATAAATCTAAGTTAACAAGTCATGCCTGCACTAGGAAACCCTGTGTTTCAGGCTGTAAGAGCTAAACAAAATGGATATTAAACAATTAAACAATCACCAGGGAAAAATAAGTATACATCATTGACAAAAATATAAAGAAATTATTAAATTAAAACTATGATCTTAAAAATTAAAATCCAATAAAAATAACGGTAAAATAATATACAAAATCGGTAACAATCGGTCAACGTTTAGGGGGTGGAAAACGTTATCGCCGTTAGTATGAAAAATCTTATTCTCGCCATGGCTTTAAACTCCTCTTAAGGATAACCCGTAGTTATAATCTGATTAAAGATATACCCCCCTTATTCATAAACGCTCTATAGGCTTCTACTAACTTAGCAATCGTTGGTCCTTACCTGTGAAAGGTAAATGTCAATTTATATCAATTTTATTACTAAATTAATTTATAATTAAGGTTCAATAACACCACCTTGTTACTTAGGTGGAGTTACCTAGGAACCTTAATAAATTATTAATTAAAATAATAATAAAATTGATATATTGTATGTATATGTACATAATAATAATAATAATAATAATAATAATAATTTATTTATTGTCAGAACTGTGTACGTATTTATAATGCTAATTAAAAAAGTTGATAACAATTCTGACATCTTAATTATGTACAAACTTTTTGATTTTTTACCATCTATATCTTGGCACTGTACTCTCACTGTCGGAACTCTTTTAAAGCCAATAGCCGCGCAATAGCAGAAGTCTCTAAAGGTCGATTTAGACGAGGACTATTTTCAGGCGCCTAAATTTCGGCGCCTGGAAAAGGCACCGTGTAAACACTTTCGGCGCCACTTTTTCGCGGTATGGTGCCGAAAAAATGGCGCCGAAAGTGTTTATACGGTGCCTTTTTCAGGCGCCGAAATTTAGGCGGCTGAAAATAGTCCTCGTCTAAATCAACCTTTACATCTGAAATATAAAAAAAATATTTAGTTGTGATGTATAACTAAATCTAAAACTAACAGATTTACTTAAATTTAAAACGCAACCTCAAAGGCACCTCCTACTTTAGCAATTTTCAAAAAGTTTGTACATAATTAAGATGTCAGAATTGAGTAGTAGGTTGAGTATACACTCTCTTATTGCGTCCCCATTGTGTGGCCCATCACACTAACAATTATCAAGCATGTTTAATATTAGTATTTGTTATTCGAAATATTATAAACGGGATGTGAACCGCGATTACCTTTATTGAGCTCCCGATATTTCGATACAGTTGCATGTATCATGATCACGAGTAGTGATATCGGGAGCTCAATAAAGGTAATCGCGGTTCACATCCCGTTTATAATATTTCGAATGAACTTAACCGTGAATCATTAAAAACTCTTATAGTATTTGTTAATTTGGCATATCTTGAGAGTTATCCTGTGTTATTTACAATAAACAATACTAAGCACACTGTAGCAAATCTGTTTTTAATTTGACTTTCAACCACAATTTTGATTAAGCCCTTTTTATGTCATTTTTGAAGTGTTTGTATAAGTATATTCAATTTTAAAGATAAGTGTACTAAGTTTTTATGTATCGTTCTTAGGTCATGTTTTTTTATTTGAAATACTTTTAGGGTGTCGCTATGAGTATGGGTCCCCATTGTGTGGCCCATCCATCACACTAACAATTATCAAGCATGTTTAATATTAGTATTTGTTATTCGAAATATTATAAACGGGATGTGAACCGCGATTACCTTTATTGAGCTCCCGATATTTCGATACAGTTGCATGTATCATGATCACTACTCGTGACCATGATACATGCAACTGTATCGAAATATCGGGAGCTCAATAAAGGTAATCGCGGTTCACATCCCGTTTATAATATTTCGAATGAACTTAACCGTGAATCATTAAAAACTTATAGTATTTGTTAATTTGGCATATCTTGAGAGTTATCCTGTGTTATTTACAATAAAAAATACTAAGCACACTGTAGCAAATCTGTTTTTAATTTGACTTTGAACCACAATTTTGATTAAGCCCTTTTTATGTCATTTTTGAAGTGTTTGTATAAGTATATTCAATTTTAAAGATAAGTGTACTAAGTTTTTATGTATCGTTCTTAGGTCATGTTTTTTTATTTGAAATACTTTTAGGGTGTCGCTATGAGTATGGGTACCAAGAAATCTCCAAACTAGAATAGCCATATAGGATAACTGAAATGTTATCTCTTTTGTAGCTATTCTAGCTTGTAATTTTCGGCGGGCTACACCCTAAAATTATTTTGAAAAAAAAAAACTGATTTGGTAATATCTACTTAATAAGCTTTGTATATTTTACTAGTGTTAGTTTGGTAAAAATAACCAAACTAACATCAGTAAAATGTACACTAATGATTTGGTAGGTGTTACCATACTAAGACCGGCTAATATCTACCAAATCATTAGTGTACATTTTACCAGTGTTAGTTTGGTAAAAATAACCAAACTAACATCAGTAAAATGTACACTAATGATTTGGTAGGTGTTACCATACTAAGACCGGCTAATATCTACCAAATCATTAGTGTACATTTTACCAGTGTTAGTTTGGTAAAAATAACCAAACTAACATCAGTAAAATGTACACTAATGATTTGGTAGGTGTTACCATACTAAGACCGGCTAATATCTACCAAATCATTAGTGTACATTTTACCAGTGTTAGTTTGGTAAAAATAACCAAACTAACATCAGTAAAATGTACACTAATGATTTGGTAGATGTTACCATACTAAGACCGGCTAATATCTACCAAATCATTAGTGTACATTTTACCAGTGTTAGTTTGGTAAAAATAACCAAACTAACATCAGTAAAATGTACACTAATGATTTGGTAGGTGTTACCATACTAAGACCGGTACAATTTACAAGACAAACACTGATAAAATGTTGGTAGATTTTACCAGTAAAAGTTTGATAATAACTACAATATACATTATGGTACATAATACCAAACTATCTACGATAAAATCTACTATACAGTTCTGGACAAATCTGGTGGATAATACCAAAGTACATTTGGTAGTAAATACAAAATACACATGGTAAGTAATACTTTTTATATTTGGTAAGATCTACAAAACTCGTTTGGCAGATTGAACTAAATTTACTTTGATAAAAACTACATGAAAAATATAATAGATAATACCAAACTAAATTTGGTGAAAATTACTTCTAACAATCTGGTAAAAAATATCAGATTATATTTAGTAAAATATACAAGATACATATGGTAGGTAATACCAAACTATATTTAGTAAAAAATACAAAACACACATGGTACATGATACATAACTTAATTTGGTAAAATGTATTATGCTCGTCTAGTAGATTCTACTAACCTTAACTTTGATGTGAACAACAGCATAAATCTGGTAAATAATTACTAAACTAATACTGATAATCTAGTAGATTATACTAACCTAACTTTGATGAAAACAACAACATAAATTTGGTAATTCAACAATATAAAACTAGTAAATAATTCCCAAACGAAAACTTATAATCTAGTAGATTATACTAACCTAACTTTGATGTGAACAACAGCATAAATTTGGCGATTCAATTTAACAATATAAATCTGGTAAATAATTACACTACAAGATAAGTTTGGTTAATTCTACCAAATATTTTACCAAAGTAGACAGTTGATTTCGGTCCTATCACGAATTGTTGTTGATTTTTATTTTATTACTATGGATACATTTATCCAAGTGTGAGGCCGCATCTAAAAATATTGCGATTAGTATCAGTACGGTGCAAGTATTGCACGGCTTATCACAGGCTACGTAGTAACATGGTGCTACGCGGCGTAGAGGCGTAGACTCGTAGAGGTGCTACGCCGATACAGGCGTTGTATTAGTAGTTGGATCAACTATTAGGATTCCGTACCCAAAGGGCCCTATTACTAACGCATCGCTGTCTATCCGTCTATCACCAGGCTGTATCTCCTGAACGGTGATAACTAGCGTGATAGACAGTTGAAATTTTATTATGATATTTCTGTTGCCGCTATAACAACAAATACTAAAAATAGAGAGAGTATTAATGAGACGACCTCCGTGGACGGCCAGACGCGCCTTTGATATCTATACGTTCATTATTCTGAAAATAAATCCACTCACCCTTTATCTAATTATACATTATACAACTTCGATGGTAATTCTGCTCAGAATCACGAGCACTATTGATCCTACTAATATTATAAATGCGAAAGTTTGTGACGATGTGACGATGTGAGTGTGTATGTTTGTTCATTCTTCACGCTGAAACGACTGGACGGATTCGGATCAAATTTGGAACAGAGATAGCTGGTAGTCCAGATTAAAACATAAGCTACTTTTTGTCCCGGAAAATTGCAAAGTTCCCGCGGGATAGCGATTAACATCTCAATTGCTAATCCTACGCAGACGAAGTCGCGGGCAGAAGCTAGTTTTAGTATAAGGAAAAGTGTCCTATTTTTTTTTTCTTTTACGTTACTTCCCCACAGACACTTGTGTGAGAGTAACAAAATGGAAAGTTAAAAATTGTATGAAAACTTCGGGACACTGCCATATACTAAAATCAATTCTCTCTTGATTCATAGCAGAATTGCCATCGAAATTGGGAATGGATGATTATTTTAAAAGTGCTTGGTGATTTTTCTATTGATAGGAATAACCATCCTTAGCTACGGAAAAAAGTTGCAGATTTTTCCGTCGAGCCATATATTTTATAAAAATAAAAACATTTTACTCAGTCACTAGGCGGCCCCTATACGGCACATCAAATAAAAAAAAATGCTGCTTGAATCTGTGGTACACAATGACATTTGTCACTGACGTTGATAGCACCGCACTCTCGGAAGCAAAAACAAGCAACGGCTAAGTGGCGGCGTCTGTAGATTGTTGGTGGTACTAATTAAACCACCTATTTGGGATTTCATTAAAATTACCATTAATTTCTCATATAACATTCAGTAGTGTTGTTGATTCGGAGTAAAAATAACCCAATAATTCTAAAATCTGAGAAAAAAATATACATTATGGTCATTTTTATTGAAATTCGCCATGTATGGTTCAGTAACACGAACAATCTACAGACGGCGCCACTTAGCCGTTGCTTCTTTTAGCTACAAATGCCATCGTGTCCACAGATTCAAGCAGCTTTTTTTTTTAGTTTGATATGTCATTGGCCGCCGAGTGACTGAGTAAAATGTTTTTATTTTTATAAAATATAATGGCTCGACGGAAAAATCTGAAACTTTTTTCCGTAGCTAAGGATGGTTATTCCTATCAATAGAAAAATCACCAAGCACTTTTAAAATAATCATCCATTCCCAATTGTATAATTTGAGGAAATGGGTGAGCGGATTCGTTTTCCTTGTATACAACAGTAATGACGCAACTACAGCACCCGGCTATAAAGATAGCACTTCGGTCTTTGGAAAGAGACAATACGTCACGTAAGTTAGAGCGTGACAACGCTCTACAAAGCTGAAATTAGCTGAGAAGGCCGATGTGCAATTTTAATGGCCGGATAATACAGTTGTATGCACAATAGCATCTAGTCAAGTTAATCTCATTAAAGAACCCTTTCAAAGGAACGTATCCGAAAGCGTTAACTCTATCGATGCAATACGATCCAAATCATTAAATGAAAGCAATACTATAGACCAACTACTTAACTGAGTCCTCGCCCGTGCTGGGGGGCGCAGGGTAGGACGACAAAGGAAACCGTAAGCGGTTAATTTACCCTTCTGGGTTGGAAGGTCAGATGGCAGTCGCTTCTGTAAAAACTAGTGCCTACGCCAAATCCTGGGATTGGGTGGTCAAAGCGGACCCCAGGCTCACTCAGCCGTGGCAAATGCCGGGAAAAACACTAGGAAGATGATGATAGAAACAAATCTATGTTAGCTTATATCCCATCAAAAACATAAATGTGAAATGATAGCCAAGGTCCATACTAAATTTCTTTTTGCGAGAATGTTTAAGGTTTAATGCAAGACGCAAATAATTTAGTTGCGAAGAGTGTCCTCCGAGGAAAACATCGCAGACATGATGACAAAACCTCTCTACTAGCCAATACTAATTGCTAATTAATCACTAGGCATCCTGTAAAGAAGGGAGGGAATGTTAAGGTTCCATACGTTTTTATATCTTGCATCAGATGACGATGGCATTGGGATAATTCCGAGTGATATATCTGCATCACCTACCATCAACAGTATTGTACTATCAGCCAAATATGTGGTCTACCACCCTAAGGTTAAAATTCCTTTGCACGTCACAATATATAACGTCATAAAAGATAGGCTGTCAACTTGAAATTTCGACTTTAGCGACATTTTCATTTGATAGGAAGTTGGATGAAAAGTGGTAGACCACTTATTTGGGCGACCGTACATTTGTGCAACCTTTTAGAATTTCGAAAACCTTTCAATATCGTCAGTGCTTTTAACAATCAATCAATTACGTACGATATTTAATTAGTAGAGCACTCCACTGTTTCAGTGCGAATCGTTCGTATTTTGTACTCGTATGTACATATATTTATCAGATTTCCAATAAACAAATGTTAGCATGTTTAAAGCTGGTACAGCGCCATCTAACGAGTAATAAAGTAAACATTATTGCAGCTTGCGTTGAAAGCAAATTCAGTAATAGGTGTTAATTACATCAATAATTTTCAGTTATCATTTTTTTGCCTTTATGTGCCTAATAATCGCCTAAATAGTCTATCAATTCATGACATGATGTCAAATACGAAGTTCCTAGGTCATCTTGTATTGGGTTAGGTTTTAGATAAATAAGTCTGTGGGGCAGTCTCAAAATTGCATATTGTACTAGCGCCATCTAGCGGTGGATAGCAAACGTAATCATAACCTAAAATAAATATTGTTCATTTTTCAGAAATTCATATTATATGCACTTGATTGGCTGACTTGATGCCAAATATCGAGTTTCTAGGTCGACTTTTCTTGAACAATATTTTACTACTATAAGTCAGTGAAGTCACAAAATTACCGGTTTTTAAACGTTAATATATCAGTATATGTTTGAGATATATTTATGAAATTTGGCATTTTAGGCAAGCTGGGGGATCTGAATAAATGTGCCAAATTTCATGTATGTAGGTTAAATAGGTTTCGAGTTGTGAAGGGGTCAAAAGTAGCTCGAAATGGTTCGTGTAAATATACACGCGGCTGCGTCGCCAGTTCCTTTTGCTTGGATCTTGGCTGGCACGCCCCCGCGTATCTAGCTCTCGGTTTTATAGTTATTTGAAAAATACTTTTAAATGTTGTTTATCACGAATGTGCTTTTAATTAAGAACATGAAAATTATGAATATTCCCTATTGTCTCTTTGTCTCTATTTAATCGCAATTCTGATTAGCCTGAAACCTCCCACTGCCGTACTGTTGAATCTTAAAATACATTTTCCAAGTAGACAATAAATAAAAACATCTGAACGCGAATGAAAATAAAAATAACCCCTAATTAGTCAACTCCGCGTTAATCTTGACATTAAAAAATAAGTAACTAAAATATTTTGTTGATATTAGACAAAATAAACAATCAAACTTACATCGAATTCCCAAATCCAATACACAAAATGTAAATATAATCACTACATAGTTTGTTATTTTAAAATTTTCACTTATGTAATTCTGTTTCTTTTGTTTTTGTCTTAAGAGTCATGTTTTGTTTGTGGAGAATAAAGTTTTTATCTATCTGTCTATCTATAGTCACAAAGTACAAACAAAGTCGCTTTCCGCTGTCTGTCTATCTGTCCTTGTATGCTTAAATCTTTAAAACTACGCAACGGATTTTGACGCGTTTGTTTTTAATAGATAGACCAATTCAAGAGGAAGGTTGTGTATAATTCTAAGCAGACGAAGTCGCGGGCAGAAGCTAGTATACTATAGTTTATTGTGGTTGACAAATATTTCAAACATCGACCGATGATGATCACGATCAGAATTAGGGTGCGACCAAAGCGCCGCGTATAAGCAGTGACGTGTCGTAGGCGTCACGTTTTCTCACCGTTTCTTCATACATTTTGTTAACGTTTTGTTGCGATTCCGTAACGTCACCGTTTTTTAAGCGGCGGTGTGGTCGCACCCTTATAAGGCATCAAAAAAAAGCCCGGTACTGCAGGCTTATTACGTAACTCGCTCGCAATCGCCATCGTGTTCATTTTATTATTTATTTATTTATTTATAATAATCTCATAATTAACACTAACAGTCTAGCCATGCATGTTAACTATACTATAAGAGAGGTAGAACAGGTTAACAGACTAAACATTTCTTGAGCTCGGCGTCACTATTGATTCCAAATACCGGCTAGCCGATGCAAAAAATTTCGGCTCAGATGTAAAAATAAATCCAGAGTACCTACTGTCACTGTCCAGGATGTCGTTGATGAGAGTTTTTGACAGTTCTCGTATGAACGTGACAGCTAGCTGATTCCGATGCCAATTGTCAGCCCATACATGAACTGTCAAAACGAACACGATGGTGATCGCGAGCGAGTTACGTAATTAGCTATCAGATATGATGTGCAAAATCCTTTACGTCGCCCCGGGCCGTAAGTAACAATTTCAGCAGGCCCCTATTCCAACAACGCGACAATTGTCGTTGACAAGTGACAATTCTGCTCACATTAGGGCGGGCTCACCTCTTATCGGCTCCCTTTGTCGTCCCACCCTTATACTTATTCAAAAATCCTGAAAAACATTCATAGGGCTATTTATAATTATAACCCAGCTGGTGGAAAATTCGGAATAAATTTCAAGCTGTATTTATACAGATTCCTATTGACCCACAGTGAGTGATATAAAGTACAAAGGCGAACTCATAAAACGTCCGTATTTTCCTATTGTCCATCAATAAAACACGTACACTTATTGGTCCCGTTTAATTAACGGATTTTTTTTCGTTAAAAATAGGTACGGGGATTTAGCAAAATGGATGATGGGTGTTAAAAAAAAAAGTTCTCGGCCGACACGCAACGCAACAAAAACAGTATGCCTGCTTCGGTAATTCAATGAGATAACCACGAGCTTTTCGGTGATGGAAAACGTCGTGAAAATGGGGGGTTAGCATGACGTCTTAATGCGATTCAGTTTAGGTTCGCTCGCTGTCAGATCCATACTAAAAGTGACAGCTAAAACTTGAACTGAGTCGGAAATGCTCTGAGGAACTCTTTGACCTCATTCCAGCTGCGGGGTTCCATTTCAGATCCACCCGTCGTAAGCGTTCATTTCATCGACATCATGTTGATGAATGGCAGTCTTCGACGGTGCGGTTTAATCGGTCTTTTTTGCCACGAACTTGCAAAATCTGGAACGAGCTTCCCGCTGGGGTCTTCCCATCGAGTTACGACCTGGGTGCCTTTAAGAGGCGAGTGTACAATTTTCTGCAGGGCCGACAACGCACTGGCATCGCATAAAGCGCTGCGGGTGTCTATGGACAGTGGTGATCATTTAACAACAGGTGACCCACTAGTTCGTTTGTCTGGCCTCTCTAACATAAAAAAAAGGAATTAAGTTGTCATGGCAAGGCCCCTGGCCCCTATTTCACAAGTGACACAAGCGACAATTCTGTAGGCTTATTGTCTAACTCGCTCGCAATCGCCATCGTGTTCATTTTGACAGTTCTTGTATGAATGTGACAGCTGGCTGATTCCGATGCCAATTGTCAGCCCATACATGAACTGTTAAAATGAACACGATGGCGATTGCGAGCGAGTTAGACAATAAGCCTACTGACTTCATAACAAGTCAATGGCGGCGAAAAGTGAAATCTTCTTTAGCGGAGTCTAGCGCTTTTTGGGATGGGTAGAAAATTATAATTTCGCGACAGACGTAAGACGGATGGAGTTTAAGTACCAGGATATCAGATCCTTTAAGAGCTCATTTGGAAATACGAATGAAGCTAGCTAGAGAGTCGCGTTCGATTCGTTAATTTCGTCGCTCTAACGTATGCGCGTTTGGCCTAGTGGTACATATAAGGTGTGGAATAACAGTGCGTTCTCTCAGGTGACCGCAGTTCAAATCTCGTGTTTTTTTTTTCTTTTTGCGCGAGTGTGCGTGTGTTTTCATACTGCCGGCACTCCCGGAGTGCTACCCGGTGTTTTTTTTATTGTCATTTGACATGACTTGTCACATGACTTGGTATCGTGTATACTAAAGTCGACCTACTGTAGCGGCCATCTCACTGTACGCCAGCAGAGGGAAAGTTGTTTTTTTCCTTTTAAACTTTTTATTTCCATGAATAGCATTTACAGAAACCCCGTTCAATAGCAGCTCGAGCTCGGAGACGGTATTGTTCCCGTCTTTTCAAGTGTATGGAGACGTTTAAAAAACCGGCCAAGCGCGAGTCGGACTATAGTATAGATCTACCGCTTGACAAAGTCCTCGCCCGCGCGGCACAGGGGCGCGGGGCAGGGGACAAAGGGGCCGAGAGGTGCGGGCGGCAGGAGCACTACCCGCCCGCACCTCTCTCGGTCCCCTTTGTCCTACCCCGTGCTTCTGTACCCGCGCGGGCGAGGACTCTGTTAAGCGGTCGGTCTATAGTCAGTGTAAATAAAGTTTTCTCTCTCTCTCTGTCTGTCTCTCTGTCTGTTTGTCTGTCTCTGTCTCTCTGTCTGTCTCTGTCTCTCTGTCCGTCTGTCTGTCTCTCTGTCTGCCTGTGTCTCTGTCTGTCTCTCTGTCTGTCTGTCCGTATCTGTCTCTCTCTGTCTCTATCTGTCTATCTCTCTGTCTGTCTCTCTGTCTGTCTGTCTCTCCGTCTGTCTGTCTCTCTGTCTGTCTCTGTCTATCTGTCTCTCTGTCTGTTTGTCTGTCTCTCTGTCTGTTTGTCTGTCTGTCTCTCTATCTGTCTCTCTGTCTGTCTGTCTGTCTCTGTCTATCTGTCTGTCTGTCTGTTCATTAGGTAGTTAATTAGGTAGCCGTGGTAGCCTAGTGGTTTGACCTGTGGCCTTTCAAGCAGAGGGTCGTGGGTTCGAATCCCGGGCCACCTCTGACTTTTTCGGAATTTGCGTGCATAACATTTGAAATATACCATTGAGCTATAGTTATTCGTCATATAGGCGTAGGGTATGTTTATACTATACAGTAGATGGTTTTTATAGCAACAAATTTCAGCTTCAAAAGTAACTGGGCACTTTTGTACTTTGTCACGTTAACACATTAAAATTTGACAATATGACGTGTATGCCAATATGTGATGTGTTAATAGAATAGAATAAGAATAGAATAGAATAAATTTATTTCGTAAAAAATACATCAGCAGTATACAAAAACGATTGTCTGGCAGACCCCAAACTAGGCAGAGCCTGTATCTTGGGACCTTGGAGTGCACTATACAAGACAAATTAACTTACAGTGGTTAGTAGACGTCAGTTAGAAGTTAAGGTAATTTCAAACTAAAAATAAAAATAAAAATAACAATAAAAATAGGAGCGAAACACAAAAGCAAAAATTAAATAGCTTTAAGAACTTGTGCGCGTGTGTGTGTCTGTGTGTGTGCATGTATGTGTATGTGTGTTTGTATGTATGTACATGTATGTTGTTAGGAGTTGATGCGAAGTAGAGCCTCCGTATCATCGTATGACAAGGACGCAAGCCATTTTCTTGCAATAAGTATGAGTCTACCAGTCGTGCAGCGCTGCACACCGTGGACCTTACAAACCGCGTTATAAATACGTAAGGGAATGAAGGCAGGGAAACGTTTTGCGAAGGCGGATCTGGTCTTTGGCAAGGGAGCTCTAAACCTACGCTTGGTCAGCAGCTGAGTGTAACTCGGCAGTTTAGTGACAACGCTGTGCGCTCGTACTACAGCTTTTAAGATATACAGACGTCTTACACTTAATATCTTGGAGTCTCGGTAAAGTGTGTCAGTGGGAAAACGAAAAGGTTTATTGAGCATCACTTTAATGACTGCACGCTGCGCCCGTTCCAGCTGCAGCAGAATTGTTTTTGTTAATGTGACAAAGTAGAAAAGTGCCCAGCTACTTTAGATGCAACCCTACACGCTGCACATATATTCTGCATCGACTCAAGTCTCGGATTTAAATCGATATATTGGCAATGCTCATCTAAAATTAATGCATACGGTGGAGCTATCCATTTAGCCTTGGCTGTTTCCGACATATCAATGTGTAATATTAGAAAATCAATACAGCATATTGCCCTGCATTATTAGTATTAGTATTACATTACAGTCTTATAGTGAGTGCAAGTGGGTTGTGGGTTTCTCAGTCTGCAGATTAGGAAGTTCTCACATACTTAGTAAGAATTTATTAACCATTTTTATTAATTCAAAGTATCTTTAAGAAGTATATTTCAAATAGACAGTATTTTTTTATAAAAGAGAAACACGAGTTTGGCTGGAATATTTTTTATCAGTAAGTACTTACCATTTTAAAAATAATTTATCTCGGTCGTTTTGCTACCGTCATATAGGCGTAAAAAAAGCGCTTTGTCCCTTTTTATAATATAATAATGTAGAAAAAAACTGATTTAAATCAAATTAATCTGATTATTATGATTTTTTAACATCATGATTTTTTGTTGTGTGAATGGGTGCGTTGGGAGGGGAAGGCCTAGACGGACGTTCCGTGATCAAATTGGGGACGTTTTGGAAAAAGGTCAAGTCAAGAGTATCCGACGAGCATGTATGAATAGATTGATGAATGTGGATGAAGCGAAAGAGGTATTTCAGGATCGTAGCAAGTGGAACAAAGTAGTCTCTGCCTACCCCTGTGGGAAAGAGGCGTGACGGTATGTATGTATCCTATGGCCTAAAGTCGCTGTCAATTGAAATTGCGAACAATGTGAATAAACCATTTAATGAAATATCCATATTCTAGCACTTGTTTATTGTTTTAATGGTTCAGGATAGTGTTGTGGTAAGTATTGATTAAATAACACACGGATGTAGCAGTGTTTGATGAGGGGAAATGGAAACTAAAGACATTTTAATTACCAGGTTTGTTTACATTGTTTGCAATTAAAACTGAATGACAGTTTAGGGTATCCTACTATAATCCTACTATGTAATATTATAAATGCGAAAGTTTGTGACGATGTGAGTGAGTGAGTGCTTCACGCTGAAACTACTGGACGGATTTAGATAAAATTTGGAATGGAGATAGCTGTTACCCTAGAGTGAAACATAGGCTACTTTTTATCCCGAAAAATTGCATAGTTCCCACGGGAAATAAAGCTTAGAAAGTAAGCTTTTATGCGCATAAAATACAAAAACCATGAGTTCCCCTTTTTTGCAAGGAGGTGTATGTATAGGATAGATATAAATGTATGTACGTATCTAGTTAAAAGAATAGTAGATTGATAAACAAGGGTTGAAATATACCCATTTCACCTGAGATATTTCTGGCGCCCGAACGAAGTGAGGGCGCCAATAGTTCGAGGGTGAAATGGGTAATTTCATCCGAGTTGAACACTCTACTTTTCATTTCGAATATGAGGAAATTAAAAGAAAGTATTATGACAAATTTCACTAACGTCGCACGGTCGCACTTAATATTTGTTACGTTTGTCATTCTCTTCCCGCTCTTTTTTCTATTACGCGATTTACGCGCATTGCACATTTCTTCTGAGGTCGTTATCAATTAATTGTCAACTTGAATATTTCAAGTTAAAAAAATTACCGAGCGTTATAATTTCTACTAATTCTCATTGTACACGCTTACATAATAAGCTTATATATAGCGGGAATTTTATTTTAAGATTATTTTGCCTTTTACAATTAAAAAATATAAAACATAGATTACATGACTGTATACATATTTCCATTGCTATGTACCTCATTTGGATTAGCTAGAAAAAAAAAATTACTTTCAACCCAAGGGTCGCGATGAGTCACTTTCAACCCTATATCCAGATAATCAATGACCTACTTTCAGAGTATGAGAGATGAAAAACTTACTTGTTATTCTGGTCGTTCCTGCTTATCATGTGGTGGTAGCCGAAGTGCGGGGGGAAGTGGAGTATGCCGGCCTGGGTCTCCGGGTTCTGGGCCAACAAGGCCGCGTAGTACGTATCAGTCATTCTTACCTGTCGACAACGATCATCAACATTAAGAGGCTGACAACACCTAATTTTGTTGAAATTGATGTTATTTAAAGACTTTTTTAAGAAAAACTGCACACAAAAAAAATACAAAAAAAATATAATGTTAATTTTCATCATATTTCAAACACGCTAGACGGGCTCGATACATAATTGAACAAAATCGGCTCGATAGAAAATAATTGCAAAGATTGGTCTTAAAATCATTACTAAACGGTTCTATGTCTTTATTTTTTCGACGTATGGGTCTGCAATTAAAAACATAAAGTCAACATATTCATACCTAAACGGCTAACGAGTCATATTTCACAAATAATCCATACTTTTGTTTATTTCTTATGATTTGTGTCTTATTTGCAAGATTTTAGACGCGCGCCAAGCTGCCGGAATAGTTTCTTCTCTTTCACTAACAGGCACGTGAACCGTATGTGTGAAGAGTGGCGCTGCTCCAGGTCATTTGCTGTTGACAGCGCCTTAATCGCAAACCTCCTCAAAAATGTCTAGGGTTATTTCTGTATGCTTAGTGTAGGTTTTCGGTCACAGAATACGTCTCGACCGCGTTTGCGTTAAAATGTCAAATACTATGAGAAATTTTAGTTGCCGTTTCAATCCGCAAGTGGCGCTGCCTAATTTTCCATAGCAATTGAGACGTTTACGTGAACGCGTTCGAGACGATTTTATATGCGAAAACTTACACTAGAGGCTCTGAAGTGAATACTTCTTTAGCGACTTTGGCTCTTTGGGATGAGTAAAAAATGTTTTCGTGTCAAACGTAAAGGTACGACCACACCGCCGCTTTGGGGGCGGCAGACGTAAGCTTGCCTTCGGAATCCAAAAGCTTATCAGTTAGTTACATGACATGAAATGCATATTTCATATTTTTTATTATAAATAATATATTTTTTTTGCTCTTTTTCTCATCGACATTGGAGATATCTCCAATTAACTTATTTGACGGTGGAGGCGTTTTACACCTCCACTAAACTTAGATTATTTTTATTCACTTTTTGCTTTTGCTTTCTCTTTCTTATCATTATCGCATATTTTGTTTCGCTTTGACCAGTAGAGACTTTATACATCTCTACTATAGACCAATGTAATTTAAGGTACGGACTTAACTTAGGGACCTTTTACATCCCTTTTATAAAATGTATTAATTGTATTAGGTAAGTTAAGTAGAATTTAAGTACTATTGTAAATCTATTTTATTTTGAAAAAATGACTTTCTTGCGGCGCATTCTTCTTGGCAATGATGGTCTTTCCGAATGCGCTGGTAGATTCAAAAAAAGACATGTAAAAGAGCCCTCGGCGGCCTATTTGCAAAATAAACTTTTGACTTTTGACTTTTGACTTTTGCTTGAAAAACGATGACGTTACGGAATCGCAACAAAATGTATGAAGAAACGGTGAGAAAACGTGACGCCTACGACGCGTCACTGCGTATACGCGGCGGTTTGGTCGCACCCTAAGACGGGAGAGTTTAAGTACCAGGATAGCAGGATCCTCTAAGAGCTTATTTTGAAATAAGAATGAATCGCGTTCGATTTTTGAAGTGTTTTTTTTTTTTGTTGAGTCGTGGAGCAAAAGTACTAGTGTATCAGCATATTGTTAGAGGTATTAAAACAAGAGGTTCAATATAGATAATACGTGCAGTTTTTTTTTGTAAGCGGCCAGTACGGTACGCGTCTTGAGCATCATGGAGGTTACAACATTAAATTCTAATCTAAGCTGCTGTTTTCACTTCTGTCGGCACTCCCGGACGCTACCCGTGGTATTTTTTCTTCTCGCGCACGTAAAAGCCCGTCGAGGGAATGGGCGAGACTTAGGAATCACGACATAGGCGATGCTAGCAACCCATCACTATTTCGATTCCCCTTTCCTCCTATACGCCCACAATCATGCTAAACGTGGCCTTTAGGTCTTATTACCTTAGGCTGTCTACCCCGTAAGGGATAAAGACGTGACTTATGTATGTATGTTTCAAAGTCATAGCACAGTATGCTTGCTGATGTAAGTTTTTGGTCACAGAACACGTCTCGACCGCGTTTGCGTTAAAATGTCAAATACTATGAGAACAGTTTGTTTCCGTTTCGATCCGCAAGTGGCGCTGCCAATTTTTCCATAGTAATTGAGACGTTTACGTGAACGCGTTCGAGACGTTTGTTCGTGTGAAAACTTACACTAGAGTAAATTTTCTACAGATTCGTACGGAACACTCGGTGCGCAAGTCCGACTCGCACTTGGCCGGTTATTCTTTGGTACCTTAAATCCTTTCCGTCAGTGAAGAGCGGGGTACGAGGATAATAATTAGAATATCTCCTGTCGGTTCAACTTTGTTGTCGACAAGTTTAAATTGGTAGGTAACAGATACCGCGAGCGCGCGTGCCGGCAACAGACATATAATAGTTACGTTATTATAATACAGCCGTTTTATAGAGCACTAGCTTCTACTCGCGACTTTGTCTGCGTAGAATTATACATATAAACGCACTCTTGAATCACTATATCTATTAAAAAAACTGCATCAAAATCCTTGGCGTGGTTTAGATCTTAGGGACAGACAGCGGAAAGCGACTTTGTTTTATACTTCTGCGCATACGAGGTCATCGCCAGACTTACGTGCCGGCACTTAAGATAGTAAAGCGACGCCGCTTCAGCTTGTACAAGAATTAATTACATTTTTTTACACCTCTCATACAGAAAGTTAGTAAATCGGGGTGACTTTAAAAAGGAGTTCAATCATTAATTTTTATTAGCGTCTACTGCTTCCAATCGATGTCTTCATCGCCTTTGCGTCAACATGCCGAACATTCACCGCATATGGACAATATCGATTTTATAGCAATTTTAAAACGATCAAAGTAGCCCTAAAATTATCAAAGTCAAGGTTAACGGTAACTTTTGCTCCGACAAGAGGGATCAAGATCCAACTTTTCTGTTCGAGGCTTTTCTACCCAAGTGTATTTTGCAAACGCAATTTTTTGATGTTGAAACCACGACATTTTGTATGATCTTTAATTATATTTCGACTTTTTAAAGTGAAACTTCTTTAGCGGCGCTGAGTACTTTTTGGGATGGGTAAAAAATGTATAACTCGCGTCAGGCGTAAGACGGAGCGAGAGTTTTAGTACCAGGATATCAGATCCTCTAAGAGCTTATTTTGAAATATGAATGAATCTCCTTCGATTTTTGAAGTGTTTTTTTGTTGAGTCGTGGAGCAAAAGTACTAGGGCATCAGCACATTGTTAGAGATCTGTCAATATAGATAATACGTACAATTTTTTTGTAAGCGGACAGTACGGTACGCGCCTTGAGCGACATGGAGGTTACAACATTAAAATCTAATCTAAGCTGCTGTTTTTTTTTTCAAGTTTCTTAATAACATACCGAAGGTATGAAAAGTTGTTCTTTCCTTTTGTGTATTCCGTGGTAATAACAGCATGCAATTGCTGCTTTCAGCCGTTCAACGATCAAACGGGAAACTGAAATGCTCCGCCAATACGGTTACAGCAAAATAAGAGGCTTACCCCGTTTGTGTCAAAGAAAATTGTAGATTACTCTTTTGGAGTTGCCACGGCCTTTTCTTTGGACGCGAAATTAAAAGTTCCGAGTTTAATTTGATTTCGGTAAACAGATGCTATTTTTGTTGGTAAGGTTCCATGGTTTGAGTGGAATTAATGAACTTTCTATATCTTTACTAACTATCTATGTCTTTTTGACGCGACGTCTTATAATAATAATACCTAATCATTTATTTCGGACAAAATGGTTCCATATTAAATACAAAGACAAAACAAAAACAAAAACAAAAGATACAATTACAAGCCGCCACCACTTATAAATACTACAATAATGTGTTTGTTAATACTTAATACTTATCATTCTACTCTAATACTTATCAAAACTTAAAATTTCACATCAATGTAGTCGCTACCAATCAATTAAGGCCTTTAATCGATTGCAGATTGATCTTAAGAGCATTACTGCACACAATATTTTTGAAAATAAGTTAAAGGCTTTCTTGCTGAAGAAGTGTTTCTACAGCATTAATTAAATATTTCCAGGGTACGATTAAAAAAGTAGATATTATATTTCAATGATTTATTGTTTTTGACATTGTTTAGTAATTAATTCATGTCGTTCTGTCTCTTGCGTTTTATGGTATTTTTTGCTATTTGGATTGTTTTTGAAATCCCTTAATTTTAATGATTCTAATATAATAATTATTAATGTATTGTAATTCAAACACAATAATTGTATTGTTTATGAATAAATAAATTAAAAATATACATATATCCTATGTTAGTGTTACTAATGCGTGCCCAAAACAGACTACACGCTCGCCACCAACCACTATTACATAATAATAATAATTAATGGCAAACATGTAGACCGTTCCAGTGGCTGGCAAAGGGACAATCCAACCTACTAGCCATCACACCCAGTATACTGTTGGTGCTGCTCTGTACACGGTTCATTAGGGAGGCAGCTCGCTTGCGCATTATGGCTTGAAAGTCATCCACTTTCACCTATGCGAACATGCCAGAGGCGTTACAAAATTTTGCTACACCCAACAACATCCTGAGTATATTATTATACTGAACTAGCTTTTACCCTCGACTTCGTCCGCGTAGACTTCATTTATTGACAAAAGTCACATATTGCTATGCATATTTGAACAGGTACTTAACACCCCTATTCTGATATTTAATAGGTATTTTTTTTTTATAATAAGCAATATTAAATCCCGTGGGAATTTTGAAAATCCCTCTTTAGTGCACCTCTATGATACTGAGCTAATATCTATAATAATAATATCTATACAAATACTGAGCAAAGAATTCGTTCATCGCTATCCCGCGGGAACTGCGCAATTTTCCGGGATAAAAAGTAGCCTACAACCTGGCTGGTGATTTTCTCAACAGATTAGTAGAGTTTCCAACAAAATCCGTTCAGCCGTTTTCACGTGATGCGCGCACATATATACAGACAAACAGACAAAAATTCTGATAACTGTTGGAACGTGTTCTGTTATCGATTCTAAGTATCCCCAGCCTATTTTTTTTAATATCTTCCATGTACAGACTTTCGACCCTCTTCAGCTTTATCTAACTAATATTATAAATGCGAAAGTATGGATGGATGGATGGATGGATGGATGGATGTTTGTTTGTTTGTTACTCAATCACGCCAGAACGGCCCAACGGATCTGGATGAAATTTGGCACATAGATAGAGAAAAGTCTGGAATAGCACATAGGCTACTTTTTATCCCGGAAAATTGCGTAGTTGCCGCGGGATAGTGACAAACGAATTCTTTGCAGACGAAGTCGCTGGCAACAGCTAGTTTATTATATGTATAGATACGTAGAGCGTTAACTGCCTTTTGGGTACAGTTGATCCACAGGTTGCACTCATAAAAGGAATTTTAAATAGATGAACGCCGGCTGCACTCACGAAAAAGCATGACTCATTGTCACGCGTGACGACAGTGTGCAAGCGAGAGCGCGGAACAAGCGATAGAGAGGCACGATCTCGCGTGACGTCTGAGCTAGTTCGAATGTTTCTTTATGACGTTAACACGTAAAACTATCGTCCGTAAACCGACTTTATAGGCATTTTTTTTCAGTAGATATACATATATCAATCCACTTAATTGACAATATTTCAATTTTTTAAGAGCTACTTTTTATTGTCTGGCTGGAAAGAGCGCACAAATTTAAGACACCCATATTTTTTTATATTCGTGAAATCTTGTATTTTCGTGGAAAAATCCATTTAAATCGTTGCTCAAGCAGAAAGGACGTAAGTAACAAACGTCAAGTATTAGCGAAATGACGTCACTGCTTTGTTTCGTACACTTAAAAAAACGTTGAAATAATTACATTAATTGACCGCCAAAACCTGTGCTTAAATGAATGTGAATGCAGTGAATGCAGTTGTCACTGTCGATGAACGTCAAAACGAGCTGACAAACTCAAACAGAATACTTCACAAAAAGTATGATTTTAAATGAAAACTTGCAAAAATATTATCATTATTGCCCGGCAAACAGTTATCTAGTGTTCCCGATGGCAACAAAGCCGAGCGGTGTGCAAATGAATTAACCGTCAGCTGTCAGTAGTGTTTGTGTTGTGAAAGTTGTAAATGTCAAAGGGAAACCCGGAAGACAAGGTTTTTTATAATGGCAGTATTGGACCGGCCGCTGGACGTCATTTCCTGTATTACATATTTTGCTCATTTTTCCAAAAAATACTGAACGAAAAAATCCAAATATATTTTTTTTTGTGTTCTATAAGTGTTTCTCTCGAAATGGTTTTTGATTTATGAATATAAAGAAATTTGAAATAATGTCAATTATAACACATTGCAACACGCGTCCTAGCTATAATGAAGTTCGAAATGCACACACGTAAACGTCTTTATACCTAACGAGGTAGACAGGGCCTAAGGTTAAGACTCGAGGGCCACGATTAGCACGATTGCGGGCGTATAGGTGGAAAGGGGAATCAAAATAATGACGGGTTGCTAGCATCGCCTAACATGATTCCTAAGATCGCCCGTGCCCTCGATGGGCTTTTACGTGCGCGGGAAGAGAAGCAACTGGCACATTCTATGTTTTTTCTTTACCCACAGATAAGCATCGACGTCAAACTTATGGATCTTACGCATAATGACACATTTTGAGCACGCGAAATGTCATACACGCAGAATGACACACCTTTTTAAGGTAAAACAAATATGTTCGCAGCTTGGGGGTGGCCCAAGGGTCACCCCCGCCGCACTCTAACCTGAATAGTCCTAAAGCATATTGGATAATTATATAATTAACGTATGTAAATACACTTTTGGTTGTGTCATACATAATGTGTCATTATTCGTATGTGTTTTGTGTCATAATGCGTATACATGTCATTATGCGTGTGTTTTGTGTCATTATGCGTATTATAGAAACTTATTTACAATCTTTTGAATCGGGGGTTAAAAAGTATAATCAGCAAATAAAAAGCAATTATCTGGACTCATCTAGTACGGACGCCAGTTCCGAATGGAAATGAAATTGCTTTGCGGTATTGTTTGTATAACTGGATTAGTTAACTGTATCTGACACATTGACAGGTGAAATGGCGCGGCTAGCGCTGTCAAACTCAGTTACGGAATAATTTTAGTTTTAGAGCGTTTATCTCGTAGACTGAGCATAGAATAGACCAGGCGCTATAACTTTGAGACAAAGATAGTAACTATAAGTACGTATCGTAGTTATAACCATATAATGCACTACTAGCCTGAGTTGCAAAAACACTACAATTCACCATAGCGGAACGTTAATTTAACGCCTCAAAAACATACTAAATGAACTTTTTTCACTTAAAAACCCAAAAAGTTGTTTTATTTTCACTGATCACTTTCGCTCACAGGTTATGTCTGTCACAGTTTTAAAGTGTGGCCAACAAAAATACCGGATTGGCGAGAAAGGGACGAAAAAGGATAATTGCGTCTCGCCTACACATAGGTAATTCTGTATAAAGACATCTCTTTCTTTCAATGTATTACCGAGCAAGGGCCTGGTCTATTCTATACTCTGTTTACGGTTTATCCGTAGTGAGCTGGCAACGGCGCATTATTTGTTTTTTACGATTAGGTATTTCACAGAAATTTAATTTGAGTTGTAACGAGCGCTTATTTTTTCTCGTGAAAAAAAATCAAAGGCATTTCACCTATTCTGCGGTAAAATTGGTAAAACTACATTTTCATAAATATTTTTTTACTTGTTGACATATGCTCGGCGCTCGGCACTTTGTTGGCGCAATGCTGCCTAGCACTTGGTGATGGTGACATATGCTCTTTAGCACTTACTCGGTGGTGACTTATGCTCGGCATCTTGCTGGCGCAACGCTGCCTAGCACTTGGTGACATATGCTCTTTAGCACTTACTCGGTGGTGACATATGCTCGGAATCTTGCTGGCGCAACGCTGCTTAGCAGTTACTTGGTGACATATGCTCGGCATTTTGTTGGCGCAACGCTGCTTAGCAGTTACATGGTGACATATGCTTGGCACTTTGTTGGCGCAACGCTGCTTAGCACTTACTTAGAGACAATATGCTCGGCACTTTGTTGGCGCAACGCTGCCTAGCACTTGGTGACATATGCTCGGCACTTGGTGAAATATGCTTGGCACTTTGTAGGCGCAACGCTGCTTTGCACTTACTCGGTGGTGACATAAGTATGCTCAGCACTTTGTTGGCGCTACGCTGCCTTACACTTGGTGACATATGCTCGGCACTTCGTCGGCGCTACGCTGCCTAGCACTTACTTGGTGACATATGCTTGGCACTTTGTCGGCGCTACGCTGCCTAGCACTTACTTGGTGACATATGCTTGGCACTTTGTCGGCGCTACTCTGCCTAGCACTTACTTGGTTACATATGCTCGGCACTTTGTTGGCGCTACGATGCCTAGCACTTACTTGGTGACATATGCTCGGTACTTTGTTGGCGCAACGCTGATGGAACTTAAAGTTGCACTGCGAGCAGTAGAAGCCATTGAAGAGCAGTCTTCTGCAGCACTCGCAGAATGCTAGCGTGAAGAACGTCTTCCGAGTGAACTGGTGCGAGATGTGGGACATTATCGGCAGTTTGTCCAGTGTCCGTACCGTCACCTGTAACAGGACAAAGCATTAAGGCCTGCATAAGACCGTCTGAGTGGCACAGAAGGATATAAGAGCATTTTTTTTAGGGTTCCATACCCAAAAAGGTGTAAACGCTACCCTATTACTATATCTTCGCTGTCCGTCTGTCCGTTTGTCACCAGCCTGTATCTCATGGACCGCAATAGCTGCAACATATTTTAAATATATTGTTTGCTATGGGCCACCGTTTTACGAGTTATTTACGAAAAACAAATAAAAGGGATCCTTACACATCCCTCCAGCCATTAGCTTCACCCCCACCCATCAGTACCTTTAGTATGTGGTTTAAAACACCACTCTACAACTATGCCTAAATTTTACATGAGTTTTTCCCCTGATAGGCAATTTATGGTCTTCAACAATCAAAGATGTAGTTTAGGATGGGCTAGTCTAGCAGATGGTTCAGAAAACAGAATAGATAGAGAAAAAAAAATAGAATTATACTCTTCACCCATCTGGGTATTTAAGGTGGGCAAAAATGCTTTCTGCCATTTCATGTTTTCTTTTTATAATTTGTTGTAACCTCTCTACTTTTTGCTGCCATTGAGCTTTTTTTAATTTTCCCAAGGCATAAAAGGACTTGTAATTGCCTCATTGGTGGACTGTAGGGCCAAATGAATTTAACTAATATTATAAATGCGAAATTATGGATGGATGGATGGATGGATGTTTGTTTGTTACTCAATCACGCCAGAACGGCCTAATGGATCTGGATGAAATTCGGCACATAGATAGAGAAAAGTCTGAAATAGCACATAGGCTACTTTTTATCCCGGAAAATTGCGTAGTTCCCGCGGGATAGCGATAAACGAATTCTTTGCAGACGAAGTCGCTGGCAACAGCTAGTTTTTAATAAAAGGATAAAAAGCAACATAAGTGATCATCTCACCATCTCCAATCTCGAGCCTATATACGTCCCACTACTGGGCCTAGCCCTTTCAGAATGGGTGATATCAAATATGATTAAAGCAAGAAATCCGCAATACAAATTAATGTTTTATAACTTTGAAGTATCAATAAATAAATAAAAATCAATTCGCTTAGGATTTCGTGGTTTGTGTTGAATATTAAGAACTAAACTAAAAGAAGAATAAAGTGGTTAAACAGCTGAACATAGCAAAATGAAATGTGTATACAACTGGCTGAAAACAAAAATTGCCTTGGCAGAAAAAGTTACACAAACTTATAAGTTTTTTTTTAAACTGGTAAGTCATTGGATCTTACCTCTTCAGCCTCTATCATGGTTATATCCACGTCCCAGGGTATCACATGATGGTTGCCAGTCCGTACCACCTCACACACTTCACACGTAAGATTCCGCAGTTTGAGGGCCTTGGACAGAGCGTCTCTAAGAGTCACTCCAGCCTTCACCTGCACACTGGTCCGCTGTTGGTTCGGCAAGTGAGCTCGTAAGAAAACTTTAGGCTGCCGAGTGAGAGTATCAAACTTTTTCGAATCGTCATTATCCAAGTATATCTCATCACTCCGATCCGGCGACTCTGTCTGCATACGCTCCCTCAAAGTACGCTCTCTCAACTCCAAATTGTGTAACTTTGATGTTAGTTCTTGATATTCTGACAGATATAAAGACGGCGGGTGCTGAATACCAGCAAATTTCGCGTTCAGTGCATCAATGTTTTCACGAGTCACGTTTATAATACTTTGGATATTTCTTATTTCATACGTCGGGTCTGCTATGTCGTCGCTGTCGGTAGACGTCGACATATTGTCGCTGTTGAGGGATAACGCGGGTATATTTCCATTATTTTTTCTTGAACAAGTGTCTCTCCCCCTAGCCACTGCCATTTCTGAATCCCGTCCCGAATCCCGACCGATACCCTACCTACTAGCTCTCTCTTGTCTATGGATCTGTCAACTTTTTTTTTAATAAAGACAAACTTTGGCTACGGACAATACAAAGAAAGTGCTCGTTTCTTTTTCTGACATCAGTGTTAATTAATGAATTAAAAAACAATTTAAATTATTTTACTTTAGAAGGTAAGATAGAAAACAATATTTGGGATTCGTTGGTTAGTTTTAAAAATGCAGACAACTTTGAATTTTGTTTCCAGTGAGGGATTTTTTAATAAGAAAGAGTGTAACGCCTTTTTGTTTAGTCTGTGACGTTGATCGCTGTTTGTAGTGTTTGTCTTGCTTGCTTGTCTGTCTGTCTGTCTCAGTGTTGCCGTTTGGTTCCGTTTCTTCCGTTTTGCGGAACTTTTGACACCCCCGCGGAACTTGAAAGGAACTTTTTAAACGGTGTGTATTTAATTATTCATAGGTATTTAATGATTTTGAGTAAAATGGAACTTTTCTACCAAAAATGGAACTTTTTAATGTAATTTTCAAGGGAAGTGACCTGGTAACACTGGTCTGTCTCTGTCTACGCTTGTTATGGAAGAAGAATCTTGGTTGTGTATTAATTATTTATTTTATTTTAATAATAAGCGAGTGTCACGAAGGTAAGTAATATTAAATAAACATAACATGAAAATGCTCTCAAATATCCACCCGTTCTGACTTCTACTTACAGTAAATCATATTCCACGAATTTTACATGAAAACGCTGAAAACGAGATGAAAACAAACAGTTCAGTGAACTGATTATTAGTCTCAATGGTCCCATACAATGAAATAAAAGGCCCTCGATCTGATATATATATATATTTCTGTACCACAGCTTGTTAGTCTTAGTATAAGTATCACAATTTACATTATTTATTTCTTTGACACCAGCCGAAATTAAATTAAAAAACGTATTTTTTTCAGTATATTCCAGTTACAAGTATTAGGGGCCTTCAGCCAACCTGGCTCTCCACATATCGACTTGTCGACCGAGCCAAGGCAGCGGAGTAGCTTCCGTACCCTGCATCCTCTTGCACCCCAAGCGATGTGGAAAAGACACAATGTCCGAGGCGAAGTCAGCTCGCAACGTTTCCTACGAACAGATGAAGGTGATGCTGGATTTTATGGGCCAGCATGTGGAGTTTGCCACGGGCAGCTTACGGTCTCTTGAAGGGAGGCACACAGCACGCCAGCTCTGGAGAGATCTCACGTTGATACTGAATAACTGCCGCGCTGGGGCCCGGAAAACTACGGAAAGATGGAGTAACGTAAGATATATTTTGAACAAAAACTATAATCTATATTAAACTAGCTGGTGCCCGCGACTTCGTCTACAAAGAATTCGTTTATCACTATCCCGTGGGAATTTTCCAGGATAAAAAGAAGCCTATGTGCTATTCCAGTCTTTTCTCTACCTATGTGCCGAATTTCATCCAGATTCATAGGGCCGTTTTGGCATGATTGAGTAACAAACAAACATCCATCCATCCATCCATCCATACTTTCGCATTTATAATATTAGTTAGATTTAAATTAAAATGAAATCATAATCCACATCCAGAACTGCCAAGCTGGTTTGGGAGCAAAGAAATAACATAGAATGTACCAGTTGCTTGTTCTCCTGTGTACTTATTTAATTGTTTAATGAATTCATCAAAATATAACATGAATTCATAAAAGTATTTACTCATTTATTTAAGCATTACCAAGCCATGGTATTAGAAAGAATTCCTGATTGCAGGATTGCAGTATTCCTGATTTCTATCTTTCTTTCAGTATTGGAGCGATTTCAAAAACAAATTGAAGAACAAAGTCCGGTTGCTAAAGAAAAGGGCTGGGAATGGATCCGAGAAACGGATCAGGCCGCTTACCAAGTTGGAGAAGAGAGCCCTGATCATCCTCGGACCTAGCTTCGAAGAGAAGTGTCAAGCAGCAGGTTCTATGCAGCGGGCGAGTGATGTAAGCATACATAGGCTGGATTATGTAATAGATTGGCAACAAAAGAGAAACTCGATCAGGGTTTACGTGAACGCGTTCGAGACGTTTTTATATGCGAAAACTTACACTAGAGGCTCTGGTCGCATGTGTATCGCTCACGCCTTTGACAAGCTCCTGCGATTTGAGACATACTATATTTCTCCCTCGGAATATAATGTACTATTAAATGCCTGTAGTTTGAAAGAGCTTTTGGAAAGCACAGCGAATTTTTTTTGATCTGAACGCATGCCAACAGCAACAATATTCCAATGGCAATTGACGGCGAATTAATGAATATTATTGCAGCAATTCAATAAAGCACTGCGAATTTTTATTGGAAAAGTTTTCAGGCCTTACACTCCGAAATTCGATTTTCGAAGTTCTTTTCACGCCGTTCCGCTCACACTAATAGTAATTAATTTGAGAGTGAGAGGGACGGTATGATACGAAAATCGAATTTCGGAGTTGCCCCTCAGACTGTACGATCTGTATGCTTTGTGTAGGTTTTCGGTCACAAAGTACGTCTCGAACGCGTTTGCGTTAAAATGTCAAATATTATGAGAACTGTTTGTTGCCGTTTCGATCCGCAAGTGGCGCTGCCAATTATTCCATAGTAATTGAGGCGTTTACGTGAACGCGTTCGAGACGTTTTTATATGCGAAAACTTACACTAGAGGCTCTGAATTATATTCATAAACTAGGTCTACTTGATCTTGAAACTTTGCTTGCGAACGCACTGCAACTTTTGAAATGAAAACTTCCTTAGAGGCGCTGAGCGCTTTTTGGGATGTGTAAAAAATGTTAAACTCGCGTCAGGCGTAAGACGGAGAGAGGGTTTAAGTACCAGGATATCAGGATCCTCTAAGAGCTTATTTTGAAATACGAATGAAGCTAGTCGCGTTCGATTTTTGAAGTGTACGTTGATTTCGTCGCTTTAACGTTGCGTTTGGCCTAGTGGTATAAGGTATGGAATAGTATGTTCTCTCAATGATCGCAGTTCAAATCTCGTGTATTTTTTTCTTTTTGCGCGAGTGTGCAGTTTTCGCTTCTGTTTTTTTTAATTACCTAGCGATTTAATTTTTTAAGATCAAAAATTATTAATAGATATTATTATCATAGACAAAATAAGACAGGAATGTTAATCGCCATACAAAAGTGCGACCACGCGAACTTAGAACAAAGGCTCCCTGTAGATGTCGCTATAAGTATCAAAATTTGTGAGGCGATGTTTTACGTGGGCATTATTCTGAAAATAAATCCACTCGCCATTTTCCTCAAATTATACAACTTCGATGGCAATTCTGTTCAGAATTACGAGCACTATTGATTTTAGTATGATATGTTTATGTAACACATATGTAAATACATAGTATAGGTACATAAATAATACAATAAAATAGTAATATGGCTTTCATACAAAATGGATATATATCAAAATTTTGATATATATATATATTGATATATATCGGATATATTAAAATAATTATCCGATATTTTGATATTTATAACAAATATCGGATATATTCGAACCCTGCAAAAGTGTAACAGAGAGGACGCTATTATAACTCTTTATTATAGACATAGTATACTGGTTCAACTGGCCTCTCAAGCAGACGGCCGTGGGTTCGAATCCCGGACTCGCTTTTGAGTTTTTAAGTCTGTCAACTCTTTAATTTCAGGCATGTAGTAAGCAGATGCAGGATCTGACAAAAGTCAAGGTGGAGGTCGAAATGGAGGCACAGGAGAAGGCCAATGATAGCAGCAAGTCACCTGGTATGTACTGTACCTATACCCTTTTCATCCTTACGTGTCTTATCATGTAAACAAACACTTCATAGACATTGTCACTCTTTTCTCTTGGATTACACAATAGTTATGTTGTTGTAGGCTTAAAGAAACTCACAAAGTATTAAAATTGACTAAGCAACTGCTGCAAAATGTCATTTTTAATAACATTTTCTTCAATTATCGGTGGAACGTATGAATCAACTCGAGAATATCTGCAACCTGAGGTAGCAAGTTATATAATACAAGTTATATTTATTTTCAAAGCGAAATAATCGGTCACGTTTTATGTATATTTTATCAACATTTCCAATCACTATACTTCATTTAATTTAGAATGAGAAACCACAATAACGTTATATTGCGTCTGGTCAACTATTTCTTACCTAGCAAATAGTACAGTGCAATAGTTTGGCAGCCGCAAAATAAAATTGTTTTAATGTCACTTTATTTGCGTGTCGTCAAATGTTACTCTAGTACAAATTGTAAAGTGATTACAGTTCACGAGCCGCAATATAATGTTGTTGTGGTTTCTCATTCTAAATTAAATGAAGTATAGTCATTGTTTATAACTTTTGATGTTACGTTTGTTTACAATCAGTAGTACCCAAAGTGGTCCAGGTGGACCCCCAGGGGTCCACGGAAGACTCGACGGGGGTCTATGTTGGGCGTGACCAAAAATGGGGGTCCACAATCGCAAGCGGGGGTGCATGAAAATTGAATAAAATATGTGAGAATTGATTGGTTCTTGTGCTGTGAAGCATTGTAGATTTCAAGAAAGTAAAGTAAGATGGACTCACTCGCAGCACAAAAATATAATTTAATTGAAAATTTGTTTAGTCAACTTTATTTTCAAATAATTAACCCTATCAAGCAATCAATTCTAACCAATTTTTTCGAAAACTGTTAATTTATCTTTGAAACTCAGCAACAATGCAAGTTTCCATAGATTATAGAGCTAATCTTAATTTTTTTTTCGAGATTTAGTTTAGAAATTAGTGGTAATGTAGCTGCAGGGGGTCCACCGGATCCAGCAAAATTTTGAAAGTGGTCTATGGAACAAAAGAGTTTGGGAACCTCTGGTTTACATGATACGAGTAAGACACGTATGGTTGAAAAAGTAGAGCTTCATAGGGTAAAGGCACCAGCTAGCTAATTACGTAACTCGCTCGCAATCGCCATCGTGTTCATTTTGACAGTTCTTGTATGAATGTGACAGCTAGCTGATTCCGATGCCAATTGTCAGCCCATACATGAACTGTCAAAATGAACACGATGGCGATCGCGAGCGAGTTAGACAATAGCCTGCAGAAGTTAGCCCGGGACCTATAGTCAGCCTTTGGAGTCTTAATCCCTTATTCATAAATGCTCTTTAGGCTTCTGCTAACTTAGCAATCGTTTGTCCTTATCTGACACTTTGACATTTACCTTTCACCAGATAAGGACAAACGATTGCTAAGCTAGCAGGAGTCTATAGAGTGTTTATGAATAAGGGGTTTATTCATTATCCTGCTAATATTATAAATGCGAAAGTTTGTGAGGATGTGACGTGTGTATGTTTGCTCCTTTTTCATGCTAGAACGACTGGACGGGAAGGAATTTGGAAGGAAGATAGCTCGTATCCTAGATTAACACAGGCTATTTTTTATCCCGGAATAGTTCCCGCGGGATAGTAGATATTGATAAACATGTCAAAAGCCGTAGCTGCCTAGTCGCAACGTAAATAATTATTGCAGAATAAACTATCAACATCAGTTCTTATATCGAGTAGTTTCCATCGACATCACCTCGATGGGTGGTGCTCCAACACCGTACGATTGAAACGGTCTTTCTTGCCCCGTACGTGTAAAATTTGGAATGGGCTGGCGGCTGGGGTTTTTCCAACTGGCTACGACATGGGTACCTTTAAGAGGCGAGTGTACCACTTCTTGCATGGCCGGCAACGCGCTAGCAGTCCCAATGGTGCTGTGGTTGTCCATGGGCGGCGGTGATCACTTACCATCAGGTGCACCGCATGCCCGTTTGTCGGTTTTAATATAAAAAAAAATCTAACTAGCTTCTGTCCGCGACTTCGTCCGCGTAGAAATTAGACTTAAGAACTGATCTTGATAGTAATATGCTTCAATAAGTAATTACGTTGCAACTCTAGGCGGCTAAAGTCTTTAACATGTTTATCGTTATCCCGCGGGAACTATGCAATTTTCCGGGATAAAAAGTAGCCTATGTTTTAATCTAGGGTACCAACTAACTGCGTTCCAAATTTTATCCAAATCGGTCCAGTGGTTTTAGCGTGAAGATGGAACAAACATACACACTCGCTCACTCACATCGTCACAAACTTTCGCATTTATAATACTAGCTGTTGCCAGCGACTTCGTCCGCAAAAAAATCATTTATCGCTATCCCGCGGGAACTACACGATTTTCCGGGATAAAAAGTAGCCTATGTGCTATTCCAGACTTACCTCTATTTATGTGCCGAATTTCATCCAGATCCGTTGGGCCGTTCTGGCGTGATTGAGTAACAAACAAACGGCCATCCATCCATCCATCCATACTGTCGCATTTATAATATTAGTTAGATTAGTAGGTTTCTACGCGGACGAACTCGCGGGCAGAAGCTAGTTAATGAACGATTTGTGACAATCGACAAACAGGTTCGTACTTGAGTCGTTGGGCTACTTTTGTTACTTGATCCTCGAATAATATCGAATTGAACAGAGCCTAAGGTAATAAGACTTACTTACTTACCCGCTAATCCTGCCGCTAAGCAGCAATGCTTGCATGCTGTGTTCCGGTGTGGAGAGTAACAGCCTTATTCATAAAAAATCCTTAATTGAGGTTTGATCAGTCGATTAGTTAACAGACTGATTAAGCTTATTTGACAGTTGTTAAAAAGTATGATTCATAAACGCTTGCTAGCAGTCTGTTAACTAATGAGCTGCTGATGGATGGATTAGACGCGTTATGTTGTCACCTTGACAAATCATAGAAGATAGAAGAGTTGTGCGTGACACGGCAGTGTGCTTAGTTTGGGACTGGGTCAATTGGTGTAATTTGTCCTATGGTATTTATTTATTTATTTATATAAAAAAGACCTAAATGCCACGTTTAGCGTGATTGTGGGCGTATAGGTGGAAAGAGGAATCAAAATAGTGATGGGTTGCTAGCATCGCCTATATAACATGATTCCTATTTCCGCCCGTTCCCTCGATGGAAGAGAAGCAACTGGTACATTCTATGTTTTTTCTTTGCTCCCAGACATATACCCTCATATTCATAAACGCGCTGTAGGCTTCAGCTAACTTAGCAATCGTTCGTCCTTATCTCTCACTTTGACTTACCTTTCACAGATAAGGACAAACGATTGTTGTTAGTAGAAGCCTATACAGCGTTTATGAATGAGGGGGAAAGGGAGAGGGGGATATTTATCGCTAATTTTAAACCGGTTACGAGTCTTGCATGCTTATACATTTTCATTCTTACCTGTCCTATTTGGTAAACAAAATTCTAACCTCAAAACGTCTCATTTTTGTTATTTTTTAGCTATTTCATCGTAATTAAATTGACTGAAGATAAAATATCAGCAAAATTATGTACAAAATATTGCCTCAGGTTTATTTGATAACATAATACATTATTATTCTTTACAAAAATTTGCATATTGAGGTTAGAATTTTGTTTACCAAATAGGACAGGTAAGAATGAAAATGGTATACGATTAATTTTTTAACCGACATCAAAATAAGGAGTGGTTTGGAGAGGACTGATTTGAAATTATAAAATATTTATCTTTCTTTCTTTCTTTCAAATTTCTAAAGTAGCGTAATTAATACAATTTATTATGAAATCTATAGCCGGATTGAGGCTGCATTTGAAGACGGTTATATTTATTTATCAAAAGCAAAAGATCTCGCGGGCGCTCCCCGACACGGTGGACAGACCTCATAAAAACTGTGACGCACTCCAGCATAAACGATAGCTCCCACACTGCCAACCATCGAGCTACTTGGCGACGCGTCGCGAGAGCAGCGGTGGCGCAGGAATCGACCGAAACATGACCACGACCACTCTGTCAAGAGTGCACGACTTAGAAGAGAGATATTTATTTATTTATAAATTTTACTTTAATTTATTTCACAGAATACCGAAGCGAAGGCGAAGCGACGTCTGATTTAGACGAAGATTCGGACAACGGTTCCAATGAACCTTCGATCAACGGTAACTTTTTATTATTCAAAAAATCACCCGCTGAAATGTTCCGTCTAATTTTATTTTAAGAGACTGTCTTCGATTGTGATTGTGTTCGTCGGACAAAGCTCTTAGAATATATAAATTTGTGCAGCATTCCTTCATAACCAGAGCGTCTGACTCTGGGGGAAGGGATGCTGCATGAATGTTGATTTCCGATCCTCTTGAGTCCTCCCATGAGGCTGACATAGTCACCCCTATGTACTGCCTCTTTAATATATAAGATTAAAAAAAAAGCGACTGTATATTAAAATTAATTCATTATTTTGTTCTGTCACAGCACTCTATCCAAAATGGCTGATCGAGGTTGAACGGAAGCGCGCCGAGGCGGAACTCTCGCGAGCGCGGGCCGAAGAAGCCCGAACCCAGGTCGCAGCTCGGGCTGCGCGCGCGGCGACGGCGCAGGCGGCCGCTCTAAGGAGCCTGGCCAGAGCCGCCACCGCGCAGGCCGAGGCTGTCGCTAGGATAGCCGCCATCTTGGAAAGGACGCCGCAACTCACACACTTATAGTAGACAATTGAAGTGTTGTAACTATAGGGTTTTGTGAAATGCCACGGGCCCCTAGCTGTACGGAACCCTGGCTTGGCCTAGAGCACAGAAGGGATGCCTTTATTTAGGAAGGAAACCCAACTGTGATGACGTTTATGTCACTGCTCGAATGGCCGCCATTTTGTAGAGAACAAAGTCGCCATCTTGGAAATGCAAACTAGTCCAGGTTTTAGCGATGTGAAGCTTTGCGAAGCTACCACTGTCACTTATAATAGACCACCGTGGCTCATACAGCCGCCATTTTGTGAAGAACAAGTCGCTATCTTGGAAAAAGTGACAGACGCTGTCTAATTTAAAAAAACTCGTGTGGATTGAGACGGGAAAATAGTAGATGGCAGTAGTGTAGGTCGACCGAGCTTGGCTGAAAAGAACCGAGCGCGACCCGAAGAATCCCGAAAGCAGGTGAAGCAGGCCGCCATCTTGGAATGATGGCCTTTACTGTCAACATTATAGTAGACAAGGCCCCGAAATAATAGGACATAGACCGCAGAAAGGATGTTGATGATCTTTTTTATATCAAGGAAGGATCTAGCTGATGTAGCTATGGAACCCAGTTATATCTGTAATGGATAGATCGTCTTATGCCAATTAATTGTTGAGGATACATATGGAACGTTGTTATAGTGAAATGATTGCATGTTAGTTTTTGTAAGTAGCTAGCAGAAGACGTAAAATTGTGATAAAGCCACAGGTCACATGTTTATCGCCCTCGCCTTTGGCTCGTGCGACAAGTTCTGACCTGAGACATTCTATATTTTCACCACCGTCGGGGGTGTAATATATTTAAAACGCGTTGCTAAAGTATGGCAATGATTATATTATAATGACCTGACTGTAAATTATAGATAAAATAAATTAAGGTAATAAAATGTATGTTTAAATTATGATTTGTTTTATAAACAAACTCAATATTATTTGCATGAGTGAGGCGGCAAGACAACCCCAAATGGCATAATGGGATGCAGAGTAGAACCCAACCAGTGATTGGTTACAGACGGCGCCACTTAGCGGTTGCTATTAAAGCAGCCATTTTTTTTTAATTTGTGATGCTAGAACGTACTTCTAATCAGCCAATATGGGGCCGACAAGAGACTGAGTAAAATGTTTTTATTTTTATAAAATGCTCAACGTATCTGTATCTGTAACTTTAAGCACTTTTAAAATAATCATCTATTCCCAATTGTTATATTTATATTTAGTAGTTCTTTTTATATCATTTTAAGACAGCTGGCGACACCAATTTTTCCGTACCGGTACAACAAGAATCTTCGAAAAATAAGCCTATCCTTTTCTTAAAGAGTCGGCAACACACTTAACCCTTCTATGTTATTGGTGTCCACGGGCAGCAGTAAAAAAACATTTGATAAAGAATTAACATAATTGTATTACAGTTATATAATACACTATATCACTAACACTTATCACTTAGATAATGTCACTTTTTTAAAGTTCATGTGCACTGCACACATTTAAACTCAGTCCTCCAAAGACAACCGCGCGAATCCCAGCCTTAATCAAAGAAGATCAAAGTCGTCTCTCTGAAAAAAAAAATGCTTATTAGTCTTTGGTCTGAGAAATAGCCATGGCAACATGGCAAATGCGAAAGGAACTGTCTGTCTGTTACCTTTTCACGCTTAAACCGATGGACTAATATAGTTGAAATTTGGTACGTACAGATAGTTTGAGTCCCGGGAAAGGACATTGAATAGTTTTTATCCCGGGAAATTGCATAGTTCCCGCGGGATAGCGATAAGCGTATACGCAGACGAACATCGCCATAGCTTTACTTTTACCTACTATGGGTGACATAGCGGTGTAGCACGCATTACGGAATGATGATCTAGGTTCGATTCTAGACCATAGCTTTACTTTACGGATTTTTCTACGTCGTCTAACTTTCAGTGTCATTTTGAAATTTACTTACCATCTCGTTGTATTCCATAACGTGTTTCTTGATGGCGGACCCATCGACCCAGGTGACAAAGTCTTCCAGCGATCTGCTGACCAGGAATGCTGGATCCTTGACCACCTGCGGACCGACACGGACGTGTCCCTGCTCGATCAACTTGGTTGCTTCTTTTAGGTTCTCCGACATTTTACCTAGACAAAATAAACGAGATTCAATTCTAAATTCTTTTGTACCTTAATATCTTATTAAAATATACAAAATGAATCCCTATTATTTACTACCTCATGAATTGGGCTTTTGGCGCAGTGCTAGTGCCATGAATTCTCCTAGTTCGGGGTATCCGTTACTGAAGACTTTCATTCTTTGTCTGTACAGTAAAGGTTTCAGCTCACAGATGAGTACCAAGCTTAAAGGTTACAAACTTACTTCTAACCATGACGACGGGCAGTCTCCGCCTGCAGAAAGAACTGGCTGACACATTCATCCCCAGAATCAAGTCCCATCTGGTCGGGATGAGACCTAGCTGATACAGTTTCTCTAGTAGCTGGGCACTGGACTCTGTTCTGAATTCTGAGTTGGCATCCAGGTCTTTTATCTTGCTGGCTAATTCACGAACTTCGCGGGACAGCTTGTTGTATCTGTGGTAAGTAAATGGTCTTTAGTTAAAGAAAAAAAATAGACATTCGATTTTCGAATTTCGTTTGGTGCCGTTCCGCTTATATTTCAACCAGTTTCTATTGGTGAAAACCGCAAAATATTCGTTGAGTAGCTTATGAGTTTATCGCGAACAGATAAACAGACGCAGCGGAGGACTTTGTCTTTAATATGTAGGGATTTCTTGTGGTAAACTGAGTAAGGAACTGCGAAACTTGGTTACTTACTTGGTATAGTCTTCCCGTTTCTGAATGTAGTACTTTTTCATAACTTTCACCTCACTCAAGTTATTATCTACCTTCCATGATATGAAGTCTACTTTTTTGAGCAATTTCTGCTCATGAAACTTTAATTTTCGCACCATTTTAGTTTTATTCGGATTTTGACGAAAATAAAGAAACGCACGTTGTAATTTGTTTTTTTTTTTAAACAAGTGCTATAGAGAATCATAGTTTTATTCATAATCATAGACATTCGCGAAATGACACGTTTATTCTGATGCTTGTTTATTGAGCCTCAGAGATTAACTAAATAATAGCGATGCCGTTAGTGAAATAGTATTACCGCTGATATGATTGTGATATTACACCCAGTTTTAACCACGTAGACTCGAGTTATCGAGATTATCAAACTTATCAGCTAAGCTTTTAAACCTCTTTTATCGTAATCACAATCCCTGAGATAAACGACGTAATCCATAGACACGAGAGGATTAAGTTTTAAAGTTTTGGTTTATTCAAAGTATCGATTAATAATTATTTAGGTTTTAAAATTTCAGAGATTTATAGTTTTATTTTATTTGATTTTAGGTGTCATGTAAGTTAATTAACATATACGTATAATCTTCAATAATAGTCTCATACCTATTGCTATTTCCTGATGAGATTTCTATTATTTGTCATATTAACGTCACGTATTCTGTCTCCCTTGCTCTAATGGCAACAGAGGCCTGGAAGTTGAAAAGAAATAATCATAGTTGAGGGCAGCAGCATGTCTGTCCATGTTCATCTTCAATCAAATCACCCTCACCCTCCCGCTCCCGCCACTCCCGCTACCGCCAGTCCAGTTGTCAATGTAATGTTTTGGGTTGTATTGACCGATCAAACCTATTTGTATAAAAACATCCACATATACACTTTTCGAACATTTTACTAGTTAATAATTCCGAGATGCGTAGAAGCGATTGTTGCTTCCTGCAATCTCGTCACAAATACAACAAACGGCATCGGAAGGAAGAGTTTGACGATGTGCTCAACAATTTGTTCAACAAGAAGTTTCAATTTCGCTTCGATGCGGAGTGGATGCTTCCTGGCGCGGATTCTTGGTTTTCCGCGCCTCCCTGGAAGGTTAAAGAGCTGGAGACTTTGAAGAGCCGCTTGAATTTCCATAAGAGTCAGTTGAACGACTTTGATATCGAAGAATGGAGCGCGCACACGCGTCGGCGTAATCCGGCCGGGGAAGTCTGCTGGAAAATACGGTGTTTAGTGAATCCTGAGTTCTTGACGCAGGCTTGGACGAAGTTCTATGAGTGTGCGTGTTCATATAACGTGATTCCGGAGGAGGCCGCGGTCGAAGGCAGGATGGTGTCGCTACATCTGTGCGAGGCTCCTGGCGCCTTCATAACGTCGCTCAACCACTACTTGAAGCTTAATTACGAACATATCGAGGTGAGGTTTAAGTTAGTTAGTTTTTTATTTTGTATCTTCTGGTAGGCCTAAGATTGTTAGGAATAAACACTACTTTAAACTTATAACCTATGATATGCTTAAAAAGTAAGGCAAATAATTTGGCGCTTCATGTATGCATGTATGGGGACTGCGACAAATTCTGTGCCACTGAGTATATTTGGTATAATTGAATGCATAGGTTGACTGACATTTTTAGTTCTTTTAATCATCAAATTACTTCTGGCCCATTTTACCATCTCGACAATAGTCGGCGACAAGTGACGATTCTGTTTACATTACAAACTTGACAAGAATCTATGCCGGTTGCGATTGGTGATACTTGCGTGTGGTAGGCCCTTAGACTATTGCATTTTGTACACAAAAAAAGATGCAATTTTTTGTTATTTTTACTGGAACAGACATGTATATGCGCGTTTAGGGTGACAGGTTGTATGTTTGTCCTCAGCAAACAAATGTTCCCATTAATCTCGGGAACCGTTGGAACAATTTAGATCCAGTTTGGTTCATGTTTCCTTAGCGGTGGTTCTTAGGTAGGTGTTATGGTGTTTGTCTGTCAGGGGGCGCTGCAATATTGGTATATGTAAAAAGCGAATGTTCCCATTTATCTCCAGAATGGTTCAACCGATTTAGACGCGATTTTCTGTGTTCTTTTCAGTGGCAATGGCTCGCAAACACTCTGAACCCGTACTACGAGGGCAACTCCCCATCCAACATGATCAGCGACGACCGGTTCATGTTCCACACTCTGGGCAACTGGGACTTCGGGGCCGACAACACTGGCAACCTGATGGACTGGTCCAACAGCCAGGCCATCGTGAAGAATGCCACCGCACTGGGCAAGGTTGGTGTTGATTAAAAATAATAATAAAAAAATACTTATGCCAAAAGTACAATAAGTTTCAAAAAACCTTGTTGAAATGGTTACTGCAATGGAAAAGTGTTTTTATTCAATTTCTGAATTTTTGGATTATGAATTTAATTAATCAACTATTTAAGGTAACCATGTTTTAGTAATGTTTTAATAATCATTTTAATTTAATTTATTTCTTTAATTTCATGTTTTAATTTGTTTAATTTATATTTCTACGCCAAAACTGGCAGAATATGCTGTGAATATATCATTATTATACATAATACCTTTACCTACCATATTCTGAGAAATAAATATATTCTATTCTATTCTAAGGATTTTGTATGAACTGTTGGATTCCAGGTTATGCTGGTCACCGGAGATGGGTCCATAGATTGCGTGCAGAAGCCCGACACCCAGGAGGAGTTTACTTCGCCGCTGCACTATTGTGAGATCGTCACAGCGCTGCAGGCACTCAGCGCAGGTGATATTAATATTGTAAATTACTAGCTTCTGCCCGCGACTTCGTCCGCGTAGAATTGGACTTACGAACTGGTATTGATAGTATCCAGGCAGCTACAACCCTAAGTTTATCACTATCCCGCGGGAACTGCAATTTTCCGGGATAAAAAGTTCATTTGTTCCCTTTACATAACTGTTTTACATTACCAGGACATTCTAAGGTAAAATAAACACTATTTCTAAATTAAAACAGACATATTCGCGGCTTAGGTGTGGCCCAAGGGCCACCCCCGTCGCACCTAAACCTAAATTAATCCAAATTAATCATTTATTGGTTTTACCAGTGCTGGTTATGTACCTTGGTTACGTACGGGGAACAAGCTGAAAAGTAGCCACTAGCCAGTTAGTTAGAAATAATATACTTAGAGCCTGTTCACCGCTCTGTAAAGTTCCTGTTATCTTAACTGTCAGTTATCTATGACTCCCTCTCTATTTTTACCAGTGCTGGTTATGTAACTAGGTTACGTACGGGGAACAAGCTGAAAAGTAGCCAGTTAGTTAGAAATAATATACTTAGAGCCTGTTCACCGCTCTGTAAAGTTCCTGTTATCTTAACTGCCAGTTATCTATGATTCCCTCTCTATTTTTACCAGTGCTGGTTATGTAACTAGGTTACGTACGGGGAACAAGCTGAAAAGTAGCCAGTTAGTTAGAAATAATATACTTAGAGCCTGTTCACCACTCTGTAAAGTTCCTGTTATCTTAACTGCCAGTTATCTATGATTCCCTCTCTATTTTTACCAGTGCTGGTTATGTAACTAGGTTACGTACGGGGAACAAGCTGAAAAGTAGCCAGTTAGTTAGAAATAATATACTTAGAGCCTGTTCACCGCTCTGTAAAGTTCCTGTTATCTTAACTGCCAGTTATCTATGATTCCCTCTCTATTTTTACCAGTGCTGGTTATGTAACTAGGTTACGTACGGGGAACAAGCTGAAAAGTAGCCAGTTAGTTAGAAATAATATACTTAGAGCCTGTTCACCGCTCTGTAAAGTTCCTGTTATCTTAACTGTCAGTTACCTATAATTCCCTCTCTATTTTTTACTACGAAACAGACAGAGACACTTTACATACAGTGAAACAGGCCCTTAAACTTATTTGTCATCTTTCTTTCACAGGAGGCACTCTGATATTCAAACTGTTCACAACATTCGAACACTCGACGGTCAATCTTCTATATCTCGTCAACCACATGTTCAAAGAAGTCAACATCTACAAGCCCGTGACCTCTCGCCAGGGCAACTCGGAGGTGTACGCTGTCTGCCTCCAATACAGAGGTGTGACGTTACTAGAGCCGTTCCTACCGAAATTGAAACTCGCTTATGGAACAACTTTGTACGAGGACGCATCGCTGTTCGCTCAAGAAGATGTGCCTGAAACTTTTATAAAGCAGATAGAGGAATGCGCTTATTATTTCAGCACTATCCAATGCCAAGTCATTAATAATAATCTACAGGCTTATTTGATGCAGAATAATATGGCGTTTAATGGTGACGTGAAGCAGATAAGATCGGTTGTTGCTGCGGAGTATATACGTCAATACGATTTGAGACCTCTCGAGTATAACCAGGAGGTGTTGAAAGGTGTTTTGCACGAAGAAAACAAGGTTAATACTAATCCAAGATACCATAGAGGCTCTTACACGGAACGCCAGCTTTATTCCAACATGACGTTAAGAGGGAAATGCAAGAGTTTGAATACGTTCTTGAAGAATGATGTTATGTCGATGCAGATTTTTATTAAGGAAACAGTCCGATGGAAAGCTTTTTATGATGGAAGTGACATTAAAATTGAATATATCTACGGTACACCGTTGGAAACAGTCAACAGTACCAAGTTTATGTTTGTGCCGATCTTCAAGTTGTATCTGCAGATTTGTGCCGAGGAACAATTCATGGATATTGTGAGACAAAATGCTGTAGAAAGAGAGCACAGTATCGTTGATATTGATGCTAAGGTGCTGACACTGCCGGATTTGAAAGCGAAGGAAAACTATAACAGCTATGAAAAAAAGTGTCTATCGCTTTTATTGGACGTTCTAAATGGGATGAAAATAGGTGATTCCTTGCAGCTGAATAACTATTCCCCTCTTACGCACTTCAATGTGAGCATATTCTACATGTTATGCAAGAAATGCTTCGAGAGGATTGGTTTTACATCTACTAATAGTGTGATTCTGTGCAATATGGTGAACGTTAAAGGTTTGCAGTTGTTGGAGGATGTGGCAGCCGAGTGCAGGAGTCGGGGCGTGGATAGTGTTGTGTTGAACTCTCTGCCAGTGAACGTTACGAACGTGGGAGACTTCTATACGCTTGTGGTGCAGTACAATAACACGTTCTACAGGAATGTGTGCGGGGACTATCTGAGCGTTATCGAGCAGGCATTGGTCAAAAACAATATTGAATAAATATGTGAGACGAGTATAGTATTTTTATTATACGTATACGTTCTCTGTTTGTTCCACCTTTTGATACACAATAGCATCGAATCATTTATGCCGTAATGATAATTTGTCAGAACATTTTTTTGCTTAAAAACCGTATTTTTTTTGGCTTGAAATGGCCATCCAGTCCTCTAGGTTAGGTCACGTATGTAAACAAGGCGTTTTTCAAAAAACTATTTTGTATTTATCTTACTCAGAATCGTTTGCCCTATCGATTCTCATACAAGAAAATAGCTTGTTCCTCGTACATAACCCAGTTACATTAACAGCACTAGTAATTTGGATTAATATAGGTTTAGATGCGGACGTTTGGTACACGTGTGTAGGATAAATAAATTGACAATGCAGATACTACTAAATATACTCGGGAGCGAAAACACCAGGTTATCTCGTGGTCCCACTTTTACAAAAATCCTCACTAGATAATAAAATTAGGTTATGTTCGTCAGATATCGTCAAATTCCCGAAGGGCAAACTTAATCGAAATAGGAGCCCCGCGAAAGCGTCGTTATAGTGGAGTGTAATTAGACGTTTTTTATAACAGGGACACGAGAATAAACCAAAACACCACGTTGCTTCCCGTAAAAAGTTGTGTGAAAAGTGATCCAGTTTTTTGTTCCCGAGTATAGTACAGTCACCAGCATAAATATGTGATCATTTTTGTACCTTGTCGCTTTCAGTCTTTACATGATTTCGTATGGTTTTTCAAACATGACTGTTATATATGTACAATGTGGGTAGACTGTAGATAGTGAACAAATGTGGGTAGATGAGAAGATCAGTCTGTCATCGAGATTTCTACTCAGCTCATGTGCTCAATTCCCGAAATAGTAAGTTATAATAGTGGCGACGACGTAGACTGGACTAAAGCGTGCATTTATAGTGTTAAAGTGGTTTAAAGTGATAAAAGTGTGAAATATAGAAAAACATACTTAGGCAAAATGGGTATGAAATTTGGCGAGTTTGATATAGCACATGGCTGTTGGAAGAATTATTTGGAAAGGTTTTCTTTCTGTCTGGAAGCGAGTGAAATTACAGGAGATAGTAAGAAAAAAGCAAATTTGCTTGGGGTATGTGGTCCTGACTTATATGAGTTAGTGATATCGTTGATTTCTCCGGCGTCGATAAGTGAGGTTACTTTTTTAACAATAACGACTAAGTTGAGTAATCATTTTCATCCGAAACCGAATGAAATTGTACAGTCATATAAATTTCATAGTAGAAATCAAGGGGAAGGGGAAAAAGTTAGAGATTATGTGGCTCAATTAAGAAAATTAAGCATAGACTGTAATTTCAGGGAGTTATTAGACCGAACTTTGAGACCGTTTGGTATGTGGCATAAGGGACAAGGAGGTGCAAAAACGATTATTACAACATAGCTCTTTGACATTTGATCAAGCGTGTGAAATTGCATTGGCTCATGAAGCCGCTGGTATTGATGCGAGTATTATTGTGACCCCTTCTTCAAGTAGGCCTGTGTTAGAGGAAGAAGTACCAATGGAGGTAAATAAATTTATTTATAAAAAAATAGACAAGCAGACAGAAAGACTAAATTGCTTTAGGTGTGGTAGGGCACACCGGGGTGGATGCAGATTCAGGTGGTCAAGATGCAATTACTGTGGCAAAATAGGGCACATTGAAGCAGTGTGTTTGTTAAAGAATAAAGGAGAGCACACCGAAGGCGCAGGTAAATGGATTGTATGAGGATACAATTATCAACAATATGAGACAGGACACGACCGCCCCAGCCTATTTAGTCAAAGTTAAGCTAAATAGTGTGCCAATGGATATGGAGGTGGACTCTGGGTGTGCTTTTACCCTGGTAAGTGAACAGACTGCTAGGCTCATTTGGAATAGCCAGATACCTGAGTTGGAAGGTGTCAATGTTGCCTTAAAGACTTGGACTGACAATAAGTTGTCTTTATTAGGAAAAGCCATGGTAATGGTGCAATATAAGGGTATGGAAAAAAAATTACCAGTGTTGGTGGCTAAGGGTGATGGCCCTAGTTTAATTGGTCGAAATTGGTTCATTGAGTTGGGTATCCAGCTAGAAGGCGTTTACAGCGTACAATTGGATAAATCTAACCTAGAAAGTCAGCTGAAGGACATGGTGCAGAAGTACGCAGAAGTATTCAGAGAGGGATTAGGGAAATATACAGGTCCTGTGGTGAGTATTTCACCTAAAGAAGGTTCAAGACCGAGGTTTTTAAAAAGTAGACCGGTACCATTTGCATTGAAAGATCGAATATATCAAGAAATTGATAGATTAGAATCAGAAGGGGTTTTGGAAGCAACGTCACATTCCGAATGGGCAACGCCAATAGTCCCCGTACTGAAACAAGATGGCAGCGTGCGATTGTGTGGTGACTACAGGTCAACAGTGAATGAAGTGACAGAGACTGATACCTACCCTCTACCTACTCTGACCGAAGCGTTTGCAGAATTGCAAGGAGGAATGCTGTTTACGAAAATTGATTTAGAGCGAGCTTATACGCAGGTCGCGGTGGACGAACAAACAGCCGCATTACTGACGATTAATACACCAAAAGGTCTGTATAAAATGAAGAGACTTCCGTTTGGGGTAAAGGCTTGCCCGGGAATTTTTCAAAGGTTAATGTCATCACTTCTGGCAGGTATTCCGGGTGTGGCGGTACTACTAGATGATATTGTAGTCACAGCTACAGGAACAGTGGAACACAATAGAAGACTCGAGGAGGTACTTCGGAAGTTAAAAGAAGCGGGATTACGTTTAAATAAAAAAAAGTGTAGTTTTGCCGTTGAAAGTGTTCAATTTTTGGGTTTTATCATCGACAAATTTGGTATTCACCCATGTGAAGAGGAAATTCGTGCGATTGAGAGAACCTCCGCGCCTCGAAACGTGAAAGAGCTCCAAGCATTTTTAGGGCTACTTAATTTTTACGATCGTTTCCTACCACACAAGGCCTCAATAGCAGAGCCGTTGTATAGGCTGCTGGATAAAGAGACGAAATGGAGATGGGGAAAAGTTCACCAGGAAGCGTTCGAAATTTTAAGGAAGATGATTTCTAGTAGCGACACTTTAGTACATTATGATGTTAAAAAGAAACTCATTTTGTCATGTGCTGCGTCACAATATGGGCTTGGAGCCGTTCTGGAACATGAAATGGATGACGGCAGCATCAGACCTGTTATGTTTGCTTCAAGAACAATGAATGCACATTAACGTAATTACGCCCAAATCGACAAAGAGGCAGCAGCGGTCATCTTTGGTATGAAGAAGTTTCACCAGTTCATTAGTGGTAGAAGAGTGACTATTAAGACAGATCATAAGCCGCTGCTAGGGATTTTTGACCCGAAAAAGCCTATTCCTAATATGGTTTCGCCCAGAATGTTAAGGTGGGCGCTTTTATTGAATTCTTATGACTATACGATACAATACGTAGAAGGAAAAAATATTGGAAATGCGGACGCGCTCAGCCGGTGGCCAACACAGGAAGAATCTAAGGAAGAAGAGTTTTCAGGAGTGTTGTTAATTGAAGAAACACCGATTGAGTTGGAATTTTCAGCAGTAGAGGTAGCAAAGTTAACAAAAAAGGATAAATGCCTAAGTAAAATATTATACTGGGTACGTAATGGCTGGCCATCTAAATCTGAAAATGATTATAAAAATTACTGGCAAAAGAGAGAAGAGTTATCCGTGTACAGAGACTGCATATTATGGGGACATAGAGTGGTCCTACCAGAAGTTATGAGACCTAAGGTAATTGAAGAGCTACATAAGAATCACGATGGCATAGTAATTACCAAAGCGATGGCACGAAGTTATTTCTGGTGGCCTGGCATAGATAAGCAGATTGAAGATGCAATAAAAAATTGCAACATTTGTGCAGAGAATCGGAATATGCCACCCAAAGTCTCTCATGAATGGATAAAACCTGTTAAAGCATGGTCTAGGTTACATATCGATTATGCTGGGCCGTTTCAAGGAAAAACATTCCTCATACTAATTGATGCTTTCTCGAAATGGCCAGAAGTTAAAATCGTATCGGATATTAGTAATACATTAATTAGAGTACTCAGAGAAATATTTGCAGAGCAAGGCCTTCCGGATACTATAGTAAGCGATAACGGCAGGAGCTTTGTATCAGAAGAATTTCGGAGATATTTGGAGTCGGTTGGCATTAGACAAGTGTTAGCAGCGCCATATCACCCAGCAACGAATGGCCAAGCAGAAAGAACTGTTCAGACTATTAAATCCAAGTTAAAGAAGCTTACGGCAGGGTCCTGGGAGGTACGATTAGCGACGATATTATACGGGTTGCGTACTTCACCAAACAGTGTCAATGAAAAAACACCGGCGGAGCTTCTGAATAACAGGCGTTTCCGGACGAAATTTGATAATTTAAACCCACTTTCTTTTCAATATGAGGATCGAGACCTAGTAATAGATAGGAATAATGATAAGAAAATTAGAGAATTTAATGTAGGACAGAGGGTTTATATCAGAAACTATTGTAAGGGAACTCGTTGGTTGAAAGGAATCGTAGAAAAAAGACTCGGCACTTGTAGATACCTGGTCAAGTGGAATGACAAGTTTCTAATGAGACACATAAATCAAATGCTTAGTTGTGGGGAGGGTCGTGAGGAGCCAAACGACACCGAACCTACAGCAGAGGAAAACGGAAACCTGGAGAAGGTTAGAGTTACAATACCATCCCCTCGGCATTGGGCTGACATAATAGGAGTGTCGGGACCACAGGACATAATTATTCACCAGAACAGCCAAGAGAGCCCACCTGTTTTAAATAACAAAAGACCTCGCTCGGTTTTGTCACCAGAATCGCCAAGTTCAAAGAGCATGGACTTAGCAGACAGCAGTAGCGATATTGAGTTATCCGAACTGATAAACACCGAGGTAGAAAGCGATTAGCCTCATGATTGCCTAGTATGTTAAGTGAATGTTAGGTTAAGTGAATGTTAGGATTAGTCCGCGAACTTTAAGTGTAGTGACTGTCGTGAAAATAAATAGTGTTTAAATGGATTATTGATTGTGCTTGTGGGGGAGGCATGTTATATATGTACAATGTGGGTAGACTGTAGATAGTGAACAAATGTGGGTAGATGAGAAGATCAGTCTGTCATCGAGATTTCTACTCAGCTCATGTGCTCAACTCCCGAAATAGTAAGTTATAATAATGACTTTAAAGTGACAAGGTACAAAAGTGATCACTTATTTATGCTGGTGACTGTACACTTCTAACAGCCTGTATGATGCTCTGTGTTAAAATAAATCGGAAAAAAAAACTAGTAGACAGTTTATTAAAATCACATAAAAACAAGTCGTATTCCATGAATCATTTATTCTCCAACATTACAATCAATTCACAATTTGTTCAAGTCTTAGCCCAACAAAGCACATTTCAAAACGAAAACGAAAAACAAATTAAAACCAAATCAATTGGAACAAACATGGATATTTGATTAAGTATTCAAAAATACATTTCACTTCGAAACGTGCGAAACTAGCGCATGATCTTTCACGAAATCTTAAATACTAAGAATTAATACATTAGATCACGATATTAAATAGAAAATCTATCACAATCAGATATACATTACATTACGCAGATATATAATAAAACCAAGCGGGCTGACTTTATAACAACTGTCCTTTTTACCAACAATTTAGCGAAAGCAAATTAAAACCAATTCAAAAACACCGCCCGCTACGTTTCAAACGATACAACTGGAACCGTTTCAAAATGTCTTCGTGTTTTCAAAATGTATAGAATAACCGACGCTTGGTCGGAGTTCCGACGTGAAGTAGATGCATTTGCTTAATCTATGGTATATCTGAACTGTGATATACTAACAATTACTAAAGATAACAGGTCGCCTATAATCATGCTAAACTCGGCCTTTAAGTAAGGGTTATAGACGCGTGTGTGTGTGTGTGTGTGTGTGTGTGTGTGTGTGTGTGTGTGTGTGTGTGTGTGTGTGTGTGTGTACAATTGAGGGCATAAATATCAATACAGCCATCATGTAAAAATGTGTCACCGACCTTATTGGTTGTGGCATAAAGGTGTTAGTGTCCGACCGAAGTTTCGGTTTCGGCCAATTTCGGCCAAAAAAGTGATTTCGGCCGAAGTTTCGGTTTCGGCCAGAACCCGGCCGAAACCTTCGGCAGGGACGAAATTACTTCGCGGCCTCTCGCAGCTCTCGCATCGGGAGCGCTCGGCTTAATTCGGGCACGCTCGGCCGGGTAGGTATAGGTAATGCATCGGCGGCCGGCCCAGCTGGGACCAGCTACAGTAGTATGCATGCAGGTTTTTTTATTTTGTTTAACAAAAAAGTAACTGTTCTCATATAAGAAATCCTTGCAATAACCTTTTAATTACGATTTGTACAGTAATTTTGAATATATTGTTTGATATGATACGTATTCAAAAATTTCGGTTTCGGTTTCGGCCGAAATCAGAAAAAAACCGAATATTCGGTTTCGGTTTCGACTAAAAATCGTGTTTCGATCGGACACTAAGAGGTGTATAGATGTTTTTGACGTCTTGGTAACGTTCATATATTTATGCCCTTGACTGTACAGCTTATTTTAGTTTACAATATATAACTTTTGAATGTTAAATAATCGAAGACTTTCATTTGAAACTTTGGCAAACACTTTATTAAGATGACTCCTACAAATATTAAAGTCGTCTACATATAGCCGGATATAGGTGAAAAACTCAACTAGATGACCTGTTGTATGTGTGAGTAATGTGTGCGAATAGAAAAATGACTTAAGTCCCATATCAGTTCAGTACACTACTACATACAACAGGTCATTTACTTAAGTTTTTTTACAGATTTAATCAAATCATTCTTAATTTTCGAATGATGTGTTTCCAAAGGATTTTATTTTATCTTCGGTCCTTTGTTTTTTGTAAAACCAGGCAGCTATCTACAAAAATAATTTTATACAGTCCTCTAAAGCCATAACACATCAGAGCCCTAGAACTGTACCATTGTTTTGATATCTTTGACGACTACGTCCAAGAAGAGGCGTTCCGTTGATTGATTCTGAAAAAGCAGTAATTAACAATTATACAGAGTTCTAAACGACACTGAAAATTAGAACACAGAAAAAAGCGACAGGTAGCATTCCGGGAGTGCCGGCAGAAGTGAAAACAGCAGGTCAGATTAGATTTTAATGTTGTATCCATGACGGTCAAGATGCGTAACGCTTACAAAAAAAAAACGTACGTATTATCTATATTGACAAACCTCTAACAATGTGCTGATGCCCTAGTACTTTTGCTCCGCGACTCAACAAAAAAAAACTTTTAAAATCGAACGCGATTCATTCGTATTTCAAAATAAGCTCTTAGAGGATCTGATATCCTGGTACTTAAACTCTCCCTCCGTCTTACGCCTGACGCGAGTTTAACATTTTTTACCCATCCCAAAAAGCGCTCAGCGCCGCTAAAGGTAACATCAGACGATTCACTCGAGTGAATGCCGCCGAATGAAAATATCCAACACCGTTTGATCGATTCACTAATGAATTAATACGGCACTTTTCTTTCACTTGGCGTCCAGACGTGTCACTTTGGAAGATGCAAAATTAAATAAGAAAATGAACAAAAAATGAACCGTCTGATATCACCTTAAAGAAGTTTTCACTTCAAAAATCCGAATATTTCCGAAGCGCCATTTGTCGGTACATAACTAACCTCTGCGGTGTCGAGCAAGCTCTCGGTGAAGCGATCGCTGAGCACGGTGGACAGCTCCTTGCGCAGCTCCGGCGCGAACGTGCCCGCTGACACCTGCCACGTGCCGTTCAGAGAGGGCGCTGCCGACACAAAATGAGTCTTACTTTGACTATAGACCAACCGGTTAACTGAGTCACCCGCGCGGGTACAGGGGCGCGGGGTAGAACAAAGGGGACCGAGAGCACTGCCCATATGGATACCCATATGGATAATATAAATTTTAAAATGATGAAAATAGCCTAAAAATATTAGTCACCCCGGATAACGGCACATCTTGTTCTTCGTACATAAACAAGTTACATTACCGGCACTGGTAAAACGCAACGGTGGATGATTAATTTGGATCAATTCAGGTTTAGGCGCGGCGCCGGCTAAGCCACGAACATGTTTGTTTTACAAAACAATACGATACCGGGTACGTATTAAAATCCATAAAGTTTAAAGTTTATAACGGGTTAAAATACATAATAGTTCAAAATATATAGGTAATGCGATTTACTCAGAAAATTGCAAATTAACAGAATAAACTAAACCTAACCTAACCTAAACCAATCTATAGATCACGCTATAAAAAAAACATATACCTAATGGTTTCACAGAAAATGGCATTACATATTTTGAACTATTATGTATTTTAACCCATTATACATTTTAAACTTTATATATTCTGATCCGCTCCCCATTAGGCTTCAATAATGCAATACTAATAAGGTAACAATAATAATAAAATAAAGTTATGTCAGGCTGGTTTACTTTAGAAAAACCCTAATATTCATAAACGCCCTATATATAGGCTTCTGCTAACTTAGCAATCGTTTGTCCTTATCTGTGAAAGGTAAACGTCAAAGTGACAGATAAGGACAAACGATTGCTGAGTTAGCAGAAGCCTATAGAGCGTTTATGAATAAGAGGGAAAGACTTTATTTTACTTTAGAATGTCCTGGCAACGTAACTTGGTTATGTTCGAAGAACAAGAGCCTCTCGACAGTTACCTTCGTTGGCCTGCACCCTGGTGGCCTGCGCCATCCGCCAGAGCAGATGCAGCGCCGCGCAGACCGCGTGCAGGCACTGCTGCAGCTGCCGGCGGTGCGCGCGCACCCGCCCGCCCGCGTCGCACGCCGACACTGCGCCCGTGGGCAGCACGAACATCTCTGACAACATTATTAGTATTTTATGCAATGAGGGTGCTTAAACATTAATGTGTCTGAGCTAGAAAAAATACCGCATTGTAGACGCATCTGTTTTAATATGCACAAATTCTGCTGATCTAAATAAAAATATAAAAAGACCTATCTATAGATACCACACACGTATGGGTTTGATAAAAAAAAATTGAGTTTCAGTTCTAAGTATGGGGAACCCCAAAAATTTATAGTTTCTTTTCTATTTTTGTGGGAAAATCTTAATGCGGTTCACAGAATACATCTACATACCAAGTTTCAACAGTATAGCTCTTATAGTGTCGGAAAAAAGTGGCTGTGACATACGGACGGACAGACAGACAGACAGACAGACATGACGTATCTATAAGGGTTCCGTTTTTGCCATTTGGCTACGGAACCCTAAAAACGCTGATAAAACGCAGAATACCGCTACCGCTGGTTTGGGACTGGGTCAATTGACAATATTTCAATTTTTTAAGAGCTACTTTTTATTGTCTGGCTGGAAAGAGCGCACAAATTTAAGACACCCATATTTTTTATATTCGCGAAAATCTTGTATTTTCGTGAAAAAATCCATTTAAATCGTTGCTCAAGCAGAAAGGACGTAAGTAACAAATGTCAAGTATTAGCGAAATGACGTCACTGCTTTGTTTCGTACACTTAAAAAAACGTTGTAATAATTACATTAATTGACCACCAAAACCTGTGCTTAAATACTTTGACAGTGAATGCAGTTGTCACTGTCGATGAACGTCAAAACGAGCTGACAAACTCAAACAGAATACTTCACAAAAAATATGATTTTAAATGAAAACTTGCAAAAATATTATCATTATTGCCCGGCAAACAGTTATCTAGTGTTCCCGATGGCAACAAAGCCGAGTGGTGTGCGAATGAATTAACCGTCAGCTGTCAGTAGTGTTTGTGTTGTGAAAGTTGTAAATGTCAAAGGGAAACCCGGAAGACAAGGTTTTTTATAATGGCAGTATTAGACCGGCCGCTGGACGTCATTTCCTGTTTTACATATTTTGCTCATTTTTCCAAAAAATACTGTACGAAAAAATCCAAAAATATTTTTTTTGTGTTCTACAAGTGTTTCTCTCGAAATGGTTTTTGATTTATGAATATAAAGAAATTTGAAATATTGTCAATTGGTGTAATTTGTCCCATGATATTTTTATTTTTTATTTTATATCGGCCCAAATGCTGACCTCTGAGCTGGTGCCTGGCCGTGGCCAGCGTCTTGGCCAGCAAATGGGCGCGCGCCACGCAGTCCGCCAGCAGCGCGAGGCAGGCCGAGTAAGGCGGCAGGGCGCCCCCGGGGCCCGTCGCGTGACACTCCACCGTGTTGCGGGCGAACGTGAGGATGTTGCACACGATCTGGATAGCAGGACATTAAAATGTCAGGGAAAAAAGCGACGGGTAGCACTCCGGGAGTGCCGGCAGAAGTGAAAACAGCAGCTTAGATTAGATTTTAATGTTGTAACCATGACGCTCAAGATCGTGCCGTACTGGCCGCTTGAAAAAAAAAACGTACGTATTATCTATATTGACAAACCTCTAACAATGTGCTGATGCCCTAGTACTTTTGCTCCACTCAATAAAAAAACACTTCAAAAATCGAACGCGATTCATTCGTAATTCAAAATAAGCTCTTAGAAGATCCTGATATCCTGGTACTTAAACTCTCCCTCCGTCTTACGCCTGACGCGAGTTTAAAATTTTGTACCCATCCCAAAAAGTGCCCAACGCCGCTAAAGAAATTTACACTTCAAAAATTTCAAGATTCTTGTCAAGTTACTCCACCAATAGCTATTTTCCTCTACCTTGTAGTGCAGAGGCGCGGGCTGCGCCGGCGGCCTCTGGAACCTCGGCAGCAGGGCTCCGACCAGCAGCTGGGTCCGCTGCGCGCGCTCCGCGGCCCGCTCCCCGGCCCCCGCGAACGCCGCACACCCCGAGCAGCGCGCTAACACCGACGTGATCGCCTCCACCTCGGCCAGCAGGCCCGGGGGGGAGGTGGGGTGAGCCGCTCTGAGGAACGAGGGTCGGATGAGCAGTGGGAACAGGCCGAGCGCCAGCGAAGCTGTGTATAAGGCAAGGACCGGAAAACCCCTTCATTTGCTTAAGCCTTTTCATAGAGCAACTGATGCGTTCTAGATTGTCTTTGACGGATGTTAGTAATTAAACAGCGTTTCCTAAGAAATCTGGGTTTGAATTCTTTATATCCTTGTGTTTCCCAACGTTCCCGAACATATCAGTAACCCTATTAAACTGTTACCCTATGATATGGTAAGCTTATCGTTGTGCTAAGCCTATCATTACGGTAAACAGTTTGAATAAGGTTAACCTGTGGTTACCAGCTTTCTATTATGGTTATAACCGTTATACGGTAACCGGGTTTTTAGTATTGGTGATAGCTTATGGAATTAACCATGTCATTACTGTCAGACTTACTTTCGGGTAACCCTATGATGTCGTCACCTCTATGGCAAAGTCATGAATCTGCAAAAATTGAACTTTTCAGGGGAGCGTTTTGAAAGTTCAAAAATCATATTTGGAAATACGTGGCATCAAAATCTCATTTTTGCCAAAACTGCAGATTCATGACTTTTCCATAGAGGTGACGATATGCTTACCAAATTGATAGGGTTTGTGAAAACAATTCTATGAAATACCCTATCCAATACCTCTTTAATGGTAACAGGTTCCGGTCCTTGACTAGAACTAGAGCAGGAGCATTATTTCTTGATCTTTAAGGTTGATTTAGACGAGAACTATTGTCATCCGCCTAAATTTCGGCGCCTAAAAAGGCACCGTATCGCGAAATAATGGCGCCGAAAGTGTTTAGGGTGCGACCACACCGCCGCTTAAAAAACGGTAACGTTACGGAATCGCAACAAAATGTATGAAGTAACGGTGAGAAAACGTGACGTCTACGACACGTCACTGCGTATACGCGGCGGTGTGGTCGCACCTTTACACGGAGCCATTTTTTGGGCGCCGTAATTTAGGCGAATGTAAATAGTCGTCTAAATCGACCTTTAGTTTAAATTAAACAAACTGTTTTTGGGGGAGTAGCATGTATACCTTAACACCATGTCCAAACACTCCACATTGCTGAACAGGAGGTGCATGATGAGCAGCACGCAGCTGTGGTTGTCTGTGCCGAGGGTAGTCAGCAACGCGTCGCACAGCGCTAAAGCCGGCAGCAGGATCTGACGGTACCTGGAAGAGGAGCAGCGTGCGGTAGGCAGGTGGTGACGCCGCGCAATGTGCAAGCGCCGCCGGCGAACCAGTTGTATACATACAGCCTTATTCATAAAAAGTTAGAGGCTGGCTATAAGCTCGCTATAGGACCGATGCAAAAAAACATGATTCATAAACGTCAATTAGCGCTAATCAGTCCTTCAAGGGTCTGTTAAATAGTCCGAAAGTTAGCGGACCGTAGACCCTCCTTTATCTCTCTGCTAACTCACAAAATGGCCGCCACAAATGTGAACAGCTGATTTTGGCAAGAGCAAAACCATATGCAAGACAGTTTTTTTGTCTTAAGTTTTTATCCCCTCCGGGAAAGGTAAAGGAAACTAGATCCACACTGCCTAGTCTGTCGTGTTAATTCGCTGCCACTGCTGTCAATTTCTTTTTTTTTCAATTCACTAAAAGGTCCTTTTTGGTCTATGATTTGTCAAGGTGACAACATAACGCGTCTAATCCATCCATCAGCAGCTCATTAGCTAACAGACTGCTAGCAAGCGTTTATGAATCATACTTTTTAACAACTGTCAAATAAGCTTAATTAGTCTGTTAACTAATCGACTGATCAAACCTCAATTAAGGATTTTTTATGAATAAGGCTGTTAGTCTGTGGCAGGACGCCGTATCGTTCAGCTGTCAGAGTGTCAGAGAAAATGCCCAATTGCGCAGTAAGCGAATTGTTCGGACAGGCGTATCTTGACTTTTGATATCATTGGTTGCATTGCATATGTATGTACGTCTCTTTATTTTGCAAAATAAACATAAATCAAATACAATAGACAAACACTGGGACACATGCACAAAGGCGGACTTATCCCTTTTAGGGGATCTCTTCCAGATTAATATATTAAGGACGGACGAGTGATTTTAAAAATTGCAAATACTGAGATCCACAATACATAACTTTACCGGATAGAATACATAAACTAATCATACCTAGGCAATAAACTACTGTATACTACCTATAATATGTATATTTGTTTTAATTTAGAAATAGTATTTATTTCACCTTAGAATATTCTGGTAACGCAAATTAGTTATGTACGAGGAAATAAGCGAAAAAAAATCACAAATGGCCCAAAATATAACTTTTGGCTAATAAATGTCACAACAACCAACATTTGGACGTCATTCATTGACAGTTTATATGACAGTAAAAAAAGGACTCCCCCGACCGCGATTAGCTAGCTAATTACGTAACTCGCTCGCGATCACCATCGTCTTCATTTAGACAGTTCGTGTATGGGCTGACAATTGGCATCGGAATCGGCTAGCTGTCACATTCATACAACAACTGTCAAAATGAACACGTAGGCGATCGCGAGCGAGTTACGTAATGAGCTAGCTGCGCCATCTCTGTTATGAATCCCATCAGCTCACCTGTCCCCCTGTTCCGGCACAAAGTCCATGGTCTTCTGTTCCGCGTGCACGTCGGGATGCGAACCCAGGACCGTCAGCTCGGCCAGCGACTGCAGCAGCCCGTGTGCCAGGAGGCTCTCAGCACCCAGCTGCGTGCCAGCTATCTTGATCAGCAGCGCCATCTTTGTTTCGTAGAGGTAAAGCACGCGGAGCGAGCGGGGATTCGCTTCGATCGCCTGAAAGGAGAAACAATTAACCGACCATCCCTGATACCCCTGTCCCCCTTTATTCTTAAACGCTCTATATATATATATATATATATATATATTTCCACTACCTGGCCAGGGGAAGATAATTGTGATTATTTTCTGTTCTTCGAAACATGAAACGGCTGACATTTATATATTTTTTCATCTCTCATACTCTGAAAGTAGGTCATTGATTATCTGGATATAGGGTTGAAAGTGACTCATCGCGACCCTTGGGTTGAAAGTAAATTTTTTTTCTAGCTAATCCAAATGAGATACATAGCAATGGAAATACGTATTCAGCCATGTAATCTATGTTTTATATAATCATCTATACAAATAGCTCCTTTTTAATTGTAAAAGGCAAAATAATCTTAAAATAACATTCCCGCTATATATAAGCTTATGCAAGCGTATACAACGAGAATTAGTAGAAATTATTACGTTCGGTAATTTTTTTTGCTTGAAATATTTAAGTCGACAATTAATTGATAGCGACCGCCGTGTCTGCAAGATTAAAAAAGAACTAGCCGGCAGCCATTGGTGCGCAGAAGAAATGCGCAATGCGCGCAAATCGCGCAATAGAAAAAAGAGCGGGAAGAGAATGACAAACGTAACAAATATTAAATGCGACCATGCGACGTTAATGAAATTTTAATTTCCTCATATTCGAAATGAAAAGTAGAGTGTTCAACTCGGATGAAATTACCCATTTCACCCTCGAACTATTGGCACCCGAACGAATATCTCAGGTGAATTGGGTATATTTCAACCCTAGTTTATCAATCGACTATTTCTTCATTTCTAAGACAATAGACAGTGATTTTGTTATTTAAAATGTTGGAAGTTTGAATATAATTAGAGTATCGATATTGATACTCTAATGTATACCATTATAATACTACCACAGATACAGGTTTGTTAATGTAGGCCATTTGCTAATCGTTCCTGAAAATATTGTATGGAAATTATGATATTATTATGGCTGTAAGGTCTTTTCATTCTTAACTGTCCTATTTGGTAAACAAAATGTACCTACAAATTGTTGTAAAGAATAAGGTGTATTATGTTATCAAATAAACCTGAGGCAATATTTTATACATCATTTTGATGATATTTTATTTCCAGTTACTTTATTTACGATGAAATAGTTAAAAAATAAAAATGCGACGTTTTGATGTTAGAATTTTGTTTACCAAATAGGACAGGTAAGAATTAAAAGCTCACCCAGTTCACTTACCTCTCTCAATCCTTCGTCGTCCGACACCAAACTATCAATCAAACTCCTCAAAAATCCTTCATTATTCAGCGAATTAATCCAATCTGTCCTCGGATCTATGTCCACCAACGAATCTATACAAGCCAATGCCACCATCCGACACGCATCATGCCCCGCCCTTACGCAATCACCCCCTATAATCGTGTACAAATTAACCCCATAATACCCTATATCATCGATAACCATGTATCTCAACGAGGACTCTTCCCTGCTAGAACGTATCCTAGAAGAATCCAACCGGCTGATGTAAGTGGAATCATTATCTTCCGCCTCGGGCGTTTTCAAGTTGACTATATTCAGAAAATTAAGCAGAGCCCCATAGAGATTCACGCGTAATTTCTGCGTCATATCACCCGATACAAATATCCAACTCAGTATCTTATGCAGTATGAATTTGAGGGGCAACGATTTGGTCTGCATTATCTGGCTGGTGCCAAAGAATGTCGTTTCGAAATCCGACGTCTTCATGTTGCTCTCTTTCTTCTGTATCAAGTAGCAAAGTCTCAGATTGACTAGGAGTAGCAAGACGGTTCCTGAAGCGAGTATACCCAGCTGTGGGATCACTGTGGTCGGCGGTATCTTGGTCAGTAAGTCTTGTAGGATGTTTATGATCAGGTTCTTCTTGGTTTCTATGTTGAGTATGTCCTGTGGTACGACGCAGAATATTATCTCGGTCAGTTGCCGCCACGAGTCGTAGTAGTGGGTGAGTGTGGCCGCCAGGTTCCGTTGTCTGTTCACATCAGTCACGTAGTCGAGGACCTGGGGGTGAATTATTATAGTAAATAAATAAATATCTTGGGACAAATTACACCAATTGACCTAGCCTCAAACTAAGCAAAGCTTGTATGGGTACCAGGCAACGGATAAACATACTCATACAATGAAGATAAATACATACGACATCCATGACTCGGGCAGAAACATTCGTATTCACCATACAAGTGTCTGTTCCTACCGGGATTCGAACCCGGGACCTCAAGCTTCATAGTCAGGGTCAATAACCACTAGGCAATTCTACGCAGACGAAGTCGCGGACAGAAGCTAGTTTGTCTATTAATGGTTTATATGGAGCTTATATGGGCGTTGCGGCAAATGACGTCACATGTCATAACGGATCTCTCTTTCCTATCAGTAGTTCAAAACTTTTATATTTTCCGTATCTCTTGACCGATATTACTTTTAATTTCACTTTTGACATCTCTTACCATATTTTATTCAGTTGTGTGATTATACCGCGGGAACTATGCAACTTTCCGAGATAAAAAATAGCCTATATTTCAATCTAGGGTACCAGCCATCTCCGTTACAAATTTGAAGCAAATCCATCCAGTCGTTTCAGCGTGAATAAAGAAAAAACATACACACTCACTCACATCGTCACAAACTTTCGCATTTTGGCCATTTGCACGGACCAGGGTTAGCGACTTAACCCCGTGTTAGATGCTAACCCGGGGCTAAGTAGCGTCATAATGTATGGAACAGTAACCTAACCCCGAGTTAGCGATTTAATTTTTTAACTCTGGACCTGGACTGTGCATGTGGGCCTTAGAGGTCTAACGAAATTAAGGCAATAGGTACTTAGGTACGCGGTTCCTTAGAGCTGCGAAAAAACTTACCCTCAGCCAACTCAAGCAAAAGATACAGTCAATAGTGGTGTTTCCATATAAATTGCCGAGCCCCCAAAAACTAGGCTCTTGGTAGTTTTAAATTTGGTGAAGGTCTTATAGCATAACCAATTAAATGATGAGTATAAAAAATCATTTTTTTATGTTGGTGTCTATATAAGTAACCACTTTAAAAATTACCTCACACTGCCTATATTCACATATATATACATATATATAGTATAATATGAGTAGGATTCTCCTTTCTCACCTTCTGTATCTCTTCTGAGACGAGAGCGCGCTGCGGCGCCGCAACAGGCAACGAGGCGAGGTCGCGCACAAGCAACGCGTGTATGCGCGACACAGATATACGCTTCGACGACGGACCTGACAAACGAACACGTCACAAATAACTGTAGGTACCTAATTTAAACAAATTATTGTATAAATCTATCTGTCTCTTTCATTCACTTACTTTTATTTTGAAAAAAAGGACTGAAAAGAACGAAAAGTTTCTCGTGGCGTCTTATTCTTGGCAATAATGGTCTTTCCGAATGCGCTGGTAGTTTCAAAAAAAGTCATGTAAAAGAGCCCATGGCGGCATGTTTGCAAAATAAACTTTTAAATTTTACTAAAAAGCAGCCAAGTGCGAGTCTGACTAGCACCGGGATTTCGGGATATCACATGCTATCTTATTACGTAACTCGCTCGCAATCGTAATCGTGTTAATTTTGACAGTTCATGTATGGGCTGACAATTGGCATCGGAATCAACTAGCTGTCACATTCATACATGAACTGTCAAAATTAACACGATGGCGATTGCGAGCGAGTTACGTAATAAGCTAGCTGATTCTAAGCGAACAATGAGAGGGTCAAGGAACATATTGCAGCTGTCAAGAACCGCCAAAGCCCCATTTTATAAAGTTAAAATTTACAATAATAGAGCTTCACAGCCCCAAAATCCTCTCGACTGAACGTCATTTCTATTCTAGAATGGTACGTGAAGCGGTTGAAATAAAAAAACACAAGAATTTTAATCGGGATGATGTATACAAGCTTTCGTCCTCTTGGAATCCGGTGATAAGCAAGTGTAGGCGTCGAGATGTCTTCGGATAAATCGTCGGACATAGTGAGCGTTATGTGACGGTCTTATATGGTGCCGTTGCAAAATAATGACCACGTGCGGGTAATTCGATAAACTCGCGCAGCTAAACGAAAGTGATACTCTACATGGCAGTCTGCTCGTGACCGAGACCACTGCATCGTGGCCGAAACGTCGAGGTAATTGAAATCAACTTTTTACGCGGTTAAGTCCAGAAAGTAACAGCCTTATTCATAAAAAGTTAGAGGCTCGCTATAAGCTCGCTATAGGACCGATGCAAAAAAACATGATTCATAAACGGCAATTAGCGCTAATCAGTCCATCAAGGGTCTGTTAAGTCTTCCGAAAGTTAGCGGACCGTAGACCCTACTTTATCTCTCTGCTAACTCACAAAATGGCCGCCACACATGTGAACAGCTGATTTTGGCAAGAGCAAAACCATACGCAAGACAGTTTTTTTGTTAAGTTTTTATTCCCTCCGGGAAAGGTAAAGGAAACTAAATCCACACTGCCTCGTCTGTCGGGTTAATTCGCTAATTTCCCGCTAATTCGCTGCCACTGCTGTCATTTTTTGTTTTTTAATTCACTAAAAGGCCATTTTTGCATTCATCAGCAGCTCATTAGCTAACAGACTGCTAGCAAGCGTTTATGAATCATACTTTTTAACAACTGTCAAATAAGCTTAATCAGTCTGTTAACTAATAGACTGATCAAACCTCAATTAAGGATATTTTATGAATAAGGCTGTAATACTTTAAGTAATGATGACACAGCAGTGTAAACTGTCATACCAGCGGGCAGGTCGCAGCTCGCTATCGCCTGCGCGAGCAGCGGCGAGTTGAACAGCTCCCAGTGCGGCTCCCGCGGCGCCTCCAGCGCGACCGGCAGCGCGGACAGGCAGCGCCGGAGCAGGCAGCCCTCCCACTCCCACTCCTGGAACGACACTACATTATAGTCTAAAGTGTCTAAACGACACTGAAAATTAGAACACATAGAAATTTACACGTAACACGAGGGAGTCATATGTGTAACACGAGGGAGTCATGTGTGTAACACGAGGGGTCACGTGTTTAACACGAGGGAGTCATGTGTGTAACACGAGGGAGTCATGTGAGTAACACAATGGAGTCATGTGTATAACACGAGGGGTCACGTGTTTAACACGAGGGAGTCATGTGTGTAACACGAGGGAGTCATGTGAGTAACACAATGGAGTCATGTGTGTAACGCGAGGGAGTCATGTGTGTAACACGAGGGAGTCACCTGATCGGGCCTTGCGGGCTGCGCGAGCGCGCGAAGCAGCGACTCGGCCGCGGCGTGCTGGCGAGCGGCGCACGCAGCGCCCGCTTCGCTCGCGCACGCGCGAAGCACCCACGAGCGGGACGAGAGAGTCGTCACTGACGCGTTCTGCAAACAAACAAGTAAATTAAATGTTTAAACAAACGCGATTCTTATTTATTTTGATGTACCGTCACTCTAACGACTAAGACGAATCTAATGAAACCTCTCAAGCTCAAGTGCGACCAGCCGTTTAGGCTCTAGAGCGTGCGAAAGAAATATACATACATATATAAACTCGAAAAACATAACCATACAATATTAATCAGATTAAAGAGCCGATTTTTCAATCCTCGGCTCGGAGAGGAAGGTTCTTGGGAGGGGAAGGCCTAGACGGACGTTCCGTGATCAAATTGGGGACGTGTTGGAAAAAAGGTCAGGTCAAGAATACCCGAAACCGACGAGCATGTATGAAGAGATTGATGAATGTGGATGAAGCGAAAGAGGCATGTCAGGATCGTAGCAAGTGGAACAAAGTAGTCTCTGCCTACCTCCTCCTCTGGGTAAAAGGCGTGACTGTAAGTATGTGTATGTATGTAAATTATTTATTATATTAGCCCTGTCAATTTACCTGCAGATCGACCGTGGCGCGGACGTGTCGCGACAGGAAGTGGTCGCGCGCGCGCAGCAGCCGCAGCGCCGGCGCAGAAGTGTTAGGGCGCGCGCACAGCCAATACACGAGCCGGTAGCAGCTCTCTATGAGGTCGTCCGCTTGCCTGTGCGCCGTTCAGCATGCTTATTGTCTAACTCGCTCGCAATCGCCATCGTGTTCATTTCGGCAGTTTGAATGTGACAGCTAGCTGATTCCGATGCCAACTGTCGCATACATGAACTGTCAGAATGAAGATGATGGCGATTGCAAACGAGTCAGACAATAAACCTACAGGTGGTTTAGGCAAAAGCAACTATAGCAGAATGTGATAAAAATCTAAACTAAAATAGTAGATTGTACAACGAGAGCATGAAACAAGACATTGAACCCGAGACGTTAGCATAATCGGAACGCAAAATTCCAGATACGCAGATGGCCAGAATATTTAAGGAATTTGTCAGAAATGGTTTATTTAGTTAGTGCCTAACAGCCTTATTCATAAAAAAATCCTTAATTGAGGTTTGATCAGTCGATTAGTTAACAGACTGATTAAGCTTATTTGACAGTTGTTAAAAAGTATGATTCATAAACGCTTGCTAGCAGTCTGTTAGCTAATGAGCTGTTGATGGATGGATTAGACGCGTTATGTTGTCACCTTGACAAATCATAGACCAAAAATGGCCTTTTAGTGAATAAAAAAAAAATTACAGCAGTGGCAGCGAATTAGCGGGAAACCACCGAATTAACACGACAGACTAGGCAGTGTGGATCTAGTTTCCTTTACCTTTCCCGGAGGGAATAAAAACTTAAAACAAAAAAACTGTCTTGCGTATGGTTTTGTTCTTGCCAAAATCAGCTGTTCACATGTGTGGCGGCCATTTTGTGAGTTAGCAGAGAGATAAAGTAGGGTCTACGGTCCGCTAACTTTCGGAAGACTTAACAGACCCTTGATGGACTGATTAGCGCTAATTGACGTTTATGAATCATGTTTTTTTGCATCGGTCCTATAGCGAGCTTATAGCGAGCCTCTAACTTTTTATGAATAAGGCTGTAAAATTTTTCGTTTATTACCCGTGGTCCCAGTGTTATGTCCCACTATTATAAAAAATTACAAATTACAGTCCACCACAAAGCTCGACAGAACCTCGCTTTCGCCGGAATCTTATTTCTATTTCTGTTCGGTTTGCTGGCATTTGAAGATACCTAACGAACCTGACCTAATTTAAAAAACTCTAGTGAGGATTGATCGCTATATAAATATTGCTTTTCTGGCATTTTGCGTTTCTGGCATTTCGCGTTTCTGGCCTTCTCCGTTTCTGACTTTTGCATGTATACGGCGTTTAACGACGCGTTTGGCCTAGTTGGTAGTGACCCTGCCTGCGAAACAAGCGTCCTGGTTTCGAATCCTAGCAAAGGCATATATTTGTGTGATGAGCACGAATATTTGTTCCTGAGTCATGGATGTTTATATCTATTTAAGTATGTTATGTCTAGTACCCATAACACAAGCCTTACTAGCGCTAACTTTGGGAGTAGGTCAATTTGTGTGTATTGTTCCCTAATATTTATTTATTTATCTATACCATAAAGATATTTCATTTTTATTATTTCATTTATATTATACGGTCATTACTCACCTCTCGTTGCTGTTCTGTCCGGCGATATGAACCTCCAGTAAATCCAGGATGGAGTGGAGGCAGGTGCGGGGGTAGCCAGCCACTCCCGGCTCGTGGAGGGCGCTGCGGCTCACCTATAACAGTACAAAAAAAAACATTAAAAATAACAAAAGATGCAAAATGGTACCTTTTCTTAAGTATGCAATACCAGTATAGGCTTATTGTCTAACTCGCTCGCAATCGCCATCGTGTTCATTTAGACAGTTCATGTATGGACTGACAATTGACAATATTTCAAATTTCTTTATATTCATAAATCAAAAACCATTTCGAGAGATACACTTGTAGAACACAAAAAACATATTTTTGGATTTTTCCATACAGTATTTTTTGGAAAAATGAGCAAAATATATAAAACGGGAAATGACGTCCAGCGGCCGGTCCAATACTGCCATTATAAAAAACCTGGTCTTCCGGGTTTCCCTTTGACATTTACAACTTTCACAACACAACACTACTGACAGCTGACGGTTAATTTATTCGCACACCACTCAGCTTTGTTACCATCGGGAGCACTAGATAACTGTTTGCCGGGCAATAATGCTAATGTTTTTGCAAGATTTCATTTAAAATCATATTTTTTGTGAGGTATTCTGTTTGAGTTTGTCAGCTCGTTTTGACGTTCATCGACATTGACAACTGCATTCACTGTCAAACTATTTAAGCACAGGTTTTGTCAGTCAATTAATGTAATTATTTCAGCGTTTTTTTAAGTGTACGAAACAAAGCAGTGACATCATTTCGCTAATACTTGACGTTTGTTACTTACGTCCTTTCTGCTTGAGCAACGATTTAAATGGATTTTTCCACGAAAATACAAGATTTTCACAAATATAAAAAAATATGGGTATCTTAAAATTGTGCGCTCTTTCCAGCCAGAGAATAAAAAGTAGCACTTGAAAAATTGAAATATTGTCAATTGGCATCGGAATCAGCCAGCTGTCACATTCATACAAGAACTGTCAAAATGAACACGATGGCGATTGCGAGCGAGTTAGACAATAAGCCTACTGTGCTAAGAGGGACCTTTCCTACGGGAGAATTATAAGCAATATGTAACAATTAATTAACATTAACATGTTAAATTATTTTTATTTTATTATTTTGTGTTATTTTATTGAATTCGACATACTTTATAATGCATCCAACTGGAATTTTGTAATGCTATTTCAATTTTAATTAATCTTATTATGTTAGAACTAGTGTGCAGGAATATTGTACGCCTCTAGCAGGCAAGATATGGCGCCTATCTGTGTACAGCTCTTTATCAACCTTATTGCCCATAACCGCAATAAAGACATTTTGAATTTTGAATTATATCATTAAAAATGTTAGAGAGAATAACAAATCCAAAGTTACACACAATATGAGCAAAAACAATAATTTTAAATATATAGGTAAATCTATTGTGTGTGTGTGTGTGTGTATGTGTGTCTGTATGTGTGTCTGTGTGTCTGTCTGTGTCTGTGTGTCTGTCTGTGTCTGTGTGTCTGTCTGTGTCTGTGCCTGTGCCTGTGCGTGTGCGTGTGTGTGTGTGTGTGTGAGAGCATGTTATCCTTCACCGTAAAGCTCATGGTTAATTTCGAATGTAATTCAGCAAATAAATTCCGAAAAACTCAAGGTGCGAGCCCGGGATACGAACCCACGACCTTCTGCTTGAGAGGTCGCAGGTTACTACCTAGTGTTTCGGTGAAGGAAAACATCGCGAGAAAACCGGACCAATCTCAATAAGGCTTAGTTATGTTACCCTTCTGGGTTGGAAGGTCAGATGGCAGTCGCTTCTGTAAAAACTAGTGCCTACGCCAAATCTTGGGATTAGGTTGTCGAAGCGGACCCCAGGCTCACTGAGCCGTGGCAAATGCCGGGAGAAACGCTAGGAATATGATGATGTATTAGTTCATCACATTAATTTAACAAACTGTCGTAAGCAGCCGTAATCCCCTTATTCATAAACGCTCTATAGACTTCTGTTAACATAGCAATCGTTTGTCCTTATCTGTCACTTTGACATTTACCTTTCACAGATAAGGACAAACGATTGCTAAGTTAGCAGAAGCCTATTACACGAATAACTCACGTCCTCTGTGTTCTGGTAGCCAAGCAGCCAATGGGCCAAGTTCGGAGCGGCGCTGGGCAGCGTGTGCTGCAATATCGCCACCACCGCCTCCTTGGCCCGTCGCACCGCGCTGCTCGCTGCTTCGGGCCACTCCTCCGCCTCGAGACACTCGACGAAGCAGTGCCTGTGGTAACAAACAATTAAATTAACATAATTAAAAAAAACTGTACAAGCCTCAACGTAACTTCAAAAACTTCAGTGTTGAAAAACAAAACACAAAAAGGTATTCTTAGAACTTGTATAATCCTACTAATATTATAAATGCGAAAGTTTGTAACGATGTGACGATGTGAGTGAGTGATTGTGTATGTTTGTTCCTTCTTCACGCTAAAACGACTGGACGGATTTGGATAAAATTTGGGACGAAGATAGCTGGTACCCTAGATTAAAACATAGGCTACTTTTTATCCCGGAAAATAGTATAGTTCCCGAGGGATATAGCCATAAACATGTCAATTGCTAATTCTACGTTGGCGAAGTCGCGAGCAGAAGCTAGTATAGTATACGTTGCAAAATCAAGGGTAACCACATACACATATACACAATAAAGTCTATATCGCTTCCAGGGTAGGCAGAGGCTGTAACGAGACCTAAAGGCCACGTTTAGCATAATTGACGGCGTATATGTGGAAAGGAAATCAAAAGCCTTTAGCCTTACCTTAGGCTCTGTTTACCCCGTAAGGGATGGAGACGCGAGTTTCGAAAATTTGCGGCATAAACGGCTGTATCTTTTGAATTGCGATGGCTTAGAAGTTTGATTTTTTCACAGCTCCAAGGGACAGTAGACACGCGTTCCTGAGAAAAAGGATCTTGACATACGGACGGCCGGACGGACGGACAACAAAGTGATCCTATAAGGGTTCCGTTTTTTCCTTTTGACGTACGGAACCCTAAAAACGAAAAATATTTAAATTCTGGAAAAAATGTACATGTGAATCCGGCACCACGTGGTCATAACCTCGGGTGTCACTGACCTCAGATCCCGGCCGGCCATGTGCGCGGCGCGCGCGTGCAGATGCCTCGCCGCCGCCGGCGCGAGCAGCGCGCGCGCAAGCAAAGCCGCGGCGCGCGACGCGCACTCGGGCAGCGAGGCCGTATGCTGCAGTATACGGCAGCAGGTCGTCAGGCGGTCCTCGGTGTCCACCTCTGGCTCTAAAGATTGTGTTTGACGATTGTTAAGTCGGATTCAGTGGTTGCTAAACTGTTAAGGGGACCAATTTTTGAAAACAACGTGGTAATTAAAATTACACTGGAGTGGTGAGAAATTATGCTGGATTTGGAAAACGAGTAAATTATATAAAAAAAAGCAACGGGCACTCCGGGAGTGCCGGCAAAAGTGACAACAGCAGCTTAGATTAGATTGTAATGTTGTAACCTCCATGACGCTCAAGACGCGTACCGTACTGGCCACTTACAAAAAAAAAAACACCGGGTAGCACTCCGAGAGTGCCGGCAGAAGTGAAAACTACACACACGCACACTCGCGCAAAAAGAAAAAAAAGCTCTTAGAAGATCCTGATATCTTGGTACTTAAACTCTGCCTACGTCTTACGTCTGACGCGAGTTTAACATTTTTTCCCATCCCAAAAAGTGCTCAACGCCGCTGTCGCCGCTAAAGAAGTTTGCACATCAAAAATTACAGCTATAATTAACACAGATTTTTGTACCTTATTTCGTGGCAGTAATGTTCAATGTCTACTGCATAAGATCGTGACAAATAATGACACGACGTCACGCGAAGTAGGAACGCGGACGAAATGGGAATGTTGACGAAGTGGACCTACGTTCTCATGCGATCGTCGAGGAAGGAAACAGGACAGAGTAGGGATTGCAAAATCCGGTTTTTTCTCAAATCCGGATTTACAAGTAATCAACTTGTATAAATCCGGATTATCCGGTTTTTTCGGATTTTTATTAATATTTTGAAATTTTCATGTAATTACATGTTTTTTGAAAACCGAATGGTGTTCAATTTTATTGTTTTTAAAATTTCCCTAAGAATATATAAAATAAAACTGCAAAAATCTTTATAATCCATGTTTAATCAGTCCAGCACTGCTGTGTCTGCAGTACAGTACTACCGGACCGGCCGACTAGCTAGATCTAAAGCTAGGTAGGAGGTAGCCAGCAAAGCGCGGAGGAGAAAGGGATAGATATGCCACGTGGCGGGGAACGAAACGAACGCATGAATGAATGAAATGAAACGAAATTCAATAAGAAATTCTGGTTAAATGCCAACTTTGTCAACTGTAATTGAAATCCGAAAAAAGCGGATTTTTATGCTAAAAATCCGAATTTATAAAAGGCGACAAAAATCCGGATTTATCTGGTTTTTTCGGATTATCCGGATTGGAATCCCTAGGACAGAGTACTGGCCACAAGTTGGCCAGCGGTCTCACCGAGTATAAGCTTGGACAGCCCCAGGATGAGCACGGAGCGGCCAGCCTCGCCGGCCGCGTTGACCAGCGCGCGTTCCAGCGCCAGAGCCCGCTCCAATATCTGGAGCACCCTGGATATGGACTCCTCCAGGTATTCCTGTGGAACGCGTTTATTAGTACAGAAGAAGAGGCCATTCTGAGGCCTGTGCCCAGCAGTGGGACATATACGAGGTATATTGTTTTATCCCTTTAATACGAAAATAAAAGTCCATCCCGATTAATCATTGCATTGGACACATTAATACACTAAAAACGAAGTGCACTACAGACGCAAATTTGATACTTTAATTCAATTTCCGTAAAATAATCGTTAAAAAACACCAAAAATGCGACGTTGCCAGCTCAGTGCAAATACACCCTCTTAAGTTTAAGCCCTAACTTGCTGTATAAATAAAATGTTAGGGTCACTGACCTCTCCCCGCTGTGGTTGCGCTGCCAACAGCTCTGGAGCCTGGTCGAGGGTCCGCAGCATCAGACGCAGCAGTTCCGTGTTGGCGTGGAGCTGGGCCAGCACGCGGTAGCCGGGGGGTGGCGCCGTCGCCGCCTCTCTGTCCAGCGGTGGGAAGTCCGATGGCGACGGCTCGTACTGTTCCAGCCATATTGTGAAGAGTTGGAAGCAGAGGCTGAGTATCTGGAGATTGAATAAAGTTCTTAGGTGCCGGACGAGCATGTTAAAAGGCCGAGCGCACGCAAGGCCTTCTAATACTAGACATACAATCGACGAGCCGAGGTTTAATCTGCAATGTATGTAAAAGACAATATAAGTCAATTTTGCACTTTCAATAGCACGCGTCAACAGGATAAGATCACAATGCCTCGTTTTAGAACAGCTTTACTTCGAAAGAGTGCTTTTAGAATGATGCCCAGGGTGTATAACAAATTGCCTAAAATTATAAGACTCTGATCAGCCTAAATTTTAAAAAATGTTATTTAAATTTTTAGTCGAAAAAGCATATTACTCTATCCAAGACTATTTAGCGGAAAGGCGGTAAATTTTCATGTGGATTATAATATGTAATGCCGATTAAAATCGAAAAAGGCATGCCATCCAATGTATTAGCTATTTGTATGCCTCATGGCGCAACATAGTGGTCCTAAATATACGCATAAGATTTCTGTATATTATGTATGTATTTGCCTATGTTTTGACAAATAAATTAATTTGAATTTGAATTTATATATATCGAAAGAAACATAGAAAGAGAGGGCGTATTACTTGTCGCCGTTGCCCGGGCCGCTTGTACGTCCGGTGCGGCGCCGGCAGCGCGATCCTATTGCACACGTAGTCCACGTAGGGCTCCAGGCCTGCGGGCCGGGCGCCGGCCCCAAGGGCCCGAGGCAGGGGCGCCGCCGAGCACAAAGATATGAGCAGCTTGAGAAATGCCACGGTGAGCGGGTACTCCTCCATGCGGGACTCGATCTGAAAACAAAAAAAAAACACTTCAAAAATCGAACACGATTCATTCGTATTTCAAAATAAGCTCTTAGAGGATCTGATATCCTGGTACATAAACTCTCCCTCCGTCTTACGCCTGACGAGAGATTATCATTTTTTACCCATCCCAAAAAGTGTTCAACGCCGCTAAAGATATAGGTTAGGTTCGTTAGGTATTTTTAAATTCCCGAAGGGCAAACCGGGCAGAAATAGGAGCCCCACAAGAGCAGGATTCCGTCGACATTATGATGAAGTGTAATTAGTCATTTTTTTATAACAATGGGATCATGGGTAGCAACCCGAAAAATGTGGCTAATGTAATCATATCTGCGTATTTATTTATTTATCGTATGGCGGTTACACACTGGTTACAAAAATATAAACTAAAAAAACTAAAATGATAATAATGCGTAGATAAACAAACATACCTCGTTAAGTTCAGCATTGAGCGCCCTCTTGTCCCGGTCGGCGGAGACGAGCTGGGCCGCCTCCAGGGCCGCCCAGACGCGGCCCGCGGTCGCCGCGGTCCCGCCCAGGGCCGCTAGGGTCGTGCAAAGCTCAGCCTTCAGCTCTATTGGTATGTGGCAGCACATAAGACCTGGGGGCAGAGTTTAAACTCAAGCTCAAACCTGTTCATAAACGCTCTGTAGGCTCCTGCTAACTTAGCAATCGTTTGTCCTTATCTGTCACTTTGACATTTACCTTTCACAGATAAGGACAAACGATTGCTAAGTTAGCAGAAGCCTATAGAACGTTTATGAATAAGGGGGAAACTCTTTATTGCATAAAAATGTTAAAATGTATAAAGTTCTAAACATTTACCCTGTAAGGGCACAGAAATTTATTATAAAATTATCATAATACTAAATCTTTATTTTATAATAAAATAACAGTAGTAATATAATAATACTAGCTGTTGCCAGCGACTTCGTCTGCAAAGAATTCGTTTATCGCTATCCCGCGGGAATTTTCCGGGATAAAAAGTAGCCTATGTGCTATTCCAGACTTTTCTCTATCTATGTGCCGAATTTCATCCAGATTCGTTGGGCCGTTCTGGCGTGATTGAGTAACAAACAAACAAATATCCATCCATCCATCCATCCATACTTTCGCATTTATAATACTAGCTGTTGCCAGCGACTTCGTCCGCAAAGAATTCGTTTATCGCTATCCCGCGGGAACTACGCAATTTTTCGGGATAAAAAGTAGCCTATGTGCTATTCCAGACTTTTCTCTATCTATGTGCCGAATTTCATCCAGATCCGTTGGGCCGTTCTGGCGTGATTGAGTAACAAACAAACAAACATCCATCCATCCATCCATCTATCCATCCATCCATACTTTCGCATTTATAATATTAGTTAGATTATTATGGCACTTGCACTTAGCTAATTAGACGACTACGAGCAACAAATACCTATGATGCAGGAACATGATAAAAAAAAAACAGAGTTTGCGGACTAACAAAAAAGTAAAAAAAATGACCATTTTTCAATATTTTTTTTCTAGCCAGCCGATTTTGACGTGCGTCACGTATCATGTGCATATGATAAAAATGATTATATGACATCAATTATAGGATACATTTCTGTACTAAAAATAAAAAAATACAATCACTTTATTCAACAACAAAATATTATTACATTCACGTGAGTGACACCAATTTTTTCACCAAAGCTAGCCTTTTTAATAAGCTACGAAATTAATGTCTTTACTTCATTTTATCTGTGGTAGAACAAAGTTTTTTTTTTAATTGAATACATCCTACATTTTCTATACGCGCTCGTTAAAACTACTAGATCAAAAACTCTTTACAGAAACGTGCATGTTTATAGCGAACACATGCCACTTACAAAAATTAAAAATTAGAAATATGGTGAGCATTAGTCTCTACGAAAATGGCTAAAGGTAGATCATTAATTAATTTTCGTTAATTATTCGCATGCAATGGGCAAATAATATTGTCATATTACCGTTTTCAACAATTACTGATAAAGCATGCCTGAATGCCCTCATAAAAAGCTGTTTGTAATGTAATAATAAGTTATACTTTAAAAATCGTTTTATAAGAATGGCTACACTACCATGTTTATTTTTCGCATTTTTAGACAATATATTGTAACCAGGAATGTTAAGTTTCATTTTCTGGGACGTGTCACAGTAGATGGCGTGATGTAGAACGATGTGACAGCTGTCATTAGAGCTGGCGCTAGCTACTCGTGCGTCGTAGTAGTTATGTAGAGGCCAACTAGGTGGCGCTGGGGTCGCTACAATTTATAAGTAATGATTTTATGTTCCTAAGGCGACTAGTGCCTTCAAAATGTTGTCTTTGTCTTTTTCATTACGTGTAAGGAGTAAAGAAAATCACACACTTTTGCAAATTTTCGGTGTTTTTGTTGTTATTCGTGATGAGAGTCTATTGATTTAAATACTACGTTGTGTTTAAAGTATATATTTTCATAAGTCGTTACCGTTCAGGAGCAGTAGGTAATGCAATCCAAAAAAACACCATTCGGTTGATCTTTATTTAAATACCGAACTTTTGCTGATACCTAAACGACCTACGTCGCAAATGTTGTATAAGAGTTGATAATTCATATATGTTTTTTTAATTTTTTTTGGCTCAGCCGTTTAAGAGTAGGCTTTAGAAAGTACCTAATTTACAGCATTTGAAGGCACTAGTTGCCTTAAAGCTGACTACGAAATTAAATCTAACTAATATTATAAATGCGAAAGTATGGATGGATGGATGGATGGATGTTTGTCTGTTACTCAATCACGCCAGAACGGCCCAACGTATCTGGATGAAATTCGGCACATAGATAGAGAAAAGTCTGGAATAGCACATAGGCTACATTTTATCCCGAAAATTTACGCCGCGGGATAGCGATAAACGAATTCTTTGCAGACGAAGTCGCTGGCAACAGCTAGTACTGAAATAAAACAAATGGAATATAATAATTCATTTAATGTAGTCATCTACGATTTCATTAGCATTCAAATTTGTCATACGGTTCGCACAGACCACGATTGCACCCCTCTGCTTTTCAGTCCAGTTTCTTGGTTCGTCGGTAGTGATTGACGCTCTGGTATTCAGAATCTGAGACAGACATATCTCAGGATGCTTTTTCATAAATCTTTCCAACCAACGCCTGCCGGGCCGTTTGTTTTTGAAGCGTGTTTTTATCTTCCCCTTTATTATTTGGACAGTGTCTACCTGTTGCTTGGTGACAGGATAACCAGCTTTTTGCACTTGAATCTGAGCTAAAACTTTCTCGGTGTCTTCTGTTAGGGACGTTTTAGGAGACATGCGGTAATGTGCAGTTTTCCCGTTAACTTTATTGGAGGTTAATCGAGGGATAGCAAATTTCCTTGCTGCCGTGGCGATGGGTCCCCTGAACACACCCTCTATGGCCTTTTCTAAATCCTCCCGGGTATATATCTCCCGCTGACCGTTATCAGGCGGCATTTCTGGAAATATACCCAAAGTTTTGTGATAAATGACAACGTCAAGCACTACCCAAAGAAATTTGTGACTAGATTGAACGTAAAAACATATTAATAAAAAAAAGTAAAAGAAATAAAAATAACTACCTATGTGTGTATTTTGTTTATTACCAGTAACATAAATGTGACTTACGGAAAAATCGGCAGATATGACGAAACTGTAAACACCTTGTCCTATCACAGATAAAATGAAGTAAATACATTAATTTTGTAGCTTATTAAAAAGGCTAGCTTTGGTGAAAAATTTGGTGTCGCTCACGTAATATTTTTTAGCAATATTTTTTTTTGTTGTAAAAGTGATTGTATTTTTTTCTTTTTTGTATAGCAATATGTCCTATAATTGATGTCATATAATCATTTTTATCATATGCACATGATACGTGACACTCGTCGAAATCGGCTGGCTAGAAAAAAAAAATGAAAAAAGAAAACATATTTCATTTTATTTATTTAAAAAAAAACTATAAACCTTTAGGGTCTCAAATTTTGCGTACTTAACAATACAAAGCCGCATCATCGAAAAAAAATACAAGGCAAAACTAGCTGGGGGCAGACTCACTTAGATTATCCTGGCATGACCTTTCTTTTCTAATTAATGTATCTTATAATTGAGTTGACTTAGATAGTAGACCTATGTATTTGTTATTAATTTCAACTTTATACCTCTGCGCGTTCCTGAGAAAATGGCTGACAGACGGACGAAGGGACAACAGCGATTCTATAAGAGTTCCGTTGTTTATTTTGAGGTACAGAACGCTAAGAACGACGATCCAAATATGTAGTGAAACCATACAACAGACAACCTAACTCTAACAAACTAACTACCTCTTTATTGCAGATAAAATAATAAAATGAAAATAAAACAAAACGGCAAACAGAAGATAAAGTAAAATGGCTTAGTTATCACTAAAAAATGATCTCTTCCAGCTAACCAACACGCAGAGGACAAATTACAAATACAGGCAAGCAAACAAAAAAAAACGTACATTAATTAAAAAAACACAACAGATAACACAAATTACTACACAAAGCAGCTAAAAGAGCTGCAAGTAAAAATAAACAATAATAATAGTAATAAATATCATTTCAAATAGAAAAATACAATACTCGAACTGTTTCGAGACAGGTTTGGTACGGCCGTGCCGTTTTTTTCCTCGACTTGGCGGGGGCACTGCCGCGCCCCCAGATATAGCTACTTAACGCCTCATATATAGTGCCAAGCCAAAGCAAATGTACAGGGAACGAAACTTTGGTGCCGATGAGAAGCTTGTCACGTCAAGCTACAGCATACAGTGTTTTTATCTAGATTATACATCACCAGTAGACATCGGATTATAATTATGCACTAGCCAAAATATGCATGCGAATATGCACTAAAAGAGGCAGAAATATGCACTAAAACTGTTGATATGCCAAAGTATGCACAATGGAAATCAAAAAACCATTTTTTTAATACATTTTAATTAAAGACGGTATAAAAACAGTGAAATATTAAATTTACGCTTAGTTTATGTAACAATATATACAAAAGTATTGTTCAATATCATTTGTAAAATTTAATATATACTGTAAAGATTTACAAATGGAAAAAATTATACTATAAAAAGCTGTAGTAGTCTAGTGGTTTGACCTGTGGCCTCTCAAGCAAAAAAAAAGTTACACGAAAAAGTTGTATGAGAATTTGAGGTACCTAATTTTGTTGGAAAAAGGGCACGTGCTTTTTTTGAAAATGTCCATTAAGAATCAGTGGGGTGTCGCCATTATTGTTTAAGTATATGAACGCATCCTATATGTGAATTTGCGTCACAATGACGTCATCGGCACCAAAGATTCGCTCCCTGTCATCTAGATAAAGTGACTCACCAAACATTGTGTTGACGGCATCCCACTGCAGCGTCTCGCAGATGACTGCGCACGCGGCGGGGTCCTCGCGCGCCACGGCAGCTATCAATTTCAGGGCCGCTATCATTGCTTCCACCTAACAAACGAAACAATACGTCAGATCCATACTACTAATATTATAAACGCTCTATAGGCTCCTACTAACTTAGCAATAGTTTGTCCTTATCTGTGAAAGGTAAATGTCAAAGACCTGAGTATTTGATATAAATTTCAGCTTGATACCTCCACGCGTTCCTGAGAAAAAGCGTCTTGACAGACGGACGGACGGACAACCAAGCGATCCTATAAGGGTTCCGTTTTTTCCTTTAGAGGTACGGAACCCTAAAAATGACTTGAGTCCCATATCAGGACTCAGGCTCGTTCGGGCCGTTTCCTAAAATGGCCATTTTCCCACATTGTCAGTTTCCTATGATGTCTACTTCTCATACTGTCTCTTTCCAAAAATGTCTGCTTCTCAAAATGGCCATTTTCCCACATTGTCAGTTTCCTATGATGTCTACTTCTCATACTGTCTCTTTCCAAAAATGTCTGCTTCTCAAAATGGCCTTTTTCCCACATTGTCAGTTTCCTATGATGTCTACTTCTCATACTGTCTCTTTCCAAAAATGTCTGCTTCTCAAAATGGTATTTTTCCCACATTGTCAGTTTCCTATGATGTCTACTTCTCATACTGTCTCTTTCCAAAAATGTCTGCTTCTCAAAATGGCCATTTTCCCACATTGTCAGTTTCCTATGATGTCTACTTCTCATACTGTCTCTTTCCAAAAATGTCTGCTTCTCAAAATGGCCTTTTTCCCACATTGTCAGTTTCCTATGATGTCTACTTCTCATACTGTCTCTTTCCAAAAATGTCTGCTTCTCAAAATGGTATTTTTCCCACATTGTCAGTTTCCTATGATGTCTACTTCTCATACTGTCTCTTTCCAAAAATGTCTGCTTCTCAAAATGGTCTTCTTCCTACATTGTCAGTTTCCTATGACGTCTACTTCTCATACTGTCTGTTTCCTAAAATGTCTGCTTCTTAAAATGGCCTTCTCCCCACATTGTCAGTTTCCTATGATGTCAACTTCTGAAAGTGTCTGTTTCTCAATTCGGATCTTTTTATGTATGTATAAATAATATTTATCATACATAAAAAAGACACATAAGAACATAATATTGTGGGAACAAAAAAGAAAACATTGTGAGAAGCAGACATTGTAGGAAACGGGCTTTAGAACACAAATAATGGGCATTATAGGAAGCATACATCGTAGGAATAGGACATCACAAAGAACGAACATTATAGGAAGCAGGTACATTTTCGAAACGAACATAGTAGGAAACGATCATTCTAGGACAGTGGCATAATAGGAAACCATTTGCTGACATTACAGGAAAGAGTAATTTCTTGGAAGAAGACCAGTTTGAGAAGCAGACACGTTAGGAAACGGACCGAACGAGCCTGAGCCGCGTCACTGACCTCCTCTTGTCGCACAAGCATCTTGCCGGGCCTCGCTGCCGGCGTCACGATGGCCGACGCGCCCAAAGACGCAGCATGCATATGCTCCGAGAACGGACTCAGGTCCGTGCGGAGATTGCTGTAAAAAAAAAAAACAAGCGGCTATCTATAAAGTCGGTTTTCGGAGGGTAGGCTTTTGGGGCTAAGGCTAAGGCTAAGTAACGCCATCTATCGGCACTTGGTTAAATCGCTTAGGCCCACTTGGACAGTCCAGAGTAAATAAATTAAATCGCTAACTCGTTTAATGGGGTAGCATAAAAAAACCTGAATTTGTGCGAAAACCGGTTACTTTAATAACCAGTTAAAAAACATGTAACAGTAAACCGCAATCCATTTCAGTTTCAGTCATTTAACCCTAAGCGCTCGTCCAGAAATCATGTGATCGTTTATAGGGGGGGGGGGTGGGGGTCACCAAAATATGACGAATGATCACGACAGGGGAGGGGGTATCCAAACACACATCACGTTTAATTTTTTTAAACAGCAGTTAAGTCAAAAATCAAGTTATTGCTGTTTTTTTAACTAACTTAATTCATACTAAGTCAAAAAATACAAGTGATCTTAAATAGGGGGGGTCAAGAGTAGGCCAAATATGATCATATTGTAACGAGGCTGTCTTGGCTCGTTACAAACTTTTTCCTTTTTGGCTTAACTTTTTTTAAGATAACATGTATTTGGCTCTTATTTCAAATTCAAAGTGATTTCCTGTCTTTTCGATCCATCAGTTTTTGATTCATTCGCTCTCCTGATCTACTAGCGCGTTGTCGCCTGGCTTGTTTTAACCTACATATTTATAATACTGATTCAAGTTCCAAGTTCCAAGTAATTTCTGTGTATAACACTTACAGTTTGTGATTTGTGTTTATTAAACTGCTGAAGTCACATTTGTGCCTTCATTTCTAAATTAAATAAATTACCGAACACCATCAACAACAATTGTCTTATTAATTCTGCAAAAGTCAAAAAGTCAAAAGTTTATTTTGCAAATAGGCCGCCGAGGGCTCTTTTACATGTCTTTTTTTGAACCTACCAGCGCATTCGGAAAGACCATCATTGCCAAGAAGAATGCGCCGCAAGAAACTTGGCAGAGTCATTTTTTCAAAATAAAATAGATTTACAATAGTACTTAAATTCTACTTAAGGCGCTGTCAACAGCAAATGACCTTGAGCAGCGCCACTCTTCACACATACGGTTCGCATGCCTGTGAGTGAAAGAGAAGAAACTATTCCGGCAGCTTGGCGCGCGTCTAAAATCTTGCAAATAAGACACAAATAAGAAAAAATAAAAAAAAGTATGGATTATTTGTGAAATATGACTCGTTAGCCGTGTAGGTATGAATATGTTGACTTCATGTTTTTAATTGCAGACCCATACGTCGAAAAAATAAAGACATAGAACCGTTTAATGATGATTTTAAGACCAATCTTTACAATTCTTTTCTATCGAGCCGATTTTGTTCAATTGGGATTGTCTAAAAAAAAATACCTGTTCTTTTTATATTTTTTTTGGATAGAGAAGTCAATTATAAGAAACTAATTTCAATATTTTATCATATAACTCACATTTTTTTTTATATTAATTATTGAAAGTATTTTGGTTGATGACGTCATAGTTTCCTATGCCCCTGCCACACATACGCTTATTTGATAAATTGATCATAATACGTATGTGTAGCAGCGACATGAATGTATTTTCTATCTGTGGCGAAGTTGAGAAACTGTCATTAGTGCCAATGTCATGTCACAACGTTCCCAGTTTTTCAAGTCGCGTCGAGTGTATCATTCTTTCTTATTATCATATTTTTGAACTGCCTTTCCCCTGGATTTCGATTACCTGGATTCCGATTACCCCAACGTACCCGACGACCTGTGCTAGTCATCTGAACTGAACCTGCTTAGAAATTGAACTTCGCTTGCCTCCCGGATTCCGAAATGACAAAAAAATGTATGGTTGCAAGTTGCAAGTTGGTTGGTTGCAAGTTATACTGATCGTAATAACAAACAAATAGTGTTTGTACATGTTAACAACCGTTTGAAGAGGTCGTGGTGTCTTAAATTGACTATTGAAGTTATATGGACTATTATCATTCTAATAGTGTGTGGGTTAAGAAATAATATCTATCTGTCTATGTATATGTAATAAAAAGCGAATAAAGAATAAAATTTGTTTTATTTAATAGACTAATAGTTTATAAATACGATTTATAGTGACTGACCACTCATATGAAAATACAATCCAACAGGTTTCACTTAATCTTAGATAGAGCACTTGTTAGTAGTTTAGGAAATATGTATTTTTTTCCAAAACTAAGGACTTTTTGACGAGCTTATCAGTAACGTCATCCATGATTCCATTTTGGGAAGATTAAATTTGTTGAATCAGCTCTAACAAACTGGGTGTTGGCAGCCATTCTACTGGAGCGTATGTCGTCTTTCGTACAAGCTGAGCGGTATCCCGGGTCAAACCGAGTCCATTTTCCAGGAGAGAAGCGTAGGTCCTTGTTCGTTCAGGCTGATCGGTGTCCGGGGTCAAACCATGTTGATTGTCCAGGAGAGAAGCGTATGTCGTCGTTCGTGCAGGTTGATCGGTGTACGGGTTAAGCAAAAGTAATATTTATTCAGAAAGGGTTATCGGAATCCAGTATAAACTCAGCTAGAGTATTTCAATCTTCAATACGGTAAATTCACATTCGTTGTAAAACAAGAATGACATAATAAGATTGTAATTTGTTTGTCATCTGTCATGTCATAAGATGAATGAAATGTCAGATTGCGAGTCCAAGTTGAACTCCGTAGTATAATCGACGCGTAAATAGTGAAGAATTTGTAAACTTAGCAAATAAAGTACATTTTGGACCGTCTACGTAATTTGTGGGAATGTCAAATGAAGGTCATTGCTTATTTTTAATGTAATAAATTCATTATTGTAAAATAAAATAAAGTAAATACAGAAAACGATATAAAAAGCATTTATCTCGAAATGGTTTTCGATTTACCATGCATTGTAAAAAAATAGACTATCCCAATTATGTATCGAGTCCGTCTAGCGTGTTTGAAATATGATGAAAATTAACATTATATTTTTTTTGTATTTTTTTTGCGTGTAGTTTTTCTTAAAAAAGTGCTTAAATAACATCAATTTCAACAAAATTAGGTGTTGTCAGCCTCTTAACTTACCTATAATACAATTAATACATTTTATAAAAGGACGTGACAATATGATCTCAGTACGAGCCCTAACCGGTTAATTTCAAAAACCGTTTTCCGTTCCCCGCTCTTATGGCTACCCTTACCAATGGTATCGTTGCAGCGCCGACAGCAGATGATGGGCGGACAGGGCGTCCCGCCTGGCCAGCAAAGCCCACGTGTGCTGAGGCACCGCGAGCGAGGCCAGGGCGCGCAGGAAGCCCGGCAGGAGCGGGGCGCAGACCAGCTCGCCGGAGAGACGGACGAACTTGTATAGCACCGCGGCACGCCCGCCGGATCTGTGGATTAAATATGCCATCAATACCACTGGTTACATCCTACTAATCTAACTAATATTATAAATGCGAAAGTATGGATGGATGGATAGATGGATGGATGGATGTTTGTTTGTTACTCAATCACGCCAGAACGGCCCAACGGATCTGGATGAAATTTGGCACATAGATAGAGAAAAGTCTGGAATAGCACATAGGCTACATTTTATCCCGGAAAATTGCACAGTTCCCGAGGGATAGCGATAAACATGTCAATTGCTAATTCTACGCGGACGAAGTCGCGGGCAGAAGCTAGTACATACATACATACAGTCACGCCTATGAGAATAAGGGTAGGCAGAGACTACTATGTTCCACTTGCTACGATTTTGACATAACTCTTTCGCTTCATAATATAGAGATAATAGCACAATTAAGAGCTTATTCACACACACTGCACATCTAAGGAAAAGTGTATTCGGTATGGCGCCTAAAATTTATAATAAGATATCGAAGGCAAGGGGCCGTCCATAAAGTACGTCACACAAATTTCATGATTTCTAGAGACCGGGGTTGTCACAAGGTTTACTATGAAGACTGCAATTATTTTGTTCGCGAGTCACAACTCAATGTGTGACGTACTTTATGGATGACCCCCAATTAGGGACATAAATATGAACAGGTTTAAGCGAGAGTTGTTGAAATTATTGTACAAAAAATGCTAATATAATATTAATAAATTCTTAAATGACATGGATAATGAATTGTGATAACGTGTACTAATTTAATTATACTGTAATTATTTTTAATCGTTGTAATGTGTATGTATATTTGTACGCCGAAAGGCAAAACATGACGGACTCTTTTATGACTAGAACAACTTTGTAATGTACACATTATGCAAAAAAATTAACTCTCTCCCTCTTCATCCACATTCATCAATCTCTTCGTACATGCTCGTCGGTTCCGGGTACTCCTGACCTGACCATTTTTCAAAACGTCTCCTATTTGGTCCCGGAACGTCCGTCTAGGCCTTCCCCTCCCAACGCACCCATTCACACTCCCCATACTTAAATCTGTTTAGTTAGTCTACTTTCATCCATCCCCTACGTGACCAAACCAACTATGCATACTTCTTTCTATCCTAGTCACTATATCTTCTTTCACACCAGCACGTTACCTTATCACACTATTCCTTATTCTGTCTTACCAGTGGTTAGACTCGTCATAATTCAATTCCAAAATAACTTCCTATGTGTTGCCATTGAAATGAAATAAACGGTTCACTAATGTTTGACCTAAAAATTATTGACAAATGGTCACTTGACAGACAACGTTTCAACAAATGACCAATTGGCAAACGAGACATTTGACAAAAGTATCATCTTACAAAAACTCACTTAGCAAATGATCAATTAGCAAACACTACACTTGGTAAATGTATTAAATAATAAAATTTCAATTGACTTTTTTCCATTTCACCAAATAATAATGTTTCGCATAACATTGTGAATTTCAAGATTTATCATAGGCGTGCACAGTTTTATCAGACTGTCATAAAAAAAATAACCCTAACCTAACCTTACGGAGTCGCTCCCGCCGGGATGGGTCTTGCTATAGTGTAAAAGATGGTTTTTAGACCAATAGCAGTTTTGTCTGATAACCCAGTTGCTAAATGTTCATTTTGTCAAATAATTATTTATAAAATGTAAATTTAACTGTTAATCATTTGGAAAAGTGAGTCATTTGTAAAATAACTAGTAGTAAAATGATCAATTGGCGAAACATTTTTTTTGTAAAACGTTGTTTGTCAAGTGTAATTTTGCCAAATGACTTTCGGTCATTTGACCGGACACCGAAATAAACCTATTTGCATAAACAATAAGGAAACGCAGCCAAACCCTAAATCTAAAGCTAGATTTAAACTATGTTCATACCTATGCGGCGGGTGCTGCTCAGAGGCGCGCCAGTACTCCTCACGGAGCCCTAACGGGTCCCGGGCGTAGAGGCGCTCCACGCAGCGCAGAAGCGAGTCCAGCCGCGTGCGACTCTGCCCGGCCCCCGGCGGAGGCGCCAGGCCTTCAGCCGCGTACATTTGGATCGCACGGGCCGCCTCGTCGGCCCTGCAAAAATAAACAATTAAATTAAAAACCGTACAAGTTATTGTCTAACTCGCTCGCAATCGCCATCGTGTTCATTTTGACAGTTTCTTGTATGAATGTGACAGCTAGCTGATTCCGATGCCAATTGTCAGCCCATACATGAACTGTCAAAATGAACACGATGGTGATCGCGAGCGAGTTAAGACAATAAGCCAGCTGGTCGTATATGTATGTAAAGTCGGTTTACGGACGATAGATTTACGCGATAACGTCATAAAGAAACATTGATGATAACTGCTAACTCTGACGTCACGGGGAACGTAACACTTTTTCGTGCGTGCAGCCAGTGTTTTTATACATATTTATGAGACGTTATCACGTAAATTGTCTCTAAAATTATTATGCATTAAAACACTTGCGTGCTCTTATGAAACTCCCCATCGGATAGCTTCAAAAGCCCCTTGGCCTTCATTAAAATACAGTCACAATCATCATCATCCTAGCGTTTTTCCCAGCATTTGCCACGGCTCAGCGAGCCTGGGGTCCGCTTCGACAACGTAATCCCAAGATTTGGCGCAGGCACTATTTACAGAAGCGACTGCCATCTGACCTTCCAACCGAAGGGCAGCAAGTTTTATTGACGGCGTTAGTAGCTGTTACTTACTTGACTCTCATCTCGACCAGCTTCGAGTGCATTAGCACTATAAAGTCCGTGATGAGAGAGTGTATCCTGCGTTGGTAGTACTCTTCATTAGCCACGTACTCCGTAGACAACACCGCTTCGTCCAGATATTCGAACACCTGAGGTGTTAAAAATACATTACCGGATGGCCTAGTTCTAACCTGACTATGAACCTTGAGCCCTGGTTTGATCACAGTCGGTTTAATATGTGTTCATACATACATACCGTCACGCCTCTTTCCCACAGGGGTAGGCAGCAGTGGCGTGGCGTCCATAGAACTCGATTCCCACCGGCTTGCCTATTTTAAGGCAGTTGGGCAATTTATTGTGCAGAATTAGAGGAAAAGGCTAGTTAAGTTCCCTTCGCTTTCGCATTTACAATATTAGTGGGATTTGATATAAGTCGAAAATCGATTGGCTAACTGAGCCAATGAACCAAGAATTACATTAAATTAAAAATTAAATCTCCACGCAATCGAATAATCAAACTGTAAATAAAAAATAATTAAATTGTGAACCTAAGCTCAAAAATGCGACGTTGCCAAACCTATAGTCTATTTATTTTAGCTAGATAGGTACAAAAAAGACATTACCCGTGTTGCCTGTTTTATGCAAAACAAAAATAGTGATGTGCCACCACTATCGAAAGTTAACGATAAATTAAATTTAGTATAGATTTTTGTATGTATAAGCTAGTGTGATAAACTAATGAACCTTTAAATTTGCTTGATTATGATACAATCGTATTTTTTTCTTAAATACAACATGACCAAACCTCTTGTATTCAGACCACAAACATTGTCGATGGTTTCGAGTACACCACTAAACAATAAAAGCTGGTATCATTATTTCACAATTTGACATTTGCAATTGTCAATTTAGTATCTAGCTAAAATAAATAGACTATAATAGCACGGCTTGTAGAAAACAATAGAGAAGGGAGTCGCCCCAACCGAGCCATGGCGGATGTCCCTCTCACCTTGCCGTCGACGGCCGCGTCGATCAGCTTCTCATCCATGTGGAGGTGCTCCCGGGCCCTCGCGAGGGACTGCGGGGCGCGCCTCAGCGCCGCCAGGGCCAGGCCCAGGGCCAGCTGGCACAAGGCGCGGGCGCCGCACCCTGGAACAGACATAGACATGGATTGACATGCTTTAACATTAAGGTCTTTCATTCTTAACGGTCCTATTTGGTAACCTCAAAGTACAAATTTTGTCAAGAATAAGGTATTATATTATCAAATAAACCAGAGGCAATATTTTGTATATAATGTTGCTGATATTTTATCTCCAGTTCCTTTATTTACGATGAAATAGTTAATATCAAATGAATCCTATTCGACACACACAGACACAGTCCACACACAGTACAGTGTACAGTGTGTCGTACAGACACATCATTCAAATAGATGACGCTTAGCGACAAATAATCGCATAGTAACAAGGTCACGTGACAGTTGGTAACAGATAGAAAAATTCGAGCGCTTACTCACCTTCTATGGGTGGTGTAGGGGTATAGCACGCGTCACGGAATGACGAGGACCCGGGTTCGATTCCCGACCATAGCTTTACTTTTCGGATTTTTCTATGTGTTCTAATTTTCAGTGTCGTTTCGAAGATGAAATAGTTAAAAAATAGCTAAAATGAGACGTTTTGAGGTTAGAATTTTGTTGACCAAATAGGACAGTCAAAAATGAAAAGACCTTAGAAAGAAAATAGGAAAAGATAGAAGACTCGTCACTGACTGTCAAGTCCAACCATACTATACAACTTGTAGTAAAAATACTAGCCGAGTACGTTTGACTCGCGCAGAGGATTCCGTACAAATTCGGCAAGTGAATAAAATCCAGTGTTAGCAGAGCTCTGCTGCTAAGCAGAATGTAGGCGGTGTGAGGTCATTTTGTATTAGTAAATTAGTAGGATAATAGCCAGTAATATTAGTAGGTATGATTAGTAGGATATAACAGTATTAGTAAAATTATTAGGATAGTAGGATTAGTAGGAACTAGTATAGTAAGCTTAGTAGGATCAGTAGGATTACAGGACCAGTAGGATACTAGGATTAGTAGTAAGTATACTAAGATCAGTAAGGTAATAGAATTAATAGGTTAGTAAGAGTAGTAGCATTAGTAGGAAGTAAGATATATTACGATGTATTGGTAGGATTACAGAACCAGTAGGATACTAGGATTAGTAGCTAGTAAGATTAGTAAAATAATAGGATTAGCAGGATAGTATGATTAGTAGGAAGTAGCACAGTAGGATTAGTAGGAAGTAAAATATATTAAGACGTTATAGTAGTAGGATTACAGGACCAATAGGATACTAGGACTAGTAGGTAGTAAGATCAGTAAAATCAGGATATAAGATTAGTAGGAAGTAGCACAGTAGGATTAGTAGGAAGTAAAATATATTAAGACGTTATAGTAGTAGGATTACAGGACCAATAGGATACTAGGACTAGTAGGTAGTAAGATCAGTAAAATCAGGATATAAGATTAGTAGGAAGTAGCACAGTAGGATTAGTAGGAAGTAAAATATATTAAGACGTTATAGTAGTAGGATTACAGGACCAATAGGATACTAGGACTAGTAGGTAGTAAGATCAGTAAAATCAGGATATAAGATTAGTAGGAAGTAGCACAGTAGGATTAGTAGGAAGTAAAATATATTAAGACGTTATAGTAGTAGGATTACAGGACCAATAGGATACTAGGACTAGTAGGTAGTAAGATCAGTAAAATCAGGATATAAGATTAGTAGGAAGTAGCACAGTAGGATTAGGAAGGATTAGTAGTATAGTACTATAGTACGATTAGTAGAATACTAGTATTAAACATTGTACACCGACCAGCTTTCGACTTGGGCTCCTTGTTTTTCACCCGGTTCAGCGGCAGTAGCTCGTCGATGAGGATCGTGACCAGCTCCAGGTCCTGGATGAGGGGCAGCCTCTTGGCCAGCTCCTCGCCGTCTTCACGCCTTGTGGAACATTGGAGACATATCAAAATTGATTATCAATGCTCATTATTATAGTTTCAACTAGGTTCAAGCCGTGGTAGCCTAGCGCTTTGACCTGCGGCCTCTCAGAGGGTCGCGGGTTCGAATCCCGGGCTCGCAGCTGAGTTTTTCGGAATTTATGTGCCAAATTACATTTGAAATTTACCATGAGCTTTTCGGAAGGAAAACATCGTGTGGAAACCGGACCAATCCGAATAAGGCTTAGTTACCCTAGGTTGGAAGGTCAGACGGCAGTCGCTTCTGTAAAAACTAGTGCCTACGCCAAATCTTGGGTGTAGGTTGTCAAAGCGGACCCCAGGCTCACTGAGCCGTGGCTAATGACGGGAGAAACGCTAGGAGGATGATACCATGACACATTGTATCATTACCTGTGCAACACCGACAGGTCCAAAGCGTACAGCAGCGCCATCTGGAGAGCCAGCGAGACCTCGTCCAAAGCACCGGTCGGTCCTTGCGAGGGCGACGTCGTTTGCTGCACACACAGACATAATAAACACACACATACACACAAATAACGTTGTAGAGCCTGAGGTAATGCACCTAAAGGCCACGATTAGCATGATTGTAGTATATAGCTGGACCCCGTTTCATAAAGCTACAAATTACTATTTACAAGCGGAAGTCTCTAACACATAGGGTCAGAAAGAGACTTCCGCTTGTAAATTGTAAGGGTGCGACCAAACCGCCGCGTATACGCAGTGACGTGTCGGTGTCGTATGCGTCACGTTATCTCACCGTTTCTTCATACATTTTGTTGCGATTCCGTAACGTCACCGTTTTTTAAGCGGCGGTGTGGTCGCACCCTGACTTGTAGCTTTATGAAATAGGGCACTGGCCCCAACGGAAGGTTTAGGCGCATAACGTCCCACTCGCATAATGCCCCTTTCCTATATGCCTATCAAGCAAAAAGACTTCTGCAAAAGGGCCCGTTCGCAAAACGTCCCTTCACACAAATAAAGTCCCGTTCGCAAAACGTCCCTTTCGCAAAATGGCCCGTTCGCAAAACGATCCTTATCCCATGAGAAGACTTCTAGTCTCTACTGAAACAAGCTGTCTAATGTAGACATTAGACAGCTTGTTATTATACAGCTTATTATTATGTATATATATTATTGCCAACAATGCATTGACTTACAATAAACAACTAGACTCCTAATCGCAAACAAAAGTGCCTCAAGAAACGTCCGAGCGGCGTTGTCTATGTATTGTGTGTATCAACACATCAACTTACACAGATAACATTAACATATTCGTTCAAATTAACACCTTATTTCGTTGCAGTAATGTTTAATGTCAATTGCATAGGATCGTGAGAAGTAATGACACGACGCCACGCGCTGGAATCCTGTATGTCTCTTGTTCTCAAGCGTTTGAGATTACGGTGCGAAAGAGACATGTACATAGTTATCGAAGCACGGTCGAATCGAAACACGACTGAACCAAAACTCTGCACAATAGACGCGTCGTGCAGACTTTTGCTTCCGACAGTTTTTGAGCGTGATTGGGAGTCTAGTTGTTTATTGTACGCCAATGCAACAATGACATCCATTTGTCCGATCTGTGATGATGTTACAAAAACGTACCTCGTTGATCAGGCGCAGTAGCACGTCTCTCTCGAGCCCTCTCTGCGCAGACGCAGAAAATACGACACCAGCCAACAGCTTCCTGTAACAATGATTAGTATCACAATAAAATGAATGAATCTTCTTCCAATTATTCCTACTACTTTTATTATGGCGACTAGTGCCTTCAAATGCTGTAAATTAGGTTCTTTTTAATAATAATATATTATGAATTATCAACTATTATACTCTGTCCTTTGATGCACAAACTTGCGCAAAGAATAAAATCATTGTTCAGCATTAAGTATTAACGTAGTCTAGGTTGCTTAATTAACATCAAAATGAACCTTATTGCTGTCTGATTAAAGAATTACATTATTATTATTATTATACAACATTTGCAACGCAGGTCGTTTAGATATCATCAAAAGTTCGGTATTCAAATAAAGTTCAACCGAATGGTGTTTTTTGGTTTGCATTCCCTACTGCTCCTAAACGGTAACGACTTATGAAAATATTAGTTGTAAAAAAATAACGAATCCGATGTACTTTAAACACAACGTAGCATTTGTAAATCAATAGACTCTCTCATCACGAATAACAACAAAAACAAAGTTTGCAAAAGTGTGTGATTTTCTTTACTCCTCACACGTAAAGAAAAAGACAGACAATATTTTGAAGGCACTAGTCGTCTTCACTTGTTTTATGCAACGTTACATGTACTACACTTTTTTTGTAAATTAGTGTGGCAAGCAAGCAACCTGCAAGCTTATTGTCTAACTCGCTCGCAATCGTCATCGTGTTCATTTTGACAGTTGTATGAATGTGACAGCTAGCTGATTCCGATGGCAATTGTCAGCCCATACATGAACTGTCAAAATGAACACGATGGCGATTGCGAGCGAGTTGCGTAATAAGCTAGCTGGTGATGATGTACCTCATGCGCCATGTCACACGGCGGCCACGACGTACAAAATCCGCGTTCTGAAATGAACACAGGCACGACGTCGTCTGTACACGCGTCAATGTGTGCGTAAGATACACAGGGCTGTCTATCGCAAAAACTTTGTACTATAAGTACTACCAATGACATAAATATAGGTACTTATAATGAAGGTATGGCTTAGATTGTATGCAAATAAATGTACTTAATCGTTATCTATTTATTTAAACTTACTTAAAATGTGTCTGTCTGTGTATTTAAGCATTATTATTTTCAATTACAATAGATGTACGACAACAAACTTAAGCGAATGATTCTGTAGTTATTTCATGTATTAATCGCGATAATTTCAGAAAGAATTAATTTTCTAACGTTTTATAAAATGAAGTAGGTAGGATAGGTTCCCGAACTTGTGACGTGCGGCCGACATACATCGCGTTGCGAGCCCTACTAGTTGCCAGCAGCTTTCCGGCAGACTGCGCTTGAGGGGTGGGGTAACTCGAATCGGTGCGGGGCGGAGCGTGGCCATTCTGTACGTTAGTACTATTATATATTCTGTGGCCATGTAGTAACGGTATCACGAAGCGGTTTCCCCGTGTCCCATTATTACCTGGTCCCTTCGATGGTGTGAGCCAGCCTGACGTGATGTCCCCGCGGCGGCAGGGCCCTGTTGCTCTGCAGCAACTCCAGCTCCGCGGCCAGGGAGCCCCGCAACGCGTCCAGGGTGCCGGCCAGCAAGCCATCCGCCACCAACTGGTCCACGTAACGAGTCACGTATTTAACTATATCCTCTCGAGCACTTATAGACCTGTAAAAAAGATAGTGTGTAAAATTTCAAAGGGTAATTTCAACAATCAGACCCCTATTTCAACAATACGACAACTGTCGGTGACAAGTGACAATTCTGTTTACATTACAAGCTCGACAATAATCTACGCCGGTTGGCTGCATATTGAATACGCAGTGCATTTCCAATTGTCAATGGTCACCGACAATTGTCAGATATGCCATAGATTATGCAAATGCGTCTAGTTTGCGTGTCCGAACCCCGACCAAGCGCCAAATTTCGGGTGTGACGTCAGCTTACCGCTGCTTACCGTCACTATACCGCTGGCTATCGTCACTATACCGCTGGCTATCGTCACTATACCGCTGGCTACCGTCACTATACCACTGGCTACCGTCACTATACCGCTGGCTACCGTCACTATACCACTGGCTACCGTCACTATACCGCTGGCTATCGTCACTATGCCACTGCCTACCGTCACTATACCGCTGGCTACCGTCACTACATCGTTAGCTACCGTCACTATATCATTGGCAACCGTCACTATTCCGCTGGCTACCGTCACTATACCGCTGGCTATCGTCATCCGCTGGCTACTGTCACTATACCGCTGGCTACCGTCACTATATCATTGGCTACCATCATTATACCACTGGCTACCGTCACTATACCGCTGGCTACCGTCACTACATCGTTGGCTACCGTCACTATATCATTGGCAACCGTCACTATACCGCTGGCTACCGTCACTATACCGCTGGCTACCATCACTATACCGCAGGCTATCGTCACCCGTTGGCTACATTTATCTTACCACACCCCATCTCCATCTCAGGAGCCCTAACTCACCAGCAGACCCCGTCTCTCGCCGTCAGCAGTTCCTTGAGGGCCTGCACGAGGGCCCTCCGCCCGTCATAGTACAGCACGACGGCCAGAAGCCCCCGTGGGAGCCCAGGGTGCCGCGGCATCTGCCTCTGTGCGGTGTGGAGGAGCTCCAAGGCCAGGTATTCGTTGACGTTGAACATGTCTGCAAGGGATGAGATGGCAATTTAAAAAAAAAAGCGTTCCACGCTAATTGACAATATTTAAATTATTTAAGTGATACTTTTTATTGTCTGGCTGGAAAGAGCGCATAATATTAAGACACCCATATTTTTTTTTATTCGTGAAAATCTTGTATTTTCGTGGAAAAATCCATTTAAATCGTTGCTCAAGCAGAAAGGACGTAAGTAACAAACGTCAAGTATTAGCGAAATGACGTCACTGCTTTGTTTCGTACACTTAAAAAAACGTTGATATAATTACATTAATTGACCAACAAAACCTGTGCTTAAATAGTTTGACAGTCAATGCAGTTGTCACTGTCGATGAACGTCAAAACGAGCTGACAAACTCAAACAGAATACTTCACAAAAAATATGATTTTAATGAAAACTTGCAAAAATATTATCATTATTGCCCGGCAAACAGTTATCTAGTGTTCCCGATGGCAACAAAGCCGAGTGGTGTGCAAATGAATTAACCGTCAGCTGTCAGTAGTGTTGTGTTGTGAAAGTTGTAAATGTCAAAGGGAAACCCGGAAGACAATGTTTTTTATAATGGCAGTATTGGACCGGCCGCTGGACGTCATTTCCCGTTTTACATATTTTGCTCATTTTTCCAAAAAATACTGTACGAAAAATTCCAAAAATATATTTTTTGTGTTCTACAAGTGTTTCTGTCGAAATGGTTTTTGATTTATGAATAAAAATAAATTTGAAATATTGTCAATTATAATCCAGTTTTAACAGAGGCCTGATCCTAAGCACTATATAGGTAGCATGAGGTCTTTTTACATTGGCTACTTGCGTTTGAGTGTGTGTGTGGGTGAGTGTATGTGTGGTTATTTATTTATTTATCTATATAAATAAAAATGAATCGTCGAAATTTATGTACGGGCATATCTTCCAAACGACTGCACTTATTCTTTAATTCTTTTTTAGTTGTGTTTGTTACTGTTTGAACAAGGTTTGTATGAAATAAATTAAAAAAAAACGGCATCACGCGTGAACGGCTGGACCGATTTTGCTAATACTTTTTTGTTGTGTTCAAATATTGTCAGGAGAAGGTTCTTATGTAACAATATTAAAAAAAAAACTGGTACGCGGGCGAAGCCAGCTAGTTAAGTATAATTACATATTATAAACCACAGCATAAGCTCACATAGTTGTGAGCTGTTTGTTAGTACAAATACATGGCAATGTCTACAACGTAAATGTGTCAGGGTGTGTATATGCGTGTACGTGTGTGACACTAATCATTGACAACAATAGCCATGAAGTCGACTAACCTGATATTATGATAGCTTCGTCGACCAGGTCCTTGGAGAGCACCGTGCGCCCAACGCTGGGCAGCGTCACACCCTCAGTAATCCCACGCTTGATCTCCTCCCTGCTATTCGGGTTCTTCATCTAAAAGCAAATTATCAACTACTAGCTGTTGCCAGCGACTTCGTCTGCAAAGAATTCGTTTATCGCTATCCCGCGGGAACTACGCAATTTTCCGGGATAAAAAGTAGCCTATGTGCTATTCCAGACTTTTCTCTATCTATGTGCCAAATTTCATCCAGATCCGTTGGACCGTTCTGGCGTGATTGAGTAACAAACAAACATCCATCTATCCATCTATTCATCCATCCATACTTTCGCATTTATAATATTAGTTAGATAGAGAATTTTCAAAGCATATTTCAAAAAAATGATTTGTTCAGTAAGTTACTTTTTATCCCGGAAAATTACGTAGTTCCCACGGGATAGCGATAAACGAATTCTTTGCAGACGAAGTCACTGGCAACAGCTAGTTTCAACATAAATGACGCAAATTAATTACATCACATAGTTCATTTCTTTCATTCACTAAGTCACATCACTATTTACACACACAACACTGAAAGTGTCATCTGGCTGCAGTGATTTATCTGCCGGACTATAGAGTCGCAACGTAAACAATTATTGCAGAATATACTTTCAACATCAAAAAAAGCCGTGGTGGCCTAGTGGTTTGACCTGTGACCTCTCAAGCAGAAGGTCGCGGGTTCGGATCCCGGGCTCGCACCTCTGAGTTTTTCGGAATTTATGTGCGAAATTACATTTGAAAATTACCATGAGCTTTTCGGTGAAGTAAAACATCGCGAGGAAACCGGACCAATCCCAATAAGGCTTAGTTACTTCTGGGTTGGAAGGTCAGACGGCAGTCGCTTCTGTAAAAACTAGTGCCTAGGCCAAATCTTGGGATTAGGTTGTCAAAGCGGACCCCAGGCTCGCTGAACCGTGGCAAATACCAGGAAAAACGCTAGGAGGATGATACTTTCAACATCATTTCTTAAGTCTAATACGCAGACGAGGAGCTAGTTTTTGAATATTTTTTGATAACTGACGCGCCCGCAATGCCTCCATCAGTGTGATTCAAGCGTATGATGCACTTGTGGTTCACTTACGGGGTTCTTGAACAACGACAGGAAGGTCTGCTTGTGCCGTCTCAGCACAGACTCGAAGGTGTGGACAGCGTATGGCGCGCCCCCACTGTCGCTGCTGAGATAGCTGTCCACCACAGCCACAAGCTCCTTGTAAGGCGTCCATAGGTCCTCCGTAGTCGATGCTGCAGATTACATGAATAAACATCTCATACATACATAAATGTAGACAGAGCCTAAAGTAATATCTAAAGACAGTTTAGAATGATTGTAGGGGAGATGGAAATTGGAATCAAAATAGTGATGGGTTGCTAGCATCGCCAATAACATGATTCCTATGACCATTCCCTCCATGGGCTTTTACGTGCGCGGGAAAAGAAGCAACTGGTACAGTCTATGTTTTTTCTTTACTCGCAGATACATACATAGATCGCATCTTTATCCGTTTCCAGTCTAAACAAAGAAAGAGATATCTTGGGACAACGCTGACATCAATTAGCCTAAGAAACTAAGCAAAGTTTATAATATGGGTACTAGACAACGGATAAACATACTTTTTTTTTTTTTTTTTATGCGAATAGGACGGAAAACGAGCAAGTGGGTCACCTGATGGTAAGCGATCACCAATGCCCATAGACACCCTTAACCCCGGAAGGATTGCAGATGCGTTGCCAACCTAGAGGGCTAAGATGAAATGCCTCTTGTGTCTGTAATTTCCCCGGCTGTCTTACTCTCAACACCGGAACACAGCAGTGCAAGTATTTAGATAAATACATACTTAACTATATATTAAACATCCAAGACTCAAACAAATATTTGTATTTTCTATACAAATATCTGCTCCGACTGGGGATAGAACCCGGGACTAACCACTAGGCCATCTGGTCTTTAAAAAACTTCAGTATCTGGATACTGTATTACAAAAATACAATAACATTCGTCATCTGGAATATTTTTTCGGTGTACTCTTACTTTACGGATGATACCCGTAGAGGGAAGGAATCGCATCAGTGTTTCGTGTGGTATAGGGGCTAGCTAAGCTCGGATTTGTGTATGTTTTATGTGGCTGTAGAGGAGTGTGGGATTGAATGTAAAACACGCATAATTCGCACAGGCTCTATCTTGCATGAGAGTAGCAGTAGCAACTTATTTAAATGATTTTTGCTCATCTGGAAAATTTTGGCAGAATTCGAAATATTATAAACAGGATGTGAACCGCGATTACCTTTATTGAGCTCCCGAATACCCGTCTACCCGTGATCATGATACATGCAACTGTATCGAAATATCGGGAGCTCAATAAAGGTAATCGCGGTTCACATCCCGTTTATAATATTTCGAATGAACTTAACCGTGAATCATTAAAAACTCTTTTTGGCAGAATTTCTTCTAAAATGCTCTTATGGGTGAGGACCAAAAACTTACACACTGTCAAAGTAGCGTTAGTAGGTAATTAGAATTTGCACTAACTTTTTACATTGTGACACGAACACTAATCATACATTTGCTGGATAACTTTATGTAACTTTTTGGTCCTCACTTTTTGTCAGCCTTCGGAATTACCAGAATACAAATAACAATAAACAATGGCTTTGCTAGTTGAATCTAACTAATATTATAAATGCGAAAGTATGGATGGATGGATGGTTGTTTGTTTGTTACTCAATCACGCCAGAACGGCCCAACGAATATAGATGAAATTCGGCCCATAGATAGAGAAGTCTGGAATAGCACATAGGTTACTTTTTATCCCGGAAAATTCCTACGATAAACGAATTCTTTGCAGACGAAGTCGCAGGCAATAGCTAGTAATAGAATACAACTACCACTAAGCAAACCTTGTCCTGTGGTCTAGGCCACAGATAAACATACCAAAACAGATATACACTAAACACAAACAACATAAAAAAAATCCCTCTCTCCCCTCCTCCTCTCCCTCTCTTCTTCCCCTTTTTTGAATACATTTCTTTTATTTATTTATTTTTTTAACATCCATGAACAGGGTATGGTAAAATGCAAAAATAAGTGATCTCATAAATATGTACGGAGATCTCCATCCCTTGACATAAGATGGTATGGGGCATATTTTTGAAAAGTTATGTACAGTTATTTTACACTTGACTGTACGAACATATGTATTCATCGTACAAGTGCCTAACCGGGATTCGAACCCGGATCCTCTAATTTCATAGTCATGGTCACTTACAACTACGCTAAACATGCGAGAGGTGTTTGCATCATTTCACTTCATTGTTACGCAATAAATTCTTTCATTCGTCATGAGCTTCATCTTAAGAGCCTTGAGTGACTACGAGGTCAGGACCACGTCGTCAGCTACGTATCCTAAAACAAGAAGTCGCCAAACCGTCGCCAAGCGAGTGATTGTCGTGGCCACCACGTCTCGGTAGGGCAGGGCACTTAATCGAATGCAAGACACAACATAGTCATCGGCATAGTCACACAGGTGCACTTAAGCCTCGTAAAAATTTTTGATTAAAAAAAAAAGACACAACTGACTCAAGACTGAGATAAAATTGATAGATAAAACATCATGTCTAGAAACCGCTACGCGTCACTGCTAATATTATGTAAAAATAAGGACAAATAGTACAGCATAGGGTCATTGTTGTCTGTTAACCGCTATATTAACAATGAATACAAGGCCAAGGTGCGTTAAAAGACAGAAATACCGCATTTTAATGCGAAAACAACGTGAAAAAATATGACAAGTTAATAACCTCAACACGACCATTTAATAATAAATATAATGTAACCACAGTTGCTGGAATATTGTAACAAAGTTAAAAAGCCTAATAAAGGATAGGCATGGTCCATATTACGGTAGTAAATGGTAAATTCGCGTTAATGAAAATACCGCCAAACTATGACAGGTTATGTTGAAATTAGGTCTTACCTTCGTTGATATCCATGATGCCTGTTTACTAGTAAGTAGAATTTGTATTTTAGAAAATAATTAAATCTTCTCCTTCGTTACACATTCACAGAAACTGTTATAAATGATCATCGGGAAGCAAGTTTTATGCTAACAACTTTTGTTTGAATTTCGTTTTTGACAGCTTAGCTTGTGAGCTTGAGCTAGAGATGGACGATATACATCGATGTATTGTAAACACTCGATGTATAGTAACGATGCATCGTATTGAACCGATGTATTGTTAATACTTCAACATCGAATATATATCGATGTTTTTTTATTCGATGCATCGAATACGCAAACTATGAGATGAGCGTCTATAAGTGTGACAACACTGGCTGACTGGAACCTGAATCGTAATAATCAGTTCGCCTTTTAGTCAATATTACACACCTACCATATTTCATCGGTTTGGCTGAATGGGTTATGTTCCCTTTGCCACGGTACCGGCAAAGACAAAATTAAATAATAAAACCTAAAACAATATGGCCCACCGAGTTTTTGTTGCGTAGTGTAAAGTGTGAATGTAATGTGTATTTGCATTGTTTTTTATGATACAATTACGGTTATTTGCCTAAACACATATCCATTGCGAAAAACAATCGATGTTTTGGAAACATCGATGTTTTTCTAAATACATCGAATTAACATCGATGCAACCATTCGATGCATTGCATCGGAAAAAAACATCGATGTATATTTTAAATGTCCATCCCTAGCTTGAGCTTACGCCTGCATAGTGAGGGAAACGAAACGGCTTGACACTATTTATTTATTATACTGGCAGTACTAGCTGGCACTCCACTTGGCGTTGCGTGTTCGCGTTGCGCTATTGGCATCTTCGTCGTATACGCTAGAAACAATATAGTGCATCCCCCTCACTCACGCAAATGTTTGGATAAATACGCCAGGTGGAGTGCCAGTATAACGATGAATCGGTACAATGATAAAGCGGTACAATTTTATTTTCAGTACAGATAAAAAAACGAATTCTAGTTCCGTTCGGTTTCAATTAAATAACGCTTGTGGCCTCAATCAACCTTAGCTTGTAACTATTAATAAATTTACAAATCAATAACAGTCACGCACATGAAAATTAAAAGTGCTCCTGGCGATATACCTACCTACCTGCGCTCCGCATGAGCGAAATACAGACCAAATTGGCGGGAGCAGTGGGGGACGCTACTATACCATGCGCAAACGTATCCCCTCGTCAATGATAAAAAATTAAAAACCCTAGACTCACTACGAGCCAACTACGAGCGCTCAAAACTCGTCCCGACCGAGCAGAGAGTGCTTAGAATCTGTCATTAAGCACTCTCTGGCCCTATAATAATAATAATAATAATAATAATGTATTTATTTAGGCATTAAATCAACCCATACAATTAGAATTTGAATTGAAAAATTACAAATTAAATTAAAATATATTAAATTAAAATTAAATCTTAACCTATCACTTAAATCAAAAACAATCGAGCCTATACGCGCATGATCGAGATTTCACTGTTAAAGTAACATGTCGCGCTTACCACCTTCACTATACTATTTGCCGATTCGCTCACCCTCGCAACAAAAGACCAGTGTCTCTTTCTTATGACAGCAAGGAAGCTGTCTACTCTGTTCACGGCGAACATGCCAGACGCACTACACCGCCACGGCAATCGTAGTATAGTACGGAATGCGTTATTATACTGTACTCTGAGTCTGTTGAAGGATTTTTTAGTGTACTGGTACCACAGATGACTCGTGTAGAACGCCTGACTGACAATAAGCCCCGAACAGAGTTATTTTAACTTGGTCCGAGCAGAGGGGTTACTCCAAGATCCGATTTTCGAAGTTCGTATCACACCGTCCCTTTCACTCTCAAATTAATAACTATTAGTGAGAACGGAACGGAATGAAACGAACTTCGAAAATCGAATTTCAGAGTATAAGGCCAGTGAACAAATCGGCGCGCCAGCATGTTACTTCTCATAGCGATGGCTCGTCTTTGTCTCTCGAGATCCTCATCGTCTTTAAGTCTATGGAGCTGTCAATATGATTTACGACGTGCTGTCAGTTTAAACTTTAATAATGTCGTATATTCCGGACACGTGTATTTGAAATAAAACTGTAATTCTTGTGTTATACAGTCGTATTTCGAATATTTTAAAATGTGGCTGAAATATTTTTGGCATTTCCGACTTTCATATTTTAGGAATGCACTTTTGGGACAAGTTTTGGCAGTGAGTTTATACGTGGCGGTACATCTAGGGTTTATAATATCATTGCCTCCAGTAGCCACCCAGAGCACTTTTTTTAAAATTTATTTATCGATCTTGCACTCTTCGAGTTTAGAATACCTACACAAAAGCAAAATTATTACTGGCAACACTGATCCCATTTTCGTTATTCGTTTGGAAACACAGATTACGATTACCTATTATTTTTTAGGAATTCAAACCAACAAAAACATTATGCAATAAAATCATAATTATTACTAATAAAATTTCCATTAAAAGATTAGTAACTATTTTCGATCAAAATTATTATTTTTGCTGCCATCTACCGGAACTATTATTAAATAACAGATTTTCCAGTTCTATATTTAGCCAACAGATGGCGTAACCATCCTAGTATAACCGCGGGGCACAAAATTATCATTTGAAGGGTTCTTATGCTTTCTTACAGATTACACCCCAAAAGTTTGTGTTAGGGGTGGAATTAGGGATATTGTTGGGTCAATTATTTGATAGTTGTCCGTTAAATGGCTTTGATATTGTTAATTAAAACCCTCCCTAGAGTAATGATTAAGTTCCCATTCAAAGTGAAAATTGCTTTCATACAGAATAAATAGGTACATTACAAATTCTCTAATATAAGTAGCATATTATAAATGCGAAAGTTTGTGAGGATGTGTATGGATGTACGTAAGTATGTTTTCTCAAAGATGCAATGAAATGTTAACCTTATACGTTCCAAATAATAGGCCGTCCGTGCAAGTGGCCCTAAATCACGTAGGTAAATAAAAAGTATTTTTGTAAATACCTCGAAGTTTCGGACGCGACTTTGCATCCATGGTCTCTCGAGAGCGTCCGAAATGTCGAGGTAATTACAAAAATACTTTTTATTTACGTGATTAAGTCCCGCTTTTCTTATACTTAATAATGTGTGTAAATGTGAAAATCACAAAAGTTTGAATCGATATACAACAAGATGAAAATAATAGTTAGGAATATAAAATGATAAACATATAGGCTTATTTTATTATTCAAGTTGATACTATGTTTTTTTTATATTAAAACCGAAAAACGGGCATGCGGTGCACCTGATAACAAGTGATCACCGCCGCCCATGGACAACTACAGCACTATTGGGACAGCTAGCGCGTTGCCGGCCATGATTCAGATTCAGATTCAGATAACAAAACAGCATTTCTCTTAGGGCCTGTCTCACCACTTAAGTTCCGGTTATCACAAGTGTCAGTTATCTATCATTCCCTCTCTATTTCTCACTATGAAACAGACAGAGACGACAGCATAGACAACCGACACTTAAGATTAACCAGAACTTAACTGAGAGTGGTGAGTCCCTTACTATACAATTTTTTTTGAAAATAGTACATTACTGCAGAGGCCGTGAAGTAAGGGATTGCAGGACGAGATTGGGGTACACGGCCGAGTCGTAGACGAGGCCGGATAAAGCGAGTCCTGCAATCCCTGTTTCCGGCCGAGGATTGTATAGTGCTTTTCTCAAGCAATGCGAGGAAATCAAATTAATTGTTTAATTAGCCGCTTTTTTAATTTTTTAAACATGCATTTGAACAAACTATTGGTCGCGCTATGTTCCCCGCGCACCCACCACCGCACCAACGCACCCGCCCCGCACCGCACCGACCGCACCACATTACTTCTTGGCCGAGGTCGTAAATGTGAAACTTCATGGCTTCATTTCGTTACATTAACGCATACATTTCCGAGCATGTTTTAGAAAATTCTATTTTCCCTTGTTTTTTCTTTGGTTTTGCTCTTCAAAAAACGAGACTCTTTTCTTAAAGGATCGGCAGTGCACCCTCAACTCCTTAATTTATGGGTCATGAGCTCATGAGCGGTAGTGATTGCTTTCCGTCGGGCGACTCACATGCTTGTTTGCGAAAGTGAAAGTGCGATACTGTGCTTTCAAAAATTGGGGTTTAGAAAAATTATACCAAACGATCGTTCGGTCAAAGGATCGCTAGGCCAAAAAACCTTCGACGAACCGTCTTACTCACGCTAAACATTTTCCCCCTCTATGCTGGTCTGGGAACAAAGGCAAAACATAGACAACCGGATAGCCTAGTGGTTAGTGGTGGCAATAACGGCTGTTTTCCAATAATGAATAACAGTGTTGTGTTATTCTTAAATAGCTGTTACTGTAAACTGTTGTCTGTTATCCTGTTATATTGCTGTTTTACAAAACGATAATGAACTTATTATTAAATGATTGTTATACTTATTTTGTCGCTATCGCAGCGTAATAAAAACGTACGGGAACAATAGCAAAACAACGCTCTGTTACCTTGTTTGTTATTGTACTGACTGACAAAGCTGTTTGTTGTCAGTGACAACAAACAGCTACAGCTAATAATGATACCAAAAGTCAGTTATTTGAATTGCGTATAGCGCTATCTCTCGCACACACCTACTTGATTTGTTGCGCACTCGCTTGCGCTTCTATGCCAAGTGCGGCAGCAGTACGCGTATGAACACTATGAACAACGTTGATAACAGACAACGAATAATGATAACAGGATAGTTGACGATTCGATAATGTGTTGTTCGTTGCGTGCAAATAACGCATTACGTTAGTAATAACGACCACCACTACTAGTGGTTAGAGAAACCGACCCTTGTTACCTAGGCTCTACCACGTCAGTAATTCATAAGTTTTATTATAAGTAATTTATTTTTCTTTTTTTCATCGACATTGGAGATATCTCCAATTAATTTATTTGACGGTGGAGGCGTTTTACAGCTCCACTGAACTTAAATTGTTTTAAGTCGTTTTTTTTCTCTTTTTTATCACATATTTTGTTTCGCTTTGACCAGTAGAGACTTTCATCTCTACTATAGACTAATGTAATTTAAGGTACCTACGAACTTAATTTGGGGACCTTAATACATTCCTTTTATAAAATGTATTAATTGTATTATAGCTATGTTAAGTAGAATTTAAGTACCTACCTACTGTTGTAAATCTATTTTTATTAACCGACTTCAAAAAAAAGGAGGAGGTTCTCAATTCGGTTGTATTTTTTTTTTTTTTGTTTGTTACTTCAGAACTCCGTCAGTTGAGGACCGATTTGGAAAATTATTTTTTGTTGGAAACGGAATACTTCCAGGTTGGTCCCATTGCCACCAAATCAAGATCTGATAATAGGATCCTGGAGAAATCGAGGGCAACCTTCAAATTTTATAAACACACCTATAGCGATTTTAACATTTTTGACACCAAATCAAGTACCTATTTAGTTACATTCCGAAAGTATAATTTGGTGGACTGGACCTGATGAAGAAGACTGCCAACGGAACTCGTAAAAACTAAGTAATGCTCGCGCGGCTATAAGTGATCTCAATAGATAAGCAACTTAGAAGAAGAGGCTTTAAGCTGATGATTTTTTCGAACTGATCTGATGCTGAAGCCAACGGAACTCTGTTATAAAACAATGTAACTAAGCCGTGTTTGGGCTTAATGGAATCGTTGTGAGATGCACTTTGGCTACAACCACTAAAAAGTGAGAAATAAAGTGGGCACGTATACCGTGTTTTGCATATTTTTTAGATACTTCTAACGGTTAGGAATATTTAGACGATACTTTTATATTTAGTAAATAGTGATGAACAGATTGCATTTGAGCTTAGAGCGTGTTAATCGTGGTACCACTGTTTTAAAAATACTCACTAGAAATAAAAAAAAATAGGTTAGGTTCGTTAGGTATCTTTAAATGCCCGAAGGGCAAACCACATAGAGGTTCCGTCGACCTTATGGTGGAGTGTAAATCGACATTTTTATAACAGTGGGACCACAAGTCCCTAGCGGGTATTAGGTGTTATACATACATACATATATACATACATACCGTCACGCCTCTTTCCCACAGGGGTAGGCAGAGACTACTTTATTCCACTTGCTACGATCCTGACATACCTCTTTCGCTTCATCTACATAAATTGGTGTTAAAAATTGGATAAATTACAAAACGATTCACTAAAAAGCGTGAAAAAAAAATTAAAATTAAAAATAGAACCGCCTTCAATTCGCTACTTTAAAAATGTCAAATTAAAATTATTTTTCGGTAAGTGCTACCTACCTAATTATTTATATTGTGTGAAGTCGGTGCCTCAGCTCAAATAGTTCCAAGCCGAATATTTTTTATTATATATTTTTACCTTATAGGTACTATAATAGGCAGATAGACTAGGTCCACTTCTGCCACGCTTATCACAGATAAATATAACAGTGGCGCAGACTGAGCCACTGACTTCATCATATAAATAAGTAGGGAGCCCTTACCGAAAAATAATTTTAATTTGACATTTTTAAAGTAGCGAATTTAAGGCGGTTCTATTTTTTATTTTAATTTTTTTTTTATATGAATAGGAAAAAAAAATATTCTGAAAAATTACTTTCTGCCAAGTTTCTTGCGGCGCATTCTTCTTGGCAATGATGGTCTTTCCGAATGCGCTGGTAGATTAAAAAAAGACATGTAAAAGAGCCCTCGGCGGCCTATTTGCAAAATAAACTTTTGACTTTGACTAAGGGATAAAGACGTGATTTAGGCATAAGTATGTGCTTTTTGTATGTGTTTTGAGCAATGGTGCACTAATTCGGTACTATTCTTAAGTATATTGCATTTATTCCTAATATGTATGTATATTATCTATATACGTGTATCGAATGTGTGTAAATAAATGTTTCTCTCTCTCTTTCAAACGAGCCTTACGTTATACCAAACGATCGTTCGGCAAAAAGAAATTTCGGCGAACCGTCTCATTATCTCAACATTATTCGTAGTACTTACCCGCGGGCTTGGAGTGTGGATCCTTCATTATTTTCGAGTGGAGGTCTTTGCTAACGCTCCTTTTATAGGTCGGGACTTTTGTCGGTGTTGGCATTTATTTGAGAAGCTAAGAGTTGTGAAAAACGCGGGATTTTGTTCGCGAGTATCTCGTAGTCGGGTGGTAGGTTTAAGGGTTCCGTGACCGAAGGGAATGTACCTACGGTAGAAGATTATGTTACAGCTTTTATTTATGCTTTTTTTTATGCTTATATTTGTGACATGCATGTTTTTATATAATGTAATTTTTGTTGACAAATAAATAAATCTAATCTAAATCTAAATCTTTTCAATATTTAACCCACGACGTAAAAAGAAGGGTGTTATAAATTTGACGTCAACGTCTCTCTCGATGAGCTCTTTCTCTCTATGTGTGTGTGTGTGTGTGCGTGTGTGTGCGTGTGCGCGTGTGTGTGCGTGTGCGCGTGTGCGTGTGCGTGTGCGTGTGTGTGTGTGTGTGTGCGTGTGCGTGTGCGTGTGCGTGTGCGTGTGCGTGTGCGTGTGCGTGTGCGTGTGCGTGTGTGTGTGTGTGTGTGTGTGTGTGTGTGTGTGTGTCTGTGGCATTGAAGCGGATGCCACGATGGTAACTTAATCCATCCAGGCATCTCTTTTATCACAATATATCAAATCATATAAATTACTACATTACGTAGTATTTTTTTTTTATATAAGAGGGGGCCAACGAGCAGACGGTCCACCCGATGGAAAGTAATCACCATCGCCCATGGACACCTGTAAGACTTGTAGTATAAAACAAAGTCGCTTTCCGCTATCTGTCTGTCTTTCCCTATGTATGCTTAGATCTTTAAAACTACGGATTTTGATGAGTTTTTTTATAGAGTGATTCAAGAGGAATAGATTTGTGTGTATAATACGTAGACCAAGTCCCGGGCAGAAGCTAGTGTATTATAAGTTAAGTAGAATGTGAGTACTGTAGTATTTAGGTAAATGTATTTTATTTTGAAATGACATTCTGCCAAGTTTCTTGCGGCGCATTCTTGGCAGGGCCGTCTTTAAACTATTTGAGGCCCTGGGCACATTAGGATCATGGGGCCCCTATGACCTAAATATCGGTTATCATTTGGTAATCTGGCAGGAACTAGGGGGCCCCATTCGATCGCGGGGCCCTGGGCACGTGCCCATAGTGCCCAGTGGAGAAGAGGGGCCTGATTCTTGGCAATGATGGTATTTCCGAATGCGCTGGTACTTGGTAGATTCAAAAATAGGACATGTAAAAGTACTCTTGGCGGGCTATTTGCAAAATAAAGTTATGAACCTTTGATGGACCAATCGGGGATGCGGTTTTTATTTTATTCGAAAGCCAGTTTCCTTGCCATGTCAGTCTTAGCCATGTTTAGTAAAAATCGGAACAGCAGTTTGTAGAATATCAAATCTTTTCCACAATGATGTAAAGCATTTTTGTCATAAAATTTAATTCGTTTTTATTTAAGTATGATTACTCGATTGATTGCATGGTTTTTTTTTTAATTAACATTTTATATAACATGATATTATTACAGTAACAACATAATGCTTAGTGTAAGTTTTCGGTCACAGAATACGTCACGTCAAATACTATGAGAACTGTTGCCGTTTCGATCCGCAAGTGGCGCTGCCATCCTTAGTAATTGAGACGATTACGTGAACGGGTTTGATACGTTTTTTCGTATGAAAAGTTACACAAGATGCTAAGAACTTAGCATCATAATCGCCTTTTATCTATCGCAATAACGCGTCAAAACAAAACACACAAATGCTCATAGAAAAACAATACGCAAGACTACCAAAGTGTTTTTATCCACTATCAAATTTAATTGGTCCTGTTTTACCCTTAACTTTTCGATTTATATTCAACAACCTTTTAAGGAAACTCGATATGGTACGCTCAAAGCGCACTCACCCAGCTCAGCGTAGCGTGAAACTTTAGCCGGTTTCCATTGGTAGAAGCGAAAAGGGTGGAGTTTATAGCCCCGCCCGTTTCTCTTGCGCATGCTAAAGAGGGATTAAACCCCGTTTAAGCGGTATTTTGGTCCAAAACCGCAAGAAAATCTACGTAGCCGCGCCAGGGGCGTAGCTAAACGAAAAGAATTTTGCCGCTCGAACAGTGTTTTGAACATGGCTGACAGTGAAGAAAGCGCGCGAAAGGCGGCCGCATTCGGTCGCAGTTTTTCACAAAATACTGGCACGTCACGTTTACAAATAACGATAGATTAAAATAATAATCGTATTATCCACTCAATTTTTCGACAACATCTGTATTAAAATACATTCGCATTAATTGAAAGACGCTCGGTTGACTTCGTGCGCGTTTAATGATGTAATTTTTTTTTATTAAAAAGTTGCGTTTAACTTTTTAATTTGTTCGCGATGGAGAGGATGCAGGACAGCCACAAATCGTTTCTGATTAAAGATTTACTTGGAGATGTCTTGCGACCCGGCGCCCAAGGTAAATTAACTTTAAATATTTTAGGTACATGCTAAGATTGTTAATAAAATTTCTTTGTCACGTTCTTTCACCTTTTTAGTGATATTTTACACCTCTAGAAAAATAGGTAAGTAATAAAATGATTTCCAACTAAACAAAATTGTAGGATTGATTTGTAATTTGCCATAATCATCATCAAAATCGACATGAATAACCTGTGCTAATTGTTTTTAACAAAATAAATTTATCGAGATAAGGTCGTTTAGTCAAGTAGGTAAGTAAAAATAATCTTAATGTGAAAATTGTTATTTTATTGCATCGTTGTTTCCTTAGATTAATTATAATTTACTTGGTTCTGAAAATAATTTAATTTTTAGGTTTTTCTCGACTCCCGACCGGCATTTTATATTATTATCAAACTTTATTATAAAGTTATGTTTTGTTTTTATAAGACGCTCCGCAGCGGACTTATAAAGTGTTGTATAACGTTATAAAATGCGATAAAATTCAATGCATTACTAGGAAATTTGTGGTAAAACGTTTTATAACGTTATAAAGACAGTTTATAACTCTAGTGTGGAAGCACCACACATTTTACGTTTTTAAATGACTGCTGCAATGCGAACTGTGATTGTGATATCGTGATATTTTCACTGTAACTCAGAGGCTAAAAATGTGGCCCCCTTTATGCAATTATATTTAGGTATTATTATCTCGCTTAACAAACTTAGGTAGGTAGTTACAACAGATATAACATCACGTGTAAACAAAATTGACTTGTATTGTACCGACTAACCTTTGAGACTAACGTATAAAGAATGTTCAACGGCCAAGTCACGCAACATTAACTATAATAATAAAGAAATCTCAGACTTGGCACAACTTTGTCTAGATTTCATTACTTTTTAGAGATAAACAAGCAGCGCCATCGAGACTTGACTAGTTTTTTACACAATGTTTTTGGTGGGATTTCACTTCTTTTTTGTAGAACCGTGGGCATATTGATTTATTTTATTAGATTTTCTTATTTGACACATTTTTTATCTTTTTAGGAGTAGTTTTTTCATTATTACAAATCTTTATTTTCTTTTTATCCGGATCTGATTCTTATACAGTAGCAACAAGCTGAGGGTTCTTCATCAGATACTTCAGACCTTCGATTTTTGACATCAAAATGAAGCGGCCTACCAAGTTGAATATTTTTTGTAAAGGCGGTATGTCGATCTCTAATAGTTTGGTTGTGCTTTCTAATCAGGGTCACCAGGTACTCCAGATCTTCGATTATCCTAGTTTTTATAGTTTTCCCTTTATGTGGCCATTAAACCCAAACTCTGTACCAAATTTCAGCTGTCTGAGTTTATGGGAAATATTAGTTCTATTCTGATGATCATGCATGAGTGAGTGAGTGAGTGTCATAAATGCAAAACTTTGCTTTCGCTTAGCTTCGGAACTAAATGACCTACAGACTTGAAATTTTGGATTTTAAGTATGTGATTATAGCTTACTGAATGACGAAAATTTCTGCCTCTTGGTCTTATCCAGAGGTTCTCAAATAGGGGCCTGAAAATGCGGCGAAATGGTTCCAGTAAAGGATGGTACGGCAGTGTTTGCTTCGCGCTCGACTTGGCGGGGGCACTGCCGTGCCCCCTGATACCGTGTCCAAAGATTGTGATTAAACCTATGTAATATAACATCATAACATTAAATTAAAAAACCGGCCAAGTGCGAGTCTGAATCGCGCACCGAGGGTTTCGACCATTATCTATAAATATCTATAAACCAGTGTAAGCAGAGCCCTGCTCCAAAGCAAAATGAACGCAGTGTGGGATCACTTTATATTGGTCACTGATACATACATATTTACGGTTTTCGCAATTATTCCTTAATCTGTGCTATAAGACCTACCTTCATACCAAATTTCAAGATTCTGCGTTCACGGGAAGTACCCTGTAGGTTTTGATTCCCTTGACAGTTTCGAAAATTTGCAGAAATTTGCGGCATAAACGGCTGTATCTTTTTATTGAGTTGGCTTAGAAGTTTGATTTTTTCACAGCTCCAAGGGGCAATAGACCTGAGTATTTGATATAAATTTCAGCTTGATACCTCCACGCGTTCCTGAGAAAAAGGGTCTTGACAGACGGACGGATGGACGGACAACAAAGTGATCCTATAAGGGTTCCGTTTTTTCCTTTTGAGGTACGGAACCCTAAAAATTAAGAAAGCCGAACGCATCGATTGAGTAATCATAAAGGTACTCAAATGAATCTACGTTAACTTCTTGATTCTTTACGTTTATTTATACGGCATCTTTAGGAATCAATGTTACAGGCGATGCGGCTAGCAACCCATTTCTATTTAGATTCCCCTCTCCACTTAAATATTTACCCAAAATCGTGCTAAACGTGGCCACTAGGTCTTGTTACCTTAGGCTCTGTTTACCCCGTAAGGGATAAAGACGTGATTTATGTATGTGTACCTATAGTTAACGGACATGTCAACGACCAGCTTCAAAACTTTATTCTACTGCTACTTAGAGCTGTTTTTTTTTCTATAATACAATACAATAACAGCCTTATAAAAAATCCTTAATTGAGGTTTGATCAGTCGAGTAGTTAACAGACTGATTAAGCTTATTTGACAGTTGTTAAAAAGTATGATTCATAAACGCTTGCTAGAAGTCTGTTAGCTAATGGGCTGTTGATGGATGGATTAGACGCGTTATGTTGTCACCTTGACAAATCATAGACCAAAAATGGCCTTTTAGTGAATTAAAAAAAAATTGACAGCAGTGGCAGCGAATTAGCGGGAAACCAGCGAATTTACACGACAGACTAGGCAGTGTGGATCTAGTCTCCTTTACCTTTCCCGGAGGGAATAAAAACTTAAAACAAAAAAACCTCGGAGAAAAAAACTATCTTGCGTATGGTTTTGCTCTTGCTCAGCTGTTCACATGTGTGGCGGCCATTTTGTGAATTAGCAGAGAGATAAAGTATGGTCTACGGTCCGCTAACTTTCGGAAGACTTAACAGACCCTTGATGGACTGATTAGCGCTAATTGACGTTTATGAATCATGTTTTTTTGCATCGGTCCAATAGCAAGCTTATAGTGAGCCTCTAACTTTTTATGAATAAGGCTGTAACTCTTTATTGAAGACCACATATAACAATCAAAACAGAAAAAAGGTATACAGATGTAATGAAATAACAACAGGCAGTCTTATCGCTACAGAGCGATCTCTATCAGGCAACCATAACGGACTGGAGAAAATAACATATCTGTTCTACTCTCGTATTTCGAATTCGGGGGCCTTACTATGCAGTCTTAGTGCGATTCAATTCCAACTCAGTTTAGGTTCGCTCGCTGTCAGATCCATACTAAAAATGACAGCATTAAAGTACACTTTTTCGACACTTTAGATAAAGCACATTTAATTAAACAATAGAAACAATTAAATAAAATAATAAAATGTCAAAAATACACATTAAAATTACAAAAGCTTTAGATTGGAATTATCACATATTATTTCAAAAATCGTGACCCTGCTCGTCTTTATTGTTTGGTTTTTGTGTAATTGACTAATACATCTAACTATCTAACTAATATTATAAATGTGAAAGTATGGATGGATGGATGGATGTTTGTTACTCAATCACGCCAGAACGGCCCAACGGATCTGGATGAAATTTGGCACATAGATAGAGAAAAGTCTGGAATAGCACATAGGCTACATTTTATCCCGGAAAATTGCGTAGTTCCCGCGGGATAGCGATAAACGAATTCTTTGCAGACGAAGTCGCTGGCAACAGCTAGTACATACATAATTACCGTCACGCCTCCTTCCCTCAGGGGTAGGCAGAGACTACATTGTTCTACTTGCTACGATCCTGACATACCTCTTTCGCTTCATCAACATTCATCAATCTCTTCACACATGCTCGCCGGTTCCGCGTACCTGACCTTTTTCCAAATTGAAAGAAAAGAAAGAAAGAATAAGGTTTATTTAGTGCAAAAAAAAAACAAAAATCGTACACAAAAACATCGTGAAAACACCAAAAAGGTTGCCGCTCAGCATATCTCAAACACGCTACATGTCTGACCCTGGTTTACAGGTCAACCAAAAAACAAAAACTTACAGCTAAATTAATGCTAGGTACCTTTATTCTACAACTCTATGTGACGTGGCTGTGTGGATTAATTCCTTTGTCTATCCCTGAGGATAAAAAAGATAGTTCGGCAGTGCCTCGCGCAACTCTCAAGGTAAAAAACGATCGACCGACGATATGAAACGAAGGCGAATTTTTTTATCGATCTAAGTTTGAAAGAACGTTGAAAACCTACAAAGCAGTAGATAAATGACGGCATTCGAATTTAGGCGGGTTATATTGTTTTCGCCTGCGTTTCATACTGATACGAGTTCACGCTTTTTGTAAGGCACTCCCGTCTCTTAAAACGGTAGTGATTATATTCTCTTTGAATATGACTGTTTAAAAATTAAAAATAAAGCACCTAAGTAAAAAACAACAAATTGGCTAATACTTAAGCTTAGTTTTTCGTTTTCAAGCCCTTCGAATGTGGCTCTTCCTAAACTCTGCTCGGAGCACGTATAACGAGGGTCTGGAGTGCGCATAGTTATAAAATCTGCTCGACCACCTCGTTACTATCCTAAGAGCGGACACAAAATGGCCGCGAGTGTCGCCTTAGATAACGTCAAGTTGCGAAAGTTTTTCGAAGGGGCGCGAGTCGTATGCTTAGTGTAAGTTTTCGCATATAAAAACGTCTCGACTGCGTTCACGTAAACGTTTATCAAAGCGTAAACGTCTCAATTACTATGGAATAATTGGCAGCGCCACTTGCGGATCGAAACGGCAACAAACCAAAAGTGGCCGGTGATTTTCTCAACAGATTAGTAAAGTTTCCAACAAAATCCGTTCAGCCGTTTTCACGTGATGCGCGCACATATATACAGACAAACAGATAAACAGACAAAAATTCTAAAAACTGTTGGAACGTGTTCTGTTATCGATTCTAAGTATTCCCAGCCTATTCTAATATCTTCCATGTACAGACTTTCGACCCTCTTCAGCTTTATTATAATACTAGCTTCTGCCCGCGACTTCGTCCGCAGTAGAATTAGCAATTGAAATGTTTATCGCTATCCCTCGGGAACTGTGCAATTTTCTGGGATAAAAAGTAGCTTATGTTTCAATCTAGGGTACCAGCTATCTTCGTTCCAAATTTTATCCAAATCCGTCCAGTCGTTTTAGCGTGAAGAAGGAACAAACATACACACCCACTCACTCACATCGTCACATCGTCACAAACTTTCGCATTTATAATATTAGTAGGATATGTATAGATAGATATAGATACGTTGCAAGTTAATATATATAATATAAAGCTTGTAAAAAACTGGCAATGCTGCCTGAAGGGATATAGACTTTATTTGTGTATGTATGTGTCTAAATAAACTTGATGCATCTGACATACCCACGTTCTATATCTTCAGATATCTTCGCGAATGTTTGTTCTCACATAAAGGACCCTTCTCACGACATTATCATATCACGTACGTGTTCGAGTGCAGTGTGTAGCGGGCTTAATAAGCTGGTAATTTGTGGAGCGGTGTGCGGTGGCCCTTAACTATACTTTAGGACCTAATTTGGGTATCTGACATGCTAATTTTGTAGTTTTCATGCATATTTCATGCGTTACGGTGCATATTTGTTTATTTAGTGCCTAAGGTACATTCGAAAGGAACTCTAGGCCACATTAGAACCTTTTCGTAATCATCGTCTAGGTCAGCAATGCAACGAGAAGTTACCAAAGTTGCTAATGTTGCTATTCTAGTGGAATGTTGTCAGAAATTTAAATCTATACATATAATAAAGCTGAAGAGGGTCGAATGTCTGTACATAGAGGATATTTAAAAAAAAATAAGCTGGGGATACTTAGAATCGATAACAGAACACGTTTCAACAGTTTTTAGAATTTTTGTCTGTTTATCTGTTTGTCTGTATGTTTGTGCGCGCATCACGTGAAAACGGCTGATAGGATTTTGTTGGAAACTTTACTAATCTGTTGAGAAAATCACCGGCCCTGGCCGGTAAAGGGGTAGCCTATAACCTGTTATAGGCTACTTTTTATCCCCGAAAATTGCATAGTTCCCGCGGGATAGCGATGAACATGTCGAAAATCGCAGCTGCCTAGAGTCGCGACATATAATAAACTAGCAGCCCGTCCCGGCTTCGCACGGGGTAGACAATTATTTGTTTTTGGAAATTTGGATATAAAACACTTTTTTTCACAAATATTTTGTTGTAGTGACATAACTACAATAGTTGGACATATGCTACCGCGGAGTTTTTTGTAGACATTATGATGTTCTTCAATATTGTTGTACATTATTTTGTTCTATCGCTAATAGTTTCGGCAGCGCATTCGACGAAAGACAATTTAAGACTCATTTTTCTACACCTTCGGTTACATTGTTCAAATTTTACCAAGGATCCCTAATTTTTTTCAAAATGAAATATAGCGTCAAATTGGAAGAATGTAGCATTCTATTGGTGAAAGAATTTTTGAAATCGGCCCAGTACTTTTTGAGCCTATTCATTACAAACATACAAAAATAGGTACAAATCTTTCCTCTTTATAATATTAGTGTAGATATTGCTTCAGTTTCATAGAGGTGCACTAAGGAGGGATATTAAGGATATTAGAATGCACTGACGCCGCGCCGTCGGCGGCTGTCGCACATGAGGAAGGTTTATTATTTAAATACGCAGACGAAGTCTCGGGCAGAACCTTTTTTTTTTTTTATATTAAAACCGACAAACGGGCATGCGGTGCACCTGATGGTAAGTGATCACCGCCGCCCATGGACAACCACAGCACCATTGGGACTGCTAGCGCGTTGCCGGCCATGCAAGAAGTGGTACACTCGCCTCTTAAAGGTACCCATGTCGTAGCCAGTTGGAAAAACCCCAGCCGCCAGCCCATTCCAAATTTTACACGTACGGGGCAAGAAAGACCGTTTAAATCGTACGGTGTTGGAGCTAGTATATTTATGTGTATAGTTTATATTTATTTATATTTATTACTAGATTTTGCCCGCGTTTTTGTCTGCGTAGACTTTATTTATTGACAAAAGTCACTGCTATGCATATTTGAACAGGCACTTAACACTTAAACGTTTAATGACGATAACTTTTAGATTTCAATAAAATAAAGCCTATAAGTTGCCCTGACATAAGTGTTAACTATTTGTGAAAACCGCAATAAAATCCGTAGCTTAGTTTTGGAGATTAGCGAACTCATACATAAGTACATACAGACAGACAAAATTTATAATATCTACTTTTTGTTTTATTCCTCTCCTCTAATTAATGTACTACAGACACGAACTTTCTACAGATTTATGATAATTGTATAGATTTATTTACATCTAAGAATCTAAGAATAAGAATAAAAATAAGAGATCTTTATTTTTAATGTATTTATAATTATGATACAATTAGTATTGATTTATTTCATTGCAATATTATTGATTATTAAGCGAACCACTAAACATTACTACTAAAAACTGGTCCCATTTTATACTATCCAAGGCGACACTTCGTTATCTTGTTTAAAACCCGTACAGCTCCATCTGTCGGCGCATAGCGGAACTGTTACGAGTCATACAAATTAAACAATTATTATAACAAGCCAAACAACCGCAACTGATACAAACCCCCCTAATATACGATAGCGCTACCTCGTTAACATAACAAAAACAATAATCGGAGTGAAGCGAAGTATTTAGAGTTTAAGTGGTCGATGATTGTTTGACTACCCCTGTAGTTATGTCTTAACGAATGTACGCGACCGTGAGTTCTAGACACTCGCGAACACTTTTATCCTTTACTATACTTCATTTAATTTAGGATGAGAAACCACAACATTATATTGCGGTTCGTGAACTGTAATCTCTTAACAATTTGTACTAGAGTAACAATTGACGACACGCAAATAAAGTGACATTAAAACAATTTTATTTTGCGGCTGCCAAACTATTGCACTGTACTATTTGCTATGGGTTCTCTATCGTTTGCCCGAATTTCATATGCCATAAATGTATGTTTGCCATAATTATCATCTAACTAATATTATAAATGCGAAAGTATGGATGGATGGATGGATGGATAGATGGATGGATGGATGGATGTTTGTTTCTTACTCAATCACGCCAGAACGGCCCAACAGATCTGGATGAAATTTGGCACATAGATAGAGAAACGTCTGGAATAGCACCTAGGCTACTTTTTATCCCGGAAAATTGCGTAGTTCCCGCGGGATAGCGATAAGCGAATTCTTTGCAGACGAAGTCGCTGGCAACAGCTAGTTTGCCATTATTCTTTTTTCTCTTTAACTGTTAATTGTTCAGGATTGTTATGAAACAAACCTAACCTAACCTATAGAGTTCTACAGGATTGTCATTTCAACGCTCCTGAAAAAATACGGATTCAGAGAAAAAAAGAGTTAGTATGGCAAATGATCATTATGGCAAACATTACATTGATGCAAAGGCTCCGCTGTCGGCGAGCATGCTTAGGGCCTTTAGCACTCTCTGTTAGGTAAATTCCAGTTATCTTTAAGTGTCAGTTATCCTGCTCGCATATCCTGGAACAATTTTGAGTCGACTGTAGTTCATAGTTTATCGTAGCAAGGATCAAGACAGTTCGGTCCCACTGTCAGCGGGATGCCAGGGGTGTCACAGCGGGGGTCGCGGCCCTGATTGCCGCGGGTCATCAGTCAGGCCAGAACGAGAGGGCGCATCGCGACATGATCCCTATCATTACAATTAGGACAAATTAAAAATTGTTTGTATTTGAAGTGAAATCTTCTTTAGCGGCGCTGAGCGCTTTTTGGGTTGGGTAAAAAATGATAATTTCACGACAGACGTAAGACGGAAGAAGAGTTAGTACCAGGATATCAGATTCCTCTAAGAGCTTATTTTGAAATACGAATGAATCGCGTTCGATTTTTGAAGTGTTTTTTTGTTAAGTCGTGGAGGAAAAGTACTAGGGGAGTCAATATAGATAATACGTCGGTACGTTTTTTTTTTGTAAGCGACCAGTACGGTACCTACGCGCCTTTAGCGTCATTTAGTTACAACATTATAATCTAATCTAAGCTGCTGTTTTCACTTCTGCCGGCACTCCCCGAGTGCTACTCGTCGCTTTATAGACTTTTATTTAGCGTCTTATAGCAATGAGCCAGTTGTAGAAGATTCTCAAGATTGCACGAATTCTAATGGTTAATTACCTTAAAGAGAGCTTCCAATGGTAATATAAAAAATCTTATTAATTTTATTTTAATAGGATTGTCATCAGATAATCAGTTGAAACAAATAATGTTATCGTGTAGATGGAGACACTTGACATGTTCCCATTAATCCCTACAAATATTTTAAATACGAAAGTGACTCTGTCTGTCTGTTTATTACCTTTTCACGCTTAAACAACTGGAGCAATTTCGTTGAAATTTGATACACAGATAGTTTGAGCCCTATCAATGATATTACATATGAACTGGGAGTAGATATGTCACTACCGCGCCCGAGTTGAAGATTCATAAATGACCCAATTGTCTCATTTACCTCAAACAAGCCACAGTATGAGTAGTCCGTGACAGTCCATGTGACAGTTGACAGAGGGAACGTTTTTCAAACGCGATTTACTAGGAAAGCCCTATGGAAGGACATAGGATAGTTTTTATCCCGGAATATCGCATAGTTCCCGCGGGATAGCGATAAGCAAATTCTGCGCAGACGCAGTTGCGCACAACAGCTAATCTAACTAATATTATAAATGCGAAAGTATGGATGGATGGATAGATGGATGGATGGATGGATGTTTGTTTGTTATTCAATCACGCCAGAACGGCCCAACGGATCTGGATGAAATTTGGCACATAGATAGAGAAAAGTCTGGAATAGCACATAGGCTACTTTTTATTCCGGAAAATTGCGTAGTTCCCGCGGGATAGCGTTAAACGAATTCTTTGCAGACGAAGTCGCTGGCAACAGCTAGTAATTATTAAATTAAAATTTTTGGTAACATTCCACTAGAAAATTTCAAAAATTTTGTAACTTCTCGGTGCATTACTAGTGTCACCTGAAAGAAAGAAAGAAAACATTTATTCATGATAGCATTACAAAAACAAAAGAAAAAAGAAGTAAAAAACATAAGAACTATACGTTTGTCTGTCTGTCATCAAATCTTGCTAGCTATGTGACCCAAAGTTTCCGATTGAACTGAATCGTTGGCATTTAGGACATTGCAATGATGGTGTTTTGTATTTCTTCCATGCTGAAGGCTTATTGTCTAACTCGCTCGCAATCGCCATCGTGTTCATTTTGACAGTTCATGTATGGGCTGACAATTGGCATCGGAATCAGCTAGCTGTCACATTCATACAAGAACTGTCAAAATGAACACGATGGCGATTGCGAGCGAGTTAGACAATAAGCCTGCTGGTCTGAGCAAAGAGAAATCATAGAATGTAGAATGTATCAGCTGCTTCTATAAAAATGTAAAAGCCCATCGATATTTAATGGACGAAAATCTTAGGAATCATGTTATAGGCCTTGCTAAAGTCGTCGCAAAATAAAAGGCCCGTTTTGACATTTGTCTTCCCGACGTAACAAGTGATGTCACCATTACGACTCGGTACTCGATACTCACGATAAATCGATTCAAGTTTTCATGAGTATTTGATCGATTTAAATATGTATTGTAAAGTGGCATTGGATTAAAGTTCTGATTAGAAAATGAATCTTCAGTCAATCATTTTCTTCAGATAATAAAGACGAGCCATTCTATTGAAATCAGTGTTGCCATTGTTTACGGCATTGAGCTCTAAGGTCATAATTTTCAGTAAAGATCACTACACAGCTGGTGAAATTCAGTAATTAATTGGTCTAAATAAAATAAATAAAACCGGCCAAGTGCGAGTCGGCCTTAAAAAAATTATCTAGATCGATTTATTTTTTCCTTAACCGATTATTAATTGTCTGTGGACAATGTGAAAAAATCGTTATGCACAGCACTTAGCTGAGTGAGCGATACCCATCAATGAAAAATGCAATTACCTTCAGAACATTTCGATCGGTAAAAAATAGAGAACTTCATGGGCGTGAACTGTCAAAACGGGCCTTTTAAATTGTGACGACTTTAGCTTTTTTTACTAACTATACCTACTTTTTATAGACTGCGCATGCATTGTCATCCGTCTTACATGATGTGTACCAAATATCAAGTCAATCGGCCCAACCGTTGAAGAGTTCCCACCTGCGACGGTCCTGGCTGGGTCACCACTCCACCACCAGATTATTGTATTGCCATGCGACTTACACAAGTATGCAAAATTTCAGCTCAATCGCATGAAGATATCTGCTTCAAAATTGAGTCTCAATTCCACCCGGACAAAAGTACTGATGACATAGCAAGTTAAATAAAGCTTGTTAAGAGGCTGACAACACCTAATTTCGTTGAAATTGATGTTATTTAAGCACTTTTTTAAGAAAAACTACACACAAAAAAAATACAAAAAAAATATAATGTTAATTTTCATCATATTTCAAACACGCTAGACGGACTCGATACATAATTGAACAAAATCGGCTCGATAGAAAATAATTGCAAAGATTGGTCTTAAAATCATCATTAAACAGTTCTATGTCTTTATTTTTTCGACGTATGGGTCTGCAATTAAAAACATGAAGTCAACATGTTCATACCTATACGGCTAACGAGTCATATTTCACAAATAATCCATACTTTTGTTTATTTCTTCTTATTTGTGTCTTATTTGCAAGATTTTAGACGCGCGCCAAGCTGCCGGAATAGTTTCTTCTATTTCACTCACAGGCACGCGAACCGTATGTGTGAAGAGTGGCGCTGCTCAAGGTCATTTGCTGTTAGCAGCGCCTTAAAAGATTGATGAATGTGGATGAAGCGAAAGAGGGGTCAGGATCGTAGCAAGTGGACAAAGAGGCGTGACGGTATCTATGTATGTGTAAAACTAATAGAAATCAGCAAATGAAAGCGTGACCTGAGAAAACGCGGTAGATTCAAAAAAATTACATGTGGTATTACTAACTGTTTTTCACTTCGCAGATTCCTTGAATATCTTCAAGATTATCATCAACGGTATCATCATCATCATAATTATGGTCAATATATCAAATAATCAGCCAACAAGGATTAAGATTACATAGTCATAGGTACTAACCTAAAAAATCCGACATCGTATGTAAACATTGTTGTTTCTCTTTGAAAACAACTTCTTTCTCTTCTTGTTTTTGCTTGAACTTACTGATCATGGTATCTAGCAGCTTTCGCACATTACATTTTATTGTTTTACGGCAATTATAAATGAAAAATAATTGAGTTCACAAAATACTGACAAATCAAGTCATAGTCTTTTGACTTGCCTTTGACAGAGTAATAATGTTGCCATATTAAAACTTAAAAAAAATCCAGGTCACACTTTTGTTTGCCAAACTCTAACTTGTAAAAATACAATTTGATAACTCGTTATCTGTTAAACATGTTCTCCCTCGACACAGCATGGCGCCACTCCAGTGCGCACGCGCCGGCCACGCGCCCTCTCGTACACGTACCGACAAATAAACTCTTTGTTTTATACTCTATGGTTCCATACTGCCGTCTATGGAGTCTGATAGTCAATGGGGTTTGTTAAATAATTAGAATGTTGTGAATGTCGAAGTCAATCGGTGCTCGGATGTCGAGAGGGTATACAGACAAACGTACAAGATGAAGGGCGCAATTATAACAGTGTTAAGTCAGATGTTACTGGCTGTAAAATGGGGTTCTAGTCAAGTTAAGTCTAAAATAGCTTTGTAGAAAATTGCTACTTATATTATAAATGCGAAAGTCAAAAAGTCAAAAGTCAATAGTTTATTTTGCAAATAGGCCGCCAAGGGCTCTTTTACATGTCTTTTTTTGAATCTACCAGCGCATTCGGAAAGACCATCATTGCCAAGAAGAATGCGCCGCAAGAAACTTGGCAGAAAGTCATTCACTCGAAAGTAACTTTGTATGTCTGTCTGTTACTCTTTCACGCCTAAACCGCTGCTGAATTTTGGTACATATATTAGTTTTAGTCCCGGGGAAAGACATAGGTTACTTTTTATCCCGAAAAATTGTATAGTTCCCGCGGGATGGCGATTAGCGAGTTCTGCGCAGACGAAGCCGCGGGCAACCGCTAGTTCTTAATAAACCCATTTTCACAAAGACCGCAGAATTATACAACATCTGAGATGACACTGATGGAAGCAAGAAGAAAATATTTCGCAATTTAGGGTGCGACCACACTGCCGCTTAAAAAACGGTGACGTTACGGAATCGCAACAAAATGTATGAAGAAACGGTGAGAAAACGTGACGCCTACGACACGTCACTGCGTATACGCGGCGGTTTGGTCGCACCCTCAGATGGTAATATTATCGTGATACTAGTATGTCTCAGGCTGACACCCTCACTGACCTCAATTTCTTAAAGTATGTTCTCATTTATTCTTCTCGTGCTGCTAGACTATTATTTATCTTTATTCAAATGTTGAGGCATTCAAAGTTAATGAATCGCGGTTGAGTTGAATGAAGCGAAGGTAAAGAGAATGGTGAGAGCGAGTCATTATACTGCATTTTACATACATAAATCACGTTTATACCTAGGGTAGACTGAGCCTAAGGTACCTAGACTCAAAGGCTACGTTTAGCATGATTTTCAGCGTACAGGTGGAAAGGCGAATCAAAATAGTGATGGGTTGCTAGCATCGCCTATAACATGATTCCTAAGATCGCCTTCCCTCGATGGGCTTTTACGTGCGCGGGAAAAGCAACTGGTGCATTCTATGTGTAATATACTTAATAAAATATTATTCTTGTTTTATTGACGTTCATTTATTGTCTTTAAAAGACTTAAAAATAGTGTACAATCTTAGTATCGTTGTTAATGTCGTGACAGCAGAAAAGGAAGAGACGCCATCTTTTAGTTAGCTTTTTTATATGTCCCCCCCGATGACAGATGACAAAGGCACAAAGGTTTATGCAAACTAATATAATACACTATGTTTTTTCTTTGCTCCCAGACCTGCGTGGAAGGAATCACCAGTTTAATAAGTTAATTCCTCTATGCTTCCAACCAATCGTTACATACATGCATCACGTCTTTATCCCTTACGGGGTAGACAGGGCCTACGGTACACATACCTTATTTTCTTCTTTTTTAATATGGCTCCATCGATCGATGCGATGATTTCGCCAATGTCGAAGTAATAAATACAGTATTCAAAAATCTTGTGACATAAAAATGTCGGCAACGTTGTACGGTAGAACACGGTCAAACGACCCCCTCCACTGTCGGGCTCTTAGCCAACGGATAATGATATCCCACGGAGACCGCCAGGAAATCATTAACCGATGCCCAGGGTGCACCGGACCAAGCACTGCTCTTCCCCTCGGACGGATCCAAAGACGAACCGCAGCTCTTGACCATGCGCGGAGGCAACCCGACTTGCACCCCAGGTACACAGACCTAAAGGCCATTAAGTAGCATTAACAAATCGTTATCTAACTAATATAATAAATGCGAAAGTATAGATAGATGGATGGATGTTTGTTTGTTACTCAATCACGCCAGAACGGCCCAACGGATCTGGATGAAATTCGGCACATAGATAGAGAAAAGTCTGGAATAGCACATAGGCTACTTTTAATCCCGGTAAATTGCGTAGTTCCCGCGGGATAGCAATAAACGAATTCTTTGCCGACGAAGTCGCTGGCAACAGCTATTACTTCATATTTCATCCGATTTATTAAAAACCTGCATTTTGCTCAGTAGTAGGGCTCTGGTAACATTGGAATTGTATTATTCACTTGCCGAATTTGTACGGAACTGTCGGTTCGCGAGTCCGACTCGCGCTTGTCCGGTTTTTACGGTATAATCACCAACATAAGTGTTTAACCTACTGGATTTTTTAATTCGAGTCTGCTAACGCGATCCTCGTGGTCTAGGGTTGTCGATTATTTCGTAGCTAAATATTTAGTCACTGGTTGCACAGTACACTTAGTGTAGGTTTTCGGTCACAAAATACGTCTCGAACGCGTTTGCGTTAAAATGTCAAATACTATAACGACAGTTTGTTGCCGTTTCGATCCGCAAGTGGCGCTGCCAATTTTTCCATAGTAATTGAGGCGTTTACGTGAACGCGTTTGAGACGTTTTTATATGAGAAAACTTACACTAGAGGCTCAGATCCAGTTTATCCTATGACTATTAAACATAGAAAAAAGTATGATTAGTTGGTTTGATCACGTATAGAGGACGGATGAAAGAAGGTTAACTAAATAGATATACTCGGGGAGTGTGAATGGGTGCGTCGGGAGGAGAAGGCCTAGACAGACGTTCTGTAACCAAATTGGGGACGTTTTGGAAAAAGGTCAGGGGGGCTACCATGACGTCTTAATGCGATTCAGTTTACCTAGGTTCGCTCGCTGTCAGATTCATACTAAAAGTGACAGCTAAAACTTGAACTGAATCGGTTTATATTTATAATACATGCATAATACACCGTGCGAAGCCGGGGCTGCGCTAGTAATATTATGAGCCTTTCGACATCCCTAAATCGACTTCGTTGTACTAAGGTAAATATGTTCGGGTGTTTCCACCCGAATTAGTCCGAAGACGTCATTAGAAAGGGAAACGAGAGGGCACGCAAATTAAGGCGAGCTCACTCTAAGAGGGCTGTTTCAGATTTATTTATTTATTTAAAATACAAGGATAGGCTTACAGTAAAGACCAACACACCTAACCTGTTAATTACAAAATACAAATAGTATTACTTTAGATAAAAGTACTCCCCAACCTTCAGCAAACACGTCAGCATCTTGGATCTCAGAAAGGCATTAAGTAGCGCTATCGCCCTGGCCGTCGGACAGTTCCGGGCTCTAAGTGTTCTCAATCCCACCAACGCGGCGAACAAGTGATGGCGGCGTCGCGCTCCCGTTCGTACGTATTGCTGTGGGACGAATAGATTTATTTGCCGTAGTGCCAGAGGATTATTTACTTTATTCTGCAACAGAGAGCAGTAATGCACTAGCAAATGTAATTTTCTCAAAGATGCAATGAACTAAATAAATAAACTCCAAAAAAAACCCTTAGAATGTTGCCGCTAGCGCTTGCATTAGGCAGCGGCCGAGCAGGAGCAAAATCCATGAGAGACCATGGATGCAAAATCGAGGTATTTACAAAAATACTTTATATTTACGTGATTAAGTCCCGTTTTACTTATAATGTGTTTAAATCGATACATGGATGATGATGCCGCGTCGTGACCACTTTGGTCTTGTTAACGAAAAAGCCGTCATTGTCCCAATTTACCATAGGCCTTATAAAGCTCACATAAAGCCCATTCACTCAGTTTCACACAAATTAAGATGCCACAGCGAAGCATACAGCCTCCGTACCCGTGGGCACTAATTAGTGAAGCCTCCCTTTTTAAAACTCGTCTTTATGCCCTTTGTGCGAGGCGGGTGAGTGTTTTGCGCGCGCTTTGTGGTGTCGCCGATAGATGGCGCAGAAATTAGTTTTGTTAAGCGTCTGTTCTTCAGTTGTGACCCCACTTTGTCGCTTTTTGTTATCTATATTTTGTTTGCTTCTGCCCGCGACTTCGTCTGCGTAGAATTATACATAAACCTACCTCTTGAATCACTCTGTCTATTAAAAGAAACCGCATGAAAATCCGTTGCGTAGTTTTAGTGATCTAAGCATGGATAGGGATAGACAGACAGACAGACCAGACAGCGGAAAGCGACTTTGTTTTGTACTATGATAATACAAATATCTAATGTAAAGAATGTAACTTGAGGTTTTTGACGATATTGATACAGGTGACCAACACAGCAATAAAATGAAAACCACCGTTACCTTAATTCACACCCCGAGGTGGTGAAATAAAGGATCTAACTAATATTATAAATGCGAAAGTATGGATGAATGGATGGATGGATGGATGTTTGTTTGTTACTCAATCACGCCACAACGGCCCAATGGATCTGGATGAAATTTGGCACATAGATAGAGAAAAGTCTGGAATAGCACATAGGCTACTTTTTATCCCGGAAAATTGCGTAGTTCTTGCGGGATAGCGATAAACGAATTCTTTGCAGACGAAGTCGCTGGCAACAGCTAGTATATCATATCGCAGGAACTTGTCGCAAGAGCCAAAGGCGAGGGCGATAACATGCGACCTGAGGCTTTCTTTATCACCGCCCAAGGTGCGTACAGTTACGTCTTCCCCTGGCCAGGAAATGGAAGTTACGTAGAGGGCGGTTAACTGGCTTAAAGTCAAGGAACTGAACTTCTTTTATCCGTCCTCTCTACGAGACCAAACCAGCTATACTAATCCTATTTACTCCAACAGATGTCCACGTAGAAGACCAAGACATCAGCCAAGCCAGCCAATCAGAAGCCGACGACGACATTTCCGTCGGCGACAACAGAAGCGACACATCCACGCCAAAACCCGTCGCCTTCGACGACGTCGCCGACAAAAAGGACACAGACACCGACCGCTCCTCTCCAATAGACTACAACAGAATACCAAATTCGAACTTCAACTCTCCATTCAAAGAAGAATACAATGAGCGTTTGAAGCTATACAATGGTGATCTCTTTCATTTGTACCGCTCTGAAGGCGAGGGGAAGAAGGATGACGATAGTTTTGTTATTTCGGAGAGCGTGTATGGAAGGACGATGGATTTATCAAAGGGCTCGTTCCAGAGTCAGTTGCTGGCCGGCTTCGCGTCTGTCATGGCAGGAGGTTCGCAACGGGAGTCACAAGAAACAGGTAATAGCTTTTTTTGTGCGACAAACAAGGGCTAAAGTATATAAAATTAAGTTTCATTACTAGAGAAACTAAAAGTAATCTGGGGCCTTACCATGACGTCTTAATGCGATTCAGTTTAGGTTCGCTCGCTGTCAGATTCATACTAAAAGTGACAGCTAAAACTTGAACTGAGTCGGAATTAGTACGTCATGGTAAGGCCCCTGGACACAATAAATTGGCGCGAAATGTGTCATTTATTGTTTTTTTAAAGGATTGATTGTCATAACGCTAGAAAGCAAATAATGCATTTTTTTAAATGGCCGAATGCCAAGCTCTGTCACGTTTATGTCACAAATATACGTGGATCGGATAAAAAAGAGTGCATTGCCTGCCTTGGCCTGGAATGTTGTATGTAATCCCATTAAAGACCTTCTCATGACGACGATAACGATTGACGAGGACCCGGCTTCGATTCCTGGCCATAGCTTTACTTTTCGGATTTTTCTATGTGTTCTAATTTTCCGTGTTATTTAGAAATTACCTTCTCATAACACATCTGAAACGTGACACTTCGCAGCCTAAGGAATAACATCAAATATTTCATTGTTTAAGAAAATGATTTTCGTCCATCAGACCGGCAGCCGTCCCGTAGCTCGGCGCGCAAGCCGCGGCGCCGGCGCACCGCGTTCACGCACGCGCAGCTCGCGTACCTCGAGCGCAAGTTCCGCTGCCAGAAGTATCTGAGCGTAGCTGACCGCGGGGACGTTGCTGACGCGCTCAGCCTCAGCGAGACGCAAGTAAAGACCTGGTACCAGAACCGACGGTGAGTGGATAAAGCCCACTTGGCGCGTGTATCCTTAAAAACTTTTAGCTCGTTATAAAAAGTTGCTTCCAAGCTTGTGCTCCGAGGAGCAAAGAACAGCTTGTTCCCCATACAGAACCAAGTTACATTACCGACACTTGTAAAACCAATGTAGGATGATTAACTTGCATTAATTAAGGTTTAATTTAGGTTTGTTGTTAGGCCTTGGTAGCCTAGTGGTTTGACCTGTGGCCACTCAAGCAGAGCGTCGTGGGTTCAAATCCCGGGCTCGCACCTCTGTGTTTCTCGGAATTTATGTGCGAAAATTAGCTTTTCGGTGAAGGAAAACCTGCACACATCTGCGAAGAAATTCAATGGTGTGTGTTAGGTTCCCAATCCGCACTGGGCGCGCGTGGGAACTATAGCCCAAACCCTCCAATACACAGAGGAGGCCTAAACCATGAGGCACGCCGAAAATTACGCGATAATTTATTAAATAAACGACAATAACAACAACAAGTACTTAACGAAATTGTAGCGAATTCGGAAAAAAAATGGCTTAAAATCTTCTTAAAATAAAATAAATTGGTTTAGGTGCGGAGAGGGTCGCCCTTGAGCTTTCTATTAATTTAGAAATAGTCTTTATTTTACCTTAGAACGTCCTGGTAATGTAAATTAGTTATTTACAGGGAACAAGCCGTAAAAAACATAGAATGTACCAGTTGCTTATCTTACCGCGCAGTTGAAAGCCCATCCGAGGGCAAAAACACTATATTGCTCCCCTTTTCCACCTACCTATACGTTCACAATCTGGAATTTTAACTAACTCTTTGTCGGTCCCTCTTTTAATGCTCCTCTCATCTACTCAAAGGTTATATGGTAGAGATCCTTTATAGGGATAAGTTCGTTTGTGCATATTTTTAAAGATTTTTAATGTCATTTGTGTCTGTTTCTTTATATATGAACAATAAAGCATTTAAGTACTTACTTAAAGTCAAAGTCAAAGTTATTTATTGCCAGAACATAGTGTGAATAACAAAGACACAACCATATAACAACACTGCACAACTATTATAACAACACAACAACACAACACCACACACAACACACACCAACATACACAACACACACACACAACTACACAACTATTACTATTAGGTACTTACAATCATCATCATCATGCTAAACGTGGCCTTTAGGTCTTGTTACCTTACTCTGTCTACTTCGTAAGGGATAAAGTCGTGATACATGTACGAGTACCATCAGTCAAATATGTGGTCTACCACCCTAAGGTTAAAATTCCTTTGCACGTCACAAAACATAATGTCGATAAGACAGGCCGTCAACTTGAAAGTTCGACTTTAGCGACATGTTCATTTGATAGGAAGTTGGATGAAAAGTGGTAGACCACTTATTTGGGCCACCGTACCTAGATCATCTTTTGTTCTAGAACAAAATGGAAGCGCCAGAATCAGCTTAGGCTGGAGCAGCTTCGCGCGCAAGCCGCAAGTGGCGCCACCGAGCGCGAACTGCCGGCGCACGCGCTGCCTTTAGCCTGCGCGTTGCTGCCCCCCTACCCCGCATATATGCACTGCCATCTGTGAGCTGGGTGCGGAAACAAATACGTAGACTATCAAATGGATGAAGAATTTTACGAATTTGTTCGAGTAATAGGGGCCTGAGGTGAAGCTTACTGGGGCCTTACCATGACGTCTTAATGCGATTCAGTTTAAATTCGCTCGCTGTCAGATTCATACTAAAAGTGGCAGCTAAAACTTGAACTGAGTCGGAATTAGGACGTCGTGGTAAGGCTCCTGAAAATAATGCAAGCAAGTTTAGCTAAAAATTAGTTTACTTGTGCAATAGTTTATAGATAAATAAATCAAGGTGCACAACGTTGTAGTGGATCGAATCGACCAATCAGATTAGTTGTACCGCGTCTCGCCCCGCCCCTTTTTGTAATGCGATAATGTAATTGGTCGGTACGTCGAGCTTCAGTGAAAGTGCACCTTAAATTATCTATTGTAGAGAGATTACTTAGACGTATCATTACAACATAGTAGGTATATGTATGTATAATGACTGTAGAATTAAATGTAGAATTAGCTGTTATAAAAATATAATGTTTAATTAATAATAAGCAGGAGGGTAGTTAATTAAGACGTACGAATAGTTAAAGTAATCTTTTATATTTCCTACTAATATAATAAATGCGAAAGTTTGTGACGATGTGAGTGAGTGTGTATGTTTGTTCCTTCTTCACGCTGAAACGACTAGACGGATTTGGATAAAATTTGAAACGAAGATAGCTGGTACCCTAGATTAAAACAAAGGCTACTTTTTATCCCGGAAAATTGCATAGTTCCCGGGGGATAGCGATAAACATGTCAATCGCTAATTCTACGCAGACGAAGTCGCGGGCAGAAACTAGTCTATACAAATTTGTCTTATTTCAACATGAATCTACCTTGAGACCTAATAATAATAACACAAACGGATAACTCACGTATAAAAGGATCCTTCCTTTCCTACGAACTAGTCCGAATCCGAAACCTGTCGAGCGTCACTCGACTTTTATACGTGAGTTTAGTGCAGTGGTGGGCAAACTTTTTTCATGGCGGGCCAGAAAATCACAGATATTTCAAAGAAGGGCCAAAATTATACTAAAATGCAATTTTTTTGACACATGACGCATGAACTACGTGGCTAGTCTAGCTGGCTCCTTTGCCTTCGCATCTATTATTCTATTTTATACAGCAGCACCGTCTAAATATCGTCATCCTGTGCCATAACACTCCAATTCGAAGGAACGCCGGCGGGCCGCATTAAATTCTTTCGCGGGCCGGAGTTGGCCCGCGGGCCGTAGTTTACCCATTATTGGTTTAGTGTGTAGTTTAGTCCGTTTGTGTAGTTACGATTACAACCTCACACTGCATACATGCTGCTTAGGAGCAGGGCTCTGCTAACACTGGATTCTATATTCACTTGCCGTATTTGTACGGAGCCCTCGGTGCGTGACTCCGATTCGTATATGGCCTGTTTTTTCCTTTTATCTCACGGAATCCTAATAACGCCGTAAAATTCGAAATATTATAAACGGGATGTGAACCGCGATTACCTTTATTGAGCACCCAGATTACAGATATAGAGGGTGCTAATCGCGGTTCACATTCGGTAGGCTTATTGTGTAACTCGCTCGCAATCGCCATCGTGTTCATTTTGACAGTTCTTGTATGAATGTGACAGCTAGCTGATTCCGATGCCAATTGTCAGCCCATACATGAACTGTCAAAATGAACGCGATGGCGATTGCGAGCGAGTTAGACAATAAACCTACTGTTTATAATATTTCGAATGAACTTAACCGTGAATCATTAAAAACTCTTAACGCCGTAAAAATACAGAATATTGACCCATATTGCCCAATTTGTATAAAATGTAAGTTACAGCCCCGAGAAACTTTTAGATGTATGATTTTGTATTTTGTGCAATATTTTCTAGTCATTATTTAATAATTAACTTCGTTAAGTGAATTGCTTGTTGTTGTATACTTGAAATAGTATAGTACATTCAATAGATATGTTACGTTCCTAGTAAATTGAGTTTGAAAAACGTTCTCTCTGTCAACTGTCACATTGACTGTCACGGACTACTCATACTGTGGCTTGTTTGAGGTTAATTGATTGCGACATAAGACAATTGGCTCATTTATGAATCTTCAACACAGACGCGGTAGTAACATTATCTACTCCCTGTTTATATGTAATATCATTCGGTACATTATTGAAGCTGATTGCTGGTCGAGTTCGAGTAATGTTTGAAGGCCGAATGCAAGCGAGGCCGTCTATATTGCAAGTCCAACAAAAAAAAAAAGAAGCAATTGAAACAATTATCCTTGTTATGTTTAAAAATTGTAAAGTAAATGCGAAAATATCGTAGGCTGTCTGACGATATTTCCTTTGCGTACTTTTGTTTCTAATGCTTCAATTTAAAAAATTACGCATCGGCCAGAAATCGATTTTCATACTTACATTACTGGCCAAGGCCGGCAATGATCTAGTCGGAGTCATCCATAAATATTTAACTTTGTCTTCTTTTTTAAATACTTAGTAAGAGTGTGTAACTTCACTGAACGCCTTTACAACGCCTTTTTCATTAAAAGTAAGACAGCCGGAGAAATTACAGGCACAAGAGGCATTTCATCTTAGCCCTCTAGCCTCTAGGTCGGTAACTCATCTGTAATTCTTCAGTGTTGCGGTTATCCATGGGCAGTGGTGATCACTTACAATCATGACCCACTTGCTCGTTTACCTTACTTTTGGTATAAAAAAATATTGATTCAAAATTTAACCCCACAGTGTTCACATTGATCATCGAATCATCGATCTATGGAAACATTTTGTCGACTATGATTCCTGTTTCACCAACTCGAAAACTATCGGCGACAATCTTAGCGACAATTCGACATGCAAGCCCATTTAATGAAGCCAACCGGCGTAGCCTCTCGTCGAGTTTGTAATGTGAACAGTATTGTCATACCTATGTCACCGACAATTGTCTCATTGGTGATTTTTTTTTATTGGGATTGCAGATGCGTTGCCAACCTAGAGGGCTAAGATGAAATGCCTCTTGTGCCCGTAATTTCCCCGGCTGTCTTACTCTCCACACCGGAACACAGCAGTGCAAGCACTGCTGCTTAGCGGCAGGATTAGCGAGTAAGATGGTGGTAGCGATCCGGACGGACCTTGCACAAGGCCCTACCAACCGCAAAACTTTAACAGACCCTGTAAATTAAAATTATGTCAAACCGAGCGCAATTCATACATATATTAAGCTAGTCTGTAAGCTTTAGATCTCATTGTAAAAATGCGGTAGAAATAGATATTGTGATTATTAAAATTAAAACAAAATGTTTTTCAACAGTTGTTTTATTGAAACGAAGCTCTGATTTTGCTGACTTCCTCTCTTTTGTTGACTATGCATTGTCATCCGTCCTTTATGTGAACCAAATTTCAAGTCAAGGACCAACCGTTGAAGAGGTCCTTCCTGTGGAAGTCCTGGGTGGACCGCCAGAAGTCTACTACCAGATTATTGTACTGTCATCTGACTTACACAAGTATGCAAAATTTCAGCTCAATCGGATGAAGATATCTGCTTCAAAATTGAGTCTCAAGATTCCATCTAAACAAACACTTATACCACACTTATACATGGGTAAGTTGCAAGATAATAGTTATAAAGCTTGTAATTGTAGAATAATAATATAAACCGGCCAAGTGCGAGTCGGACTCGCGCACGAAGGGTTCCATACCAGAAAAATTGGTAAGAGAAGAAGAAGAAGAAGAAAAAAGTTTATTCATGACAATCAACACATCAAAAAAAAAACACATAATACAGCTGATAAATAAATAAAGTGTCACAAAATGCTGGTGCCATTAAACATTTGTTCTATTGAGTTGAAGTTCCGTCGCCAACATTTTGACTACTCTGTTGTATGGGAGCCCCCTTAATTATTATTATTATTTTGATTTTAGTATTTATTGTTGTAGTCACAATAAAAATACATGATCTGTGCAAATTTCAACATATTAATATATTATTAAATGCAATCGAAAACAGACTAATACTGAAACTAAAACTAGGTACTACTAATTATAAAACTATAAAGTAAATACGTCGTAAAAATTTTCGGCCACAGGCATCGACCCCAAGACGCTGGCCGCATTGCCTCTCTGAACTGCAATTCCAAACCTTTGAGAGAGGTATAAGAATATATTAATACTAGCAGCCCGTCCCGGCTTCGCACGGGGTAGACAAATATTTATTTTTGGAAATTTGGATATAAAACACTTTTTTTCACAAATATTTTGTTGTAGTGACATAACTACAATAGTTGGACATATGCTACCGCGGAGTTTTTTGTAGACATTATGATGTTCTTCAATATTGTTGTACATTATTTTGTTCTATCGCTAATAGTTTCGGCAGCGCATTCGACGAAAGACATTTTAAGACTCATTTTTCTACACCTTCGGTTACATTGTTCAAATTTTACCAAGGATCCCTAATTTTTTTCAAAATGAAATGTAGCCTATGTCAAATTGGAAGAATGTAGCATTCTATTGGTGAAAGAATTTTTTAAATCGGCTCAGTACTTTTTGAGCCTATTCATTACAAACATACAAACATACAAAAATAGGTACAAATCTTATAATATTAGTGTAGATGTAGATGTATGTACCATCCTAATTAAAAAATAAGTTCACTACAAATTTCAACTGTCTAGCTATTACAGTCATTGAGATCTAGCTCGGCGAGTGGTAGCCATGAAAAAGGGCTAAAATATCACGTTTTTTGTATGGGAGCCCCCCACTTAGTACTAGGGTCCCGTTTTTACCCTTTGGGTACGGAACCCTAAAAATTAGCCCGTATCAAGCAATGCCATCTGTGAATTGGGTGCAGTAACGTGCGTTGCCCATAGTTGCATGTCATGTTTGTAGGGGCCGCTACCGAGTTTCAGTATGGCTCCTTGTTAGGGTTGAAGTTAATTTTGATAAGTTGAAGTTATGACTTTTTATTCGTATAAAGATTACACTAGTATAGTGAGACCATGTATCTTTGACGTTTGTTTTTAGAGTAACTGAGTAATCGTTAAGACTTGTTTATATTAGCGCGATATTTGCTGTAGTCAACGCTATGACGCATGTCAAATGTAGGACGCGAGTTAAAGTGGAGTTGCTGTGCGGTATTTTACCGTACAATTTTTACAACATAATATTCCTGAGACGAAAAAAAAACGTGGAACTATAGGTAAAAAACTTAAGTAAATCACCCTGTTGTAGGTATGTAGTAGTACAGAACTGATATGGGACTTAAGTTATTTTACTAATTTGGAACATCCTTGTCTATTCGCACACATTACTCACACATACTTCGTCGTTTACTTAATTTACCGTTTTCAAACCCTCATAAAATCGTCCCAGTTGACACATCCCAAATACTCAGCATAAAATGTGGTTAGGGGAATAATTAAACACACCAAGTTTCGTTTTTTTTTTTTTTTTTTTTTATGCGAATAGGAAGATTATATATTTTGATCAATTATATCTGGCACAATTTTAAGAGATCAACATTTGTACAGTGCTTAGTTTCGTAATGTCTTTGACATTGCCGTGTTCTGAATAAGCATGGTTGAAACATAATGTTGTTAAGATCGAGAGCGTGTGCAATAGCATCGGGCATCTCTCTTTTCAAAAATTCATGTGTTTTATGTACACACAGCAAAACTATTCGGTATGCACCCTAGTTGTCCATGTGTGTCATTCTATACACACATCCGCACCTATCCGCTGCCTTAATTACACACACAACAAAATGGTTTTGTATCCACACGAGTATTCACACTAACATGGCCTATGTGTGCTGATTGTGTTCTCTGACTACCTTCACATATCTCTTATTGTATAGGTTATTGTTATTCAAACGATTTTGCTCAATGGAAGAATAATTTCGTCATGAATAATATGAGCGCGGTGGCTCAGTCGTACTGATTGGGACTATGAATGTTAAAGATCTCGGTTCGAATCTTGCACAAGTTTGTCTATTTTGCATTTTTTTTTTCAATTTATAACTATCTCAAAACCAAATCATGACTACTTCAAACAAGAAAAAAAGAAAGTAAAAGAACAAAATAAGAATATAAAATCATTGTTTCAAATTGCTTATTACAACATTTAAGTATTTATTATTACCATAAGACTATAACTAATTAAATTAGCAAAATAAAACTGCATGCTTTTCCTTATAATATAACAGAAGAAGGACAACATTTATTCGTAAAACAACACACACTATAGTGACCAGTATGATTTTAGGTTAATTAAAAATTTCTGTTACAAACATAATTTAAAATTACAATACAAATGGTAAATTGAATGCACACCACAAAAGGGCTATTTTTAAGATGTAATTTATTCGAATTAACAAGGGTTTTGAAAAGAGTATCATTTATAAGAATTTCCGATTTATTAAGTTTACTTAAGTCTGAGAAAGATGAACGAAACGTTTTATTTGTCGAGAAATAAAGTCAGTGGTGAAATGAATCGACATGTTAAATGACAGCCATTAACAATAACATCATTGCACACTGGATTAAATCTCCACTTTCAAGTGACTAAGCTACCTAAATTTGCTTTGGATTTTATATCAGATGGATCCCAGTTAATAACAGTTAAGGAATCTTGTTGGGTGCTCAGCCAGTCTTTGACTATGACACAATAACATTGTTATGCACGAAATAGGTCACACATCACTTTTTTTTAGCACTGTTATTACGACCCCCAACCCACTAACTCACAAATCCCATGGATGACATCCAAGCACTTTTCGCCACAAAATTTTTCGTCCATCTTTTTCAGACGTAAATGGTTTTTCATCACTAAAAATCACTACATTATTACTTATTCGAATCAAAATTATAAATATTCACGATCAAAGTTCATTCTGTTTCTTCTATGCTGGCTGATCCGTTGAAGCATTTTTTTTTGCTGGTTTACGAGTTACGACAATGCTATCCTGCAACATGCAGATGAAGTCGCACACAACGTAGGTAACATTGTCTCTCGTTGATGTGAAATAGGTCCCTTTAGCGTGTGCGGCAACTACTTATGTCAAATGGCGTGAAGATGAGACTTCTTGTTTTGACACAGAAGGAATATTCTTATCGTGCCCGAAGTCTGCATAACGGTGAATCCATAATTGAAGTCTTCCGCTGCAAAATAAATGAAGTTTAATAAAAAACATTCTTCGTCAAAGAAAGTTACTTGAATACATTACGGATACAATAATAAATCATTGTTTTTAACACCATGAAGAAATTTGATGTAAAATAAGAAGTAATTATTTTATCAGACATTTTGTCTACTTACCGATATCAATAAACTTATAGAAATGCGATCCTTATAGAAATATTTTGTTCGTAAAGAACAATAATTTCTGCTCTTTTCAAAAAAGATGATGACTATCCATATTTTGCAAATCACAAGGTATTTCAAAGGCAAAATTAAACAGTTCGTTGTTGTAAAACCACTTGTAAAACAAGGCGTAACGAATGGCGGCTAGCGTTGACAAATTCATATTACTAATAATTTGAGGGTAGAATATACTTTATATTGTTAGACGGCAATTAATAAAATGTGCATCGTCTAGCAAATTTCAACCTTATTTCAAAGCTCTTTAAACAACTATTTACACATTGCAAATGCAGTAGTCACAGTTTGGACGTAGTAATTCATAAATTCACCAACTATATTAAATGTCTCGGTGGCTCAGCGGTCACAAAGGCAAGTCGGATACTTGATTTGTGCACTCGCTCTCCAGTAAACCGAGTTCGAATCCTAGAAGAAATTACATTTTTGGATGTTATTTAAATGGCGGTGCTGGTTGTAAGGAATATTGGTTGGAAATGTTGGAATTGAATCTCAGACCAGACTTGATGAGAAATAAAAATATAACAAGTTGAATCAGTGAGATGGTAGCTACTACGCTGGTAATAATAGTTCAATGCGTCAGATTGCATAAATTTAAAGATTCAAGGTCAAAGTAAGACTCGATCCGGGGTGCCTTCTCTTGCCTTACACTTGCGATGACAATATCCAATGTAAGATAATAATGTAAAATGTTTTTAGGAAAATGCAAAAATAAAACAATACTTTTACATTATTTCTGTAGAATTAACTTAAACCGGAGATATTGAATTTTTAAACCTTTGAGCCAGGCACGATACCAAGGGGATTTTTTAGTTTAATTTGTAATTATTTTTAACTTAGTTTATTTAACTACCTAACTAAAATAGTTGCAACTTTCTTCATTGTTACTTTATAGTTATTGTTGTTGTTTATATAATAAATAGGTAATTTATAGCGACATTACTTATTTATCTTATTACTAAAAAAAACTGTACTGAGAGGGTAGATAAACGATCGAACTCACTCACACATTCACATGTGGATTCTACGTAATGTTCATGTCGGTACTCAACACATAGACGACGTTTGTGTGCGTGCCTATGCTTACCGAATTATTTTGCCGTGTGTACAATAAAGAGTTATACATACTCTCCAAACTACTCGCTCTCATCCCCAATAGTGTAGTTTTTAGGGTTCCGTACCCAAAGGGTAAAAACGGGACCCTATTACTAAGACTTCGCTGTCCGTCCGTCCGTCCGTCTGTCACCAGGCTGTATCTCAAGAACCGTAATAGCTAGACAGTTGAAATTTTCACAGATTGCGTATTTCTGTTGCCGCTATATTAACAATAGTAAAAACAAAATAATAATAATAATTAAGGGGGGCTCCCATACAAAAATCGTGATATTTTAGCTCTTCTTCATGGCTACCACTCGCCGAGCTAGATCTCAAGAACCGTAATAGCTAGACAGTTGAAATTTGCACAGATTGTGTTTTTATTGTGGCTACAACAACAAATACTAAAATCAAAATAATAATAATAATTAAGGGGGGCTCCCATACAACAGAGTAGTTGTTGGCGTTTTTTTTCTGGTACGGAACCCTTCGTGCGCGAGTCCGACTTGCACTTGTCATTCATACATACGTACATACGACTGCGAAACGTGGACAATGACGATAGAGAACGTCTGGAAGCGTTCGAAATGTGGTGTTGTGGTGTGATTAGCTGGACCCAGAAAGACGAATGTACATATTAGAAGTGCTTGACCGAGTGAATAAAAAGCGGTGCCTGTTGAAGACCATCGAGAACTGAGGAAAGATGGGACACCTGATACGACCCGACGTCATCAAGATCATAATTGAAGGAAAGGTTGAAGGAAGGGAAAGGGAAGAGAGAGTAGAAGTCGTGACGTATCAGTAAGTCAAAGAAAAGGCCCTGGAAAGGACCACATGGAAATTGCTACCGACAAGAGTCTAGTCCTTAAAAGTTTAAGAAGGGATAAATCTTACTAATATTATAAATGCGAAAGTTTGTTACGATGTGACGATGTGCGTGAGTGAGTGTGTATGTTTGTTCCTTCTTCACGCTAAAACGACTGGACGGATTTGGATAAAATTTGGAACGAAGATAGTTGGTACCCTAGATTGAAGCATAAGCTACTTTTTATCCCGGAAAATTGTACAGTTCCCGAGGGATAGCGGTAAACATGTCAATTGCTAATTCTACGCGGACGAAGTCGCGGGCAGAAGCTAGTACATACATATAAATCACGTCTCTGGACAGAGCCCAAGGTAACAAGAACTCTCTAAAGGCCACGTTTAGCATGATTGTGGGCGTATTTATAAGGGCAATTCTCTTAAAAAAAGCTGTACGGTGGCCCAAATAAGTGGTCTACGGTCTACCACTTTTCATCCAACTTCCTATTTTATTGAATCAGGCGTTACTTTGCGGAGGTCCATTTCAATGAACACAAAATTTTTACCTTGCTTCTCCGCTACTTACGTGCAAGTTAACCAAGCCTGTGCGAAATATGTACGTTTTGCATGCAAGCCCTCCCACCACTACTACCACACAAAACGCACACAAATCCCACAAACTTAATTAATCCTAACCCCACACAAACACTGACGCGCGTTTCGATCCCTCTACGGGATCATTCTCAAAGTTAGAGAACTAAGTAGAGGGATCGAAACGCGCGTCAGTGTTTGTGTGGGGTTAGGATTAATTAAGTTTGTGGGATTTGTGTGCGTTTTGTGTGGTAGTAGTGGTGGGAGGGCTTGCATGCAAAACGTACATATTTCGCACAGGCTTGGTTAACTTGCACGTAAGTAGCGGAGTAGCAAGGTAAAAATTTTGTGTTCATCCAACTTCCTATCAAATGAAAATGTCGCTAAAGTCGAACTTTCAAGTTGACAGCCTGTCTTATCGACGTTATATATTATTGTGACGTACAAAGGAATTTTAACCTTAGGGTGGTAGACCACATATTTGGCTGATGGTACCCAACTTGGTGAAAAAAAACGACCCAAAAATTCCATACATTTTCTGGCCTAAAATTTCGTTTTATTCCATTACCGCCAAACAAATTTGTACGAATGAAGCAACTGAATGGTAAAAGCAATTTTGGGCCGTTTTTTTTCTTCTATCAGGATCGATAGTGCTCGTGATTCTGAGTAGGAATCCGAAAAGAGAAACAAAATCCCAGAAAAAGTTGGGGGTACAGCTTTGAAGAGAATGGCCCATAAATGGAAAGGGGAGTCAAAATAGTGGGAGCGGATCAGAATTTATAAAGTTTAAAATGTATAATGGGTTAAAATGTATAATAGTTCAAAATATATAATGCAATTTTCTGTGAAACTATTAGGTCATATGATGTTTTTAATAGCGTGATCTATAGATTGGTTTAGGTTAGGTTAGGTTTAGTTTATAGCAATTCTGTCAATTTGCAATTTTCTGAGAAAATCGCGTTATATATTTGAACCATTATCTATTTTAACCCATCATACATTTTAAACTTTATGGATTTTAATACGTACACAAAATAGCGATGGGTTTTTTGCCCATTCCCCCTATGGGTTACTTCCATACCGAAGAGAAGCAACTGGTACATCCTGCTTTTTCTTTAATCCCAGACACATGGAAGAACGTATTCATGTTTATTCGAAACACGGCGACGTCAAACAAATAAAATAGAAGCACTGTACATTCATCGCAACATATGCTACAATTCAAAGCTCAAATCGCAACAGATCGCACATCCACTCAACAACGAATCGGAGTTGAAAACAGTCCAATTACTGTATAATGGGGGCTTTAACGAACCGGGCAATCAGAACCGCAAATTGGGGTTGCCGCGACCCCGGAAGGCAGCGGGAAGCGCTTGAGACCCCCGACACTTTACTTGGAATAAGTTTGTAGTACAATTATTTTACGCATGTACTTGTTTACATATTTTTATTTGAGCCGTGGTAGCCTAGTGGCGTCAGTGGCTTTGCAGCAGAGGGTCGTGGGTTCGAATCCCGGGCGAACCTCTGAGTAAATTACATGTGAAATTTGCCCTTAGATTTTCGGTGAATGAAAAACATCGTGTGGGAAAAAAAGAACAAATTTTAGTGAATTCGGAATAACATTGCTATAATATACACATATTATTTGTTTAACTATATGCATACATATATCACGTTTATATCCCTTACGGAGTAGACAGAGCAGGTAACAAGACCTAAAAGCCACGTGACTGTGGGCGTATAGAAAGGGGAATCCAAATAGTCATGGATTGCTAGCATCGTCTATAACATGATTCCTAAGATTTTCACCCATTCCTTCGACGGAGTTTTACCATCGGCTCGGGAAGAGAAGCAACTGGTATATTCTATGTTTTTCATGAGCAACTGGTACTTGTACTTCCTGTGGTGCTTCTCTATAAGCATTAGCTGAGCTAAATAGGCTCAGAGTTGCTCAGCGGGCTATGGGCCCTTTAGTGTAAGTAGTACTAACAACATATGTGTCACTAAGTTACATGAATTATTTTTTTTTAATGAAGAGAGCTTTGCTTGGGGTATCTCTACGGGATCGAATCAGAAATGAGGAACGTAGAAGAACAAGCGAATTAGCTCGTTGAAGTGGCAATGGGGCCATATAGCACGGAGAACAGGTCGCTGGGGCCGAAAGGTTCTCGAGTGGAGACCGCGCGGCAAGCGCAGCGTAGGACGCCCAACGACGGATGACCTGGGGCCTTACCATGACGTCCTAATTCCGACTCAGTTCAAGTTTTAGCTGTCACTTTTAGTATGAATCTGACAGCGAGCGGACCTAAACTGAAACGCATTAAGACGTCATGGTAAGTCCCCTGGTCAAAGTCACGGTTCACGGTGGATGCAAGCCGCTTCCAACTGAGGCAACTGGAGGTCTATGGAAGCCTATGTCCAACAGTGGATATCCTATGGCTGATATGATGATGATGCTACAACCCTAGCTGTAAGCGCTAGAAGCGCTGTCTCCCTAAATATGCAAATGGAGGCTGACGGCGCCGACTCGAAATGGCAAAGTTATTTACATAATGCCTCAATGTTAATATTAATGATTGAAATGCTTTGTCAGGTCCCGTGTCATTTCATGCTTTTATCTGGTTGTTTAAGTTTTTAGGGTACGGCGGCAACAAACAAGAAAAAAAATAGATGATGAACAGGTTCTCTCGTTCGTCTCGTACTTTTTTCGCCCGAAAGAGGTTTTTTTTGAAATGAAGACTTCTTTAGCTGCGTTAGGCACTTTTTGGGATGGTTAAAAAATGTTTAACTAGCGTCAGACGTAAGACAGAGGGAGAGTTATAGTACCAGGGCCCCGATTTTTGAAAGCACATCACTCGAAAGTACCACTCGAAAGTGGTATAAATCTGTTTATATCTTCAAAACTACGGCTCTAATCAAATTTTTGACGAATCCACGTGATTAATGAGAGCCGTAAGTATCTTCTAAGCTACTCGTATTTCAAATTCAGCACAATTTTTCACCACTTTCGAGTGGTATTTTCACACATGTGCTTTCAAAAATCAGGCTCCAGGATATCAGGATCCTCTAAGAGCTCATTTTGAAATACGAATGAAGCTAGAGTCGCGTTAGATTTTTGAAGTGAACGTTTATTTCGTCGCTTTAACGTATGTGCGTTTGGCCTAGTGGTATAAGGTGTGGAATAACAGCGTGTTCTCTCAGGTGACCGCAGTTCAAATCTCGTGTATTCTTTTCTTTTGCGCGAGTGTGCGTGTGTAGTTTTCACTTCTGCCGGCACTCCCGGAGTGCTACCCGGTGTTTATTTTTAAACCCCCGGTTCTTGGCCATATTTGGTAAATATCAGTCAAGCAGTTTCAAAAGTATCAGCTCTTTTCCAAAATGATGAACTTAACATAAATTCTCTTGAAACATTCTGGAAATTTCTGAGAATATCCTACTAATATTATAAATGCGAAAGTTTGTGACGATGTGAGTGAGTGTGTATGTTTGTTCCATCTTCACGCTAAAACTACTGGACGGATTTAGATAAAATTTGGATCTAACATAGCAGGTACCCTAGATTAAAACATAGGTTACTTTTTATCCCGAAAAATTGTATAGTTCCCGCGGGATAGCGATAAGCATACCAATTGCTAATTCTACGCGGAAGAAGTCGCGGGCAGAAGCTATATCCATATAATTTCGAGAATGTACCGCAACTTGCACATTGCTAGGTGGAAAACAATTGCTAATTGCATACAATTAGCGATTATGTGGAAATTTAGACGAAATTGATTTGTTTTATTGAATGCGAACTCCTGATCCCTGCCACTTCAACCCATCATCAAAGCCCGTACACAAATTATAAAGTAACAACTTAATCATCCATTAACAAACAAACCAAACCAAACGCGTAAAACTCACAAAGGACGATTTCCAGAACGTTCCATATCCACCCTTAAATGGAACCGAAAGTCAACTCTATTCGGCCCAAATAAAGTTCTCTTTACAGTGTTGGAAGATGGCACATAGTATGTTAGAAGTTGGATGGGAGTTGAATGGATTAGTTAGCGCGCTATAATAAGCTTTGAACATTATACGTGTTTATATAGTGTACACCTATATAATTTGCAGTAATTCATCATTATGACCCTTCGCACACTGCGAATATTCCAACTCCAGGCTTTACAGGGTGTATCAGACACCCCCTAACAATAATCCACTGGGGTATATAACCATAGCTATAGAAGCTAAAAAAAAAAAACAAAAAAAAATTGGAGTAAATTTTTTGTTATATTTTCTATAGGAATGGTAGCATTAACTATAATCATTGTTATGAGAAAAAAAAATACTCCAATTTTTTTCAAAATATTTTTTTTAGCTTCTATAGCTATGGTTTTATAGGTACCCCGGTGAATTATTGTTAGGGGGTGTCTGATACACTCTGTATACGTCATAATATACACGTACTAAAGGCTCGAAGTTTCTCTATTGCGATGCATTAAGTTGAATCTAAAATCAATTCAACAAAGGTTGCTTTTGCATTGAAGTATAATACGTCTAATAGGTCGTTGGCGCTGAACCTGCGGTGCTGATATATGTATCGTTGACGTCGAAAAGGTTAAATTTAATCATCACTATCACTATAGTATAAAACAGTCGCTTTCTCTGTCCCTATGTCCCTATGTATGCTTAAATCTTTAAAACTACGCAACGGATTTTGATGTGGTTTTTTTTTAATAGATAGAGTGAATCAAGAGGAAGGTTTACATGTATAATACATGCATAATATACCGTGCGAAGCCGGGGCGGGTCGCTAGTAATTAATATTTCTTTCAACTAATGCCTGATCAACTAATGAAAACGCAATCAAAAACACGAGTAGGTACCTAAGAAGTTTTTGGAAAATGCCCGTTGGAAACTTTAGTTATGGGAACTTACTATGAATTCTCGTGAAAGTTTCTGGAAACTTCTGTCTGAGAACATTCTCGATTTTTTGAGAATGTCCTGCAACTTGTACGTTTTAGCCTATACTTCATTTAATTTAGAATGAGAAACCACAACAAAATTACATTGCGGCTCGGGAACTGTAATCTCTTTACAATTTGTACTAGAGTAACAATTGACGACACGCAAATAAAGTGACATTAAAGCAAACTATTAAAAAAAAAGCCGTGGTAGCCTAGTGGTTTGACCTGTGGCCTCTCAAGCAGAGCGTCGTGGGTTCAAATCCCGGGCTCGCACCTCTGAGTTTTTCGGAATTTATGTGCGAAAATTACATTTGTAATTTGCCATGAGCTTTTCGGTGAAGGAAAAACATCGTGAGGAAACCTGCACACATCTGCGAAGAAATTCAATGGTGTGTGTTAAGTTCCCAATCCGCACTGGGCGCGCGTAGGAACTATAGCCCAAACCCTTCAATACACGGAGGAGGCCTATGCCATGAGGCACGCCGAATTACGCGACAATTTAATATTAAGTTAAAAAAAAAAAAAAAAAAAAACGGCAATAACAACAACAACATGTACTTACTGAAATTGTAGCGAATTCGGAATAAAAAGGCTTATAAATAAATAAATATAAATTTAGTAGGTAACAAATAGTTGACCAGACGCAATATAATGTTATTGTGGTTTCTCATTCTAAATTAAATGAAGTATAGGCTAGGATATAATACTCGTGTGCCAGGAATGTCATCGGCTGTCTTATCTCCACGCTGGAACACAGCGCAAGCGTTGCTGCTTGGCGTATGCTACAAAATGTTTCAAAGGTTTTCTGTCAAAAATAGTTGGTTATGTTATGATTAACGCTATTGTTAAAGTGATTTGGTACAATTCGCGCTTAAAAGTCGCTGTGTGTCGGGTCTATAATGATAAGATTGACAATTGGTTCTTTTATTCGCTGATGACAAATTATACAGTTGTGTCTCAAGTTAATTATTTTAATTGATGGTTTCATGTCTATTTTTAACAAGTTAAGGTATCTTTAAATTAAAAATAAAACATTTTTAACAAACACAAACATCTTTTGCTGAATTAATTAAAAAATAAATCTGTCAAAAATTTCATTTTTAATCGCAAGCCGCGCGAGCCAAAGGAAATAAAAGAATAAGTGTTGCAAGCAGTAGGCTTTTTGTCTAACTCGCTCGCAATCGCCATCGTGTTCATTTTGACAGTTCTTGTATGAATGTGACAGCTAGCCGATTCCGATGCCAATTGTCAGCCCATACACGAACTGTCACAATGAACACGATGGTGATTGCGAGCGAGTTAGACAATAAGCCTACAGGCATAATGATTATTTGAGGTAATGTTATTCCTGTTGGCACATCAATTGAATTGTACTACTAACACTTTATGGACCCTGGTCTGAAATGAAGAATTATTATTATTATAGTTACATTGCAAATTCTCGTGTTATAACATTACTAACAATAATATGGACAATATTGTTTTAATGTGGACTTTTTTTATTGTTTAGGCCTTAGCCCCACATGCCGAAGTCGTACAAACTGGTCCACTCGCACAAGTTTTCGCACTCCAAGTCATATTTCCTGATTTCAGCTATGTCCAGATTAATGATGTCCACCAGGTCAGGGCACAACTCATTACCAAAATTTAAACCATCATCGTCGTCGTAATATTCGATTGTGTCAAATTCGTACTCGTTCCCTCTTCTTCCTATCGTGTCGTTTTTGTTTTCGACCGTCTGATTTTCAAATTTGACAGGCGAATCGAAGGACGCCTTCATTTTTTTTTCACTCGACTCCGAAGCGGCCAGTATCTTTTTGAAGCATTCAACTTTTTTAATTTCTTCTGCGTCTGTGGTCAGAGGGTCGGACTTAACGAATTTGATTCGCGCCCCGTCGCTATGATAGTCCAATCTCATTTTTTTTAATTCCTCCGGACTAAAGTCTGGACAGTCATGGGTATTTGTGTTTTCTATTTCTTTTTCTGGCTGTGGAGTGTCGTCGTTAGAGAAATTAGGCTCCTTTAATGTTGTGACGTGGAAGTCTTTCTTGCTAAATCCTGTAGCGAATGTTTCTTCGGCATTGACATCTATGAAACATAGTGTTAAATAAAAAACTATGTACAGCATTGTCCTCGCGCTATCTCAAGTTGGTTGGAAATGAAGGTTTTCAATTATAATTGTTTGTTTTGTTACGCTTCGATATGTTTTAAAACGCCTTGGTTTAACGACGTGTTGTTTGTGCAGGTATAGTATTATGTACATTATGTATACCTATGTATGTATAGCTAAAACTGACATGAAGTACTAAATAAATCTATCCACCTTTTTTTTTTTTTTTTTTTTATTATATGTGAATAGGAAGGCAAACGGGCAAGTGGGTCACCTGATGGTAAGCGAATCACCACTGCCCATAGACACCCGCAACCCCGGAGGAATTGCAGATGCGTTGCCAACCTAGAGGACTTAGATGAAATGCCTCTTGTGCCCGTAATTTCCCCGGCTGTCTTACTCTCCACACCGGAACACAGCAGTGCAAGCACTGCTGCTTAGCGGCAGGATTAGCGAGTAAGATGGTGGTAGCGATCCGGACGGACCTTGCACAAGGCCCTACCACCCGCAACTTTTTCTCTGGTCTGGAAGTAAAAAAAACAACATAGAATGTACCTTCCTTCTTGTAAGATCTCATCGAGGGAATGGACGAAAATCTTATTTATTAATCATGTTATAGGCGATGCTAGCAACCTATGACTATTTTGATTCCCCTTACCACCTATACGCCCAGAATGAAGGACTTCGGGCATTCTAATAGAGCCTTGTTCGTAATTCCTTACTTACCGCCCTTAATACACAATGTACTATTCATCTTAATTTTTGTTTCCATTTTGAGCCACTCTTGACGCTTTGAATAGGTATCAACCAATGTAATGTACATTTTTGTCAACCGTTAAAAAATCTTGTTGATTGCTCAGACCTCTAAAGCGTAGAGCCGCTACGAACAGCGTAGCATTGCTACGTCGTAGCTTATAATCTAATCTGAGGCGGAAGCCAACAAAACATGCACCTAAAAATCTTTAAAGGAGTGTTCTATAAGACTAATGTCTACCATTAATAGCGCCCTCTGTTGGTTTCAATCCAGCAACTATCAAAATCGTACACAATTGAACAATCCCAACACTCGTAACTGAAGTTCGAACATGCAAGTAGTCCAGACAAAACACACGAGATGGCGCTGTATAATAACGACTATTACACGTACTTGAGCGGCGCCACCGTCTACGCAGATGTAGGAAACTTTGTAGTTCTATTTTCATCCGCGATTACGTAAACTCGGACGGGTATAGTACTACTGTTGAGTTGTAAGGATGCTTGATAGATTCGTATAAGTTTCGATAGATGGCGTTGATGGGAAAGTTTTGCTTGATTTGATACTGTGGTGAAGTCAGGGTGAAATGCAGTCATATCAGAATTTTTTTATCCTACTGCGGCGGAGCTTATAAGAAGGGCTATGTTTTGTATATAGGTATGTACATGTTTTTCTTTATTTATTTGTTAGGAAAGGAACGTGGCGTGGCTACTTTTTATCCCGGAAAATTGCGTAGTTCCCGCGGGACTGCGATAAACATGTGAAAGGTCGTAGCTGTCTAGAGTAGACGTAAATAATTATCCTCGTAGTATTTGACATTTTAACGCAAACGCTTTCGAGACGTCGGTAACTACTAAACTAGGTAGGTATTTTGTGACGGAAACCTTCCAGTAAGCATAGGTAGGTACTGCAAGGTCTGAGGGCGTAGCCAGGTCTACTCTAACTTGCTAAGACTCCTGGATTTAACGGAATGTACGGGATCTTGCGCTCTGAGCATCAATAAAACATTAAAGACTTTTAACCGTGTATTAATATTTCAAACTCTTAGAATATATCAGTCATGCCTTCGGAGGCAGCTGTCCAGGTAATGCCCAAGAATGATTTTGTTTTTAACTTCTTTTAAACAGATTTGTATATACAAACTTTTGTACATACAAATTTACGTTATCACAGTACATACAGAATAATAATACTATCAACACAACATCAGTTAAGTCTTATTCTACACGGACGAAGTCGCGGGCAGAATCTAGTTAATATATATTATATGTTGTATGTATATAGTACCTAGTTTATTGTTCGGTAGGTCTTCCGTTTCATATGTCGCCGATTGTCAAGGTGAAATAGGGACCAGGCGAAACTTGTCGAGTTTAGCTAATATAACCAGAATTGTCATCTGTCTCCGACAATTGTCACGCTGGTGCAATTTATCGCCCTCGCCTTTGACTCGTGGGATAAGTTCCCGTGAACTGAGACATTCATTTCACCACCCGAACGTAATGTACTATTGTATTGTAGGTACTGTGAAGCTCCCTTTAGGAGGCACTCACTGTAAACGTAACGGTATAGTTCAGGTAGCACAATATACTATTTATTCCTTCAATTAAACTGCATTTTCTTGTATACAATATCAGTATTTTAATAATCTTTTCTGGGGCTTTACCATGACGTCCTAATTCCGACTCAGTTCAAGTTTCAGCTGTCACTTTTAGTATGAATCTGACAGCGAGCGAACCTAAACTGAAACGCATTAAGACGTCATGGTAAAGCCCCAGCTCATTGAAACAAAATTTGCTTCCAGCGGTAGCCCTAAGGAGACTCTTTCTGTTTGTTTCGAATTATTATTTTTTTATATTTAATCATTGAAGTTTAGATTTCGATAAAGAGTAAAGAAGGATTCTTTGGGCCTTTCTCTTAAAAGTTGTACCCCCAACTTTTTTCTGGGATTCTGTTTCTTTTTTCGGATTCCTACTCAGAATCACGAGCACTATCGATCCTGATAGGAGAAGCCATCCCGAAAATTCCATATATTTTCTAGTCTAAAATTTCGTTCCATTCCGTTACCGCCATGCAAATCCGTATGAACGAAGTAACGGAATGGAAAAGGCAATTTTGGGCTTTTTTTTTCCTATCAGGATCGACTGCTCGTGATCCCAGAAAATAGTTGGGGGTACAACTTTTAAGAGGATGGCCCAAGAAGACTGACTTTCTGTTTGTTTCGAATTATATTTCTTTTTAGGGTTCCGTACCCAAAAGGTAAAAACGGGATCCTATTACTAAGACTTCGCTGTTCGTCCGTCCGTCCGTCTGTCACCAGGGTGTATCTCAAGAACCGTAATAGCTAGACAGTTGAAATTTGCACAGATTATATATTTTTATTGTGGCTACAACAACAAATGCTAAAATCAAAATAATAATAATAATTAAGGGGGGCTGCCATACAACAGAGTAGTTGTTGGCGTTTTTTGCTGTATCTCATGAACCGTAATAAATAGCAAGGAGGTTAAAATTTTCACAGATGTTGTACCTATTTTTATTTCTGGTACGGAACTTCGCACTTGGCCGGTACATTTAAACATTGAAGTTTAGAATTCGATAAAGAAAAAAGGAGTCTACATTACCTCACCGAAAACGGGACAAGCGTAATGAGCCAGAAACCTTGATTTTACCACCATACGGCTTCCGGTCTCAGCCGGGCTTCATGAGGCTTACAAGTGCTGCGGGGTAATAATCAACTAATAACCGGCTATCCCGCGGTAAATACTACTTTACGCAACGTTACATCATAGCGTGGCTAGGTCTAACTGGCTGTTACTGTAACGCGATTACAGAGGCTCTAGTGTAAGTTTATACATACATATATCACATACATACATACATACATACATATCGTCACGCCTCTTTCCCACAGGGGTAGGCAGAGACTACCTTGTTCCACTTGCTACGATCCTGACATACCTCTTTCGCTTCCACATTCATCAATCTCTTCATACATGCTCGTCGGTTTCGGGTACTCTTGACCTGGCTTTTTTCCAAAACGTCCCCAATTTGATCACGGAACGTCCGCCTAGGCCTTCCCCTCCCAACGCACCCATTCACACTCCCCATATAAATCTGTTTAGTTAATCTTCTTTCATCCATCCTCTCTACGTGACCAAACCAACTAAGCATACTTTTTTCTATCCTAGTCACTATATCTTCTTTCACACCAGCACATTCCCTTATCACACTATTCCTTATTCTATCTTTCAGTGATACACCTTCCATACTTCTTAACGCTCACACACACATATATACATACATATATCACAGTTTTATTTTATCCCTTAAGGGGTGGACAGAGCCTAGGTGATATCAGACGGTTCTTTCCAGTGAATGCTGCCGAATGAAAATATCCAACACTTGATCAATTCACTAATGAATTCATTCGGCACTTTTCTTTCACTTGGCGTTCAGACGTGTCACTTTGAGTGAAAGATGCAAAATGAAATAAGAAAATGAACCGTCTGATATCACCTTAAGGCAAGGGTCTTCAACCTATTTGAAGTCAAGGACTTAGTATACTCTGATATTGGTTCGGGGGGGCCGCAACATAATAAAAACATTCCACTCTAAACTAAAAGTAATTAAAAAGCAATAATATAATCATCGAAGTTATTTATTGCGTAATTTTTACAAACAAGAAAGAAGAAATAAAATTTAATCAATGAGACGTTTGACATTGCTTATTCTTAATTAATTTATCAATATCTGGCCCTATAGTAGTCGTTGCAACTGTCAAACTATTTTCAAGATGAACTTGGGTGATTCTGGTCCTTGCCTTCGACTTTACGTTTTTCATTCGAGAAAACAATTGTTCGCAAAGATAGGTGGTACCAAACAGAGATGTAATTTTTAGTTCATGATCTCTAATTTGTATATAATACAATGTCGGGCCGCCATGGACGCAGCCACGCTGCCGTCCTAATGAAAAAGGACGTACATGCGTTTCATATGACACATATATACGTCCTTTTTAATTAGGAGGCCAGCACGGGCCGCCGGTTGAAGACCCTTGCCTTAAGGTAACAATAACGGCTACGTTTATAGACATGAGCCCTCCGCACCTCTCTCGGCCCCCTTGGTCGTCCCTCCCCGCTCCCCTGCGCCGCGCGGCCGAGGACTCAGTCAAGCGGTTGGTCTGTAGCATGATCGTGGGTATAGGTGGAAATAGGAATCAAGTTCACATGATTCCTAAGATTTGCTATTCCCTCAAAGGGCTTTTACGTGTGCTGGAAAAGAAGCAACTGGTACAATCAAGGGTATAAATATATATACGTTCCCCAAGGCGTCAAAAATACCTGTGCAGTTGATTAGCCAAAAATATGTGATCATTTCATTGGTCAAAAAGATCTAGACATTTACAGGGCCATAAATATCTATACAATCTATCTATCTGTTGAATAAATATTTTTATTATTATTATTTACACGCAACTCTCACATACATAAGAATAAAACCTAAGCCAAAAATATATATACAAGGAACCGGGTGCGCATCGGAATACATAAAGTTTAAAATGTATAATGGGTTAAAATACATAATGGTTCAAAATATATAATGCTATTTTCTCTGAAACTATTAACAAAATTAACTTTTTTGATATCGTAATCTGTAGATTGGATTAGGTTAGGTTAGGTTAGGTTTGTTTTATAACAATCCTGTTAATTGGTCACTTTCTGAGAAAATCGCATTATAATATATTTTGAACCATTATGTATTTTAACCCGTTATGCATTTTAAACTTTATGTATTTTAATACGTACCCCACGGAACCTCTCACATACATTAGATCTTTTTGACTAATTAAATGATCACATATTTTTGGCCGGATTTCCGTACAGATATTTCTGGCTGATTGCTAATCAACTGTACAGGTACGTACTCTTGATGCCTTTGGGAAGGTATATATTTATACCCTTGACTGAGCATTCTATGTTTCGAAAACAATTAATTCAAAATTAAATTCCACTCGGACCAAGCTTCTAAAATCCTAAATGAAACAGAAATGCACCTCTTCGAGAGAAATAAAAATAAAAATATAAGATCAGTCTATTGCCTTAGGACATAGGTGCACTTTGTATGCCACAGAACCTAACGCCGTAACTGCCTCGCAACAATTTACAAATTTGAACCGAGTGGCGATACGTTTACGGTTGGAATTAGAACGTTGGGCTGGCCGGCTGCGGCGGCATTGCCTCCTAGTTACTCCTGGTCTCCTGGTATTTGGGGTTGCCAACGCCACGTGGATCTGTCGCAATGCGCTCCAAATCGCTTGACAGGTGAAAATGGATCGTTGGCTTTTGTTGCAGAATTTATTACCTACGGGAAGAACGGAAGGGTTATGTTTTTAGCGGACTGCGTTGTGGTTAGTGATAAACTTAAGTAAATGATGTTGTATGTTGATGTGTGCGAATAGACAAGGACGTTCCAAATTATAAAAATGACTAGTCATTTTTTTTTTTTCATTATTAAGTTTTTCACCTATAGCTAGTAAAAGTCACGTAAAAGTGGAAAATGCAGTTATTGTTTATCAAAGGGAAAATGTCATAGTCATATATGTCAAATTGAAATAGTACCCGGGGTGCGAGTCGGGTTACCTTCGCGTGTGGTCAAGAGCTGCGGTTCGTTTTTGGATCCGTCCGAGGGGAAGAGCAGTGCTTGGTCCGGTGCACCCTGGGCTTCGGTTAATAATTTCCTGGCGGTCTCCGTGGGATATCATTGTCCGTTGGCTAAGAGCCCGACAGGGGGGGAGGGGGTCGTTTGACCGTGTTCTACCGTACAACGTTGCCGACATTTTTGTCACAAGATTTTGGAATACTGTATTTTTTACTTTGACATTGGCGAAATCATCGCACTGATCGATGGGGCCATATTAATAAAAGAAGAAGAAGAAGAAGAAATAGTACCGTACAATGACATATTACTAAGTACCTACCGTAAAACAGGGTGAGTTGAGTAGAGACAAAATAGTTGATTGTATGTATGTATGTAAGTTGATTAGCTGTTGCCCGCGACTCCGTCTGCAGAATTCGCTTATCGCTATCCCGCGGGAACTATGTGATTTTCCGGGATGAAAACTATCCTATGCCCTTCCCTGGGACTGCAACTATGTATATAGGTGCCAAAGATGGGTCATTTCATTAAAAGTTGTACACTTATCTTTTTTCTGGTTTTCTACTCAGAAACAACGAGCACTATCGATCCTGATAGGAGAAAATAGCGTCCCAAAATGGCCTTTCCCATTCCGTTACTCCATTCATACAAATTTGCCTTTTTTCTTCCCAGATAACCAAGTTAGCTGACCAGCAGCCAAGAAGGAACAAATTTTCTTCCCAGATAACTGGTTATTTAACTGGAAAGATTTGTTCCCCATACATAACTATAAAGTAAAATAAAGACTATTTCTAAATAATACAAACATGTTCGCGGCTTAGGGGTAGCCCAAGGGCCACTCCTGCCGCACCTAAACCTAAATTAATCCAAATTAATCATCCTACATTGGTTTTACCAGTGCCGGTTATGTAACTTGGTTATCGTGCAGGAAAAAATCTTTCCCGTTAAAAAACCAGTTATCTGGGAAGAAAATTTCTTCCTTCTTGGCTGCTGGTTAGCTGACTTGGTTATCTGCGAGGATGATACCCAAATTTGTATTGGAAGTAACGGAATGGAACAAAAGGCCAGATGTATGGAATATTTCGTACATTAATTTTCTCCTATCAAGATCGATAGTGCTGGTGATTCTGAATAGAAAACCGTAACTAAAATCCTACAAAAAAAGTTGAGTGTACAACTTTTAATGAAATGGCCCAATTTTGCGTATAGGGAATGTTATGCGAAATATGTAGTGGTTTTGCGGATAAAATATTGGTCATTTTGCGTATAGGGAACGTCAATATGCCAATGTGACTTGGTTGTTTTGCGAATGAAATGTTGGTATGCGTAGGTAGTCATTATGCGTATTGGTCGTAATGCGTATTGGTCAATACGCGTTTTTAAATTAACAAATATTGGTCATTATACATAGTAAAAATAGTCTGTGATTTTTTAACTTGAAACTTAGTCGAAAATTGGTCGAATACGTTAAAACAGTAAATCACCACGAGTGTCCGCTGAGTCATCTAGACAGATTTCAGTACCCGGGCGCCATAAACATAAAGCGGGTCCAATAGCCCCATCAAGGAGGTGACGTCATGCGAAAGGGCACCGAGTACCAGGGTAGCAGGAAACAGAGACGCTCGTGCAATGGAGATGCAATCGGATTCAAAACGTAATTCGTTAGGGGTAAGGTTGCGTTTTGCTTGACAGTGTTGCCCCTCGATAGTCTACTAACGATAGTGTTTCGATAGACTCGATAGCAGACAATAGTATCGATGGTTATCGATAGTATTGCGATACGGGTTGTTTTATTCGGAAGCCAGTTTCTTGCGGTGGTTCTTAGCTATAGGGGGTTACCACGTCTTAATGAGATTCAATTCCGATTTAGTTTAGGTTCGCTCGCTGTCAGATCCATACTAAAAATGGCGGCTAAAACCTGAACTGAGTCGAAATTGAATCGCAATAACGTTATGAGAGACACAATTTGGATTTCAAACGTGGTTTGTCACAGGTAGTTATTGTACTAAAGTTGAAAACCGGATAAAATTTAACGAAATGTTTATGGAAAATCATTTTGCACTTCAGCTGTAAATACATAGTTTAATGTGTCATATTATATTTAAAAGCATTTTGTTTATATAAATCACGTCTTTACCCCTTACGGGGTTGACATAACCTAAAATAACGACCTAAAGGCCACATTTAGCTTGGTTGTGGGCGTGTAGGTGGAAAGGGGAATCAAAATAGTAATGCGTTGCTAGCATCGCCTATCACATGATTACTAAGATATTCGCCCATCTCGATGGGCTTTTACGAGCGCGGGAAGAGAAGCAATTGGTACATTCTGTGTTTTTTCTTTTTTAGACCAGCATGGAAGATAGTATTGTAGTCTACTAAAAATATCGATAACTATCGACACTTGTCTTTGCTCTATCGATTGTCTATCGAAATACTATTTATAGTGGACTGTCGAGGGTCGAGGGACAACACTAGGAGGAGGAAGTTATTCCATTTTCAATTTGAAGACTGCCACCACGATTTGCCTTTGCATGTTGGTAGTTTGAATTGTGAATTGCTGTTTTGAACTATAAAAGTAAGAGCGTAAAGTATATATTAGAAAAGACGTGTAGGAGTCTGTTACATCAGTGTAGAATTATAAAGTAAAATGCATTTTTCGAGTGCAATATGGATGCATAGTGCGTTTAGAGCGATGAAAAGAGACAAAAGATTTTCAAGTATTTAGTAACTTTTACAAATTTAAATTTTGATTAAACTCTTTTGTTGATTGTGCTTGATTATTTAGTAGCCACGAAATCTGTTATATCATCTGGCGGGTGGTAAGGCCTTGTGCAAGGTCCGTCCGGATAGCTACCAACATCTTACTCGCTAATCCTGCCGCTAAGCAGCAGTGCTTGCACTGCTGTGGTCCGGTGTGGAGAGTAAGACAGCCGGGGAAATTACGGGCACAAGAGGCATTTCATCTTAACCCTCTAGGTTGGCAACGCATCTGCAATCCCTCCGGGGTTGTGGGTGTCTATTGGGCAGTGGTGATCGCTTACCATCAGGTGACCCACTTGCTCGTTTGCCTTCCTATTAACATAAAAAAAATGTATATATATATATATATATACACCGTGTTTTTTTTTATTTACGATAACTTCGGCATATTACTAGGTATATTCATATTTTTCATACATATATCTGCCCCGACCGGGGATCGAACCCGGGACCTCAGCAAGCTTCATAGTCAGGTTCTCTTAACCACTAGGTCATCCGGTCTTCAACTATAGACCAACCGCTTAACTGTGGCTGCGGGGTGCGGGGTAGGCTACCGCGGGGGCCGAGTGCGGGCGGCAGCCACCGCCCGCCCGCACCGCTCCCGGTTCCCTTTGTCCTACCCCGCGCCCCCTTGCCGCACGGGCGACTCAGTTAAGTGGTCGTTCGATAAGGATAGACTATACTACCCAGTACAGTCACGTTCGTGCCGCTGTTACGTTTATCAACCGCTGTCGAGACCTAGTTAACGGAATATCGTGGTTTATTCTGACCGTAGAGCTTCGTGCAATTTCTATTACGGTGAAAATAAGTTGTGGATGTCTAACCATAATCTCCAGCCTACATATACGTCCCACTGCTGGGCATAAGCCTCTCAGAACGAGAGGGCTGGGCCTATAGTTTTTTTATTTGCACGAGATTTATTATTTTATCTCCGCCTCTGGTCTGCTTGCAGAAGACCAGGTTTGACCAGAGCTGTTGGTGCCAACCACGCAGCCATCCGAACGGCAGAGGTATGATGGGTTCAAGTCCTATAGCGTTCGTCTCTGAGCTTCCTCTCGCCAGTCGGTGAGCTGCGTCGTTTCCTCGCGAAACCCATACTAAAAGCGACAGCTTAAGGCGCTGTCAACAGCAAATGACCTTGAGCAGCGCCACTCTTCACACATACGGTTCGCGTGCCTGTGAGTGAAAGAGAAGAAACTATTCCGGCAGCTTGGCGCGCGTCTAAAATCTTGCAAATAAGACACAAATAAGAAGAAATAAAAAAAAGTATGGATTATTTGTGAAATATGACTCGTTAGCCGTGTAGGTATGAATATGTTGACTTCATGTTTTTAATTGCAGACCCATAAGTCGAAAAAATAAAGACATAGAACCGTTTAATGATGATTTTAAGACCAATCTTTGCAATTATTTTCTATCGAGCCGATTTTGTTCAATTATGTATCGAGTCCGTCTAGCGTGTTTGAAATATGATGAAAATTAACATTATATTTTTTTTGTATTTTTTTTGTGTGTAGTTTTTCTTAAAAAAGTGCTTAAATAACATCAATTTCAACAAAATTAGGTGTTGTCAGCCTCATAAACCTGAACTGAGTCGGAAATGAATCACATTAAGACGTCATGGTAAGGCCTATCAATCTGGCATTAAACATTTACCGATATGTTGTACTGCGCGTCAATGGGAGCTATAAATAACGGTAACTAGCAATATAATAATGCTGGCAGACCGTGGTAATTCGGAAATAGAAACATACGGCGGGAAACTATGGTGATACAGTGGCGTAGCTTAGTAACCTGGGGCCCAGGGGCCCTTGTGCAAATAAAAAAAAACCGGCTAAGTGTGAGTCGGACTCGCGCGCTGAGGGTTCCGTACAAATTCGCCAAGTTATTATAAAATCCAGTGTTAGCAGAGCCCTGCTTTTAAGCAAAGTGTAGGCAGTGTGAGGTCACTTTATGTTGGTTAATTATATGGACAGACAAATATTAAATAAAAAAATAGTACTTACTAGATCTCATTCAAACCAATTTTGGGTGGAAGTTTGTATGGTAATGTACATCATATATTTTTTTTTAGTTTTATCATTCTCTTATTTTAGAAGTTACACTCACTTTGGAAGTGTCTCTCGCGTAAACTATTCAGTTTAGAAAAAAATGATATTAGAAACTTCAGTATCATTTTAAAAAAATGTTCAGTTTCAGTTCTAAGTATGGGGAACTCCCAAAATTAATTGTTTTTTATTTTTATTTTTTGTGTGAAATCTTAATGCGGTTCACAGTTACATCTACTCACCAAGTTTCAACAGTATAGCTCTTATAGTTTCGGAGAAAAGTGGCTGTGAGCTGTGACATACGGACGGACAGACAGACAGACAGACATGACGAATCTATAAGGGTTCCGTTTTTTGCCATCTGGCTACGGAACCCTAAAAATTATATTTCTTTCTGCTTGTCTATTGCTACTTTGGTATTTAGTTTATGGTATATAGTTTAGCCAGTGTCGCTGTCGCGTGTGCCTGTACTGGGTATAATCATAAACGGACACTGCCTGCGCAGACGCTACTCTAACGTTCCAATACTGAAACATAATCGACTTAAAATCTACATATATCTATGCCTACTAATATTACAAACTGTATGTTACGCATTCACGTCTAATCTACACCGATTTTAATGAAGGCCCAAGAGATAGGCAGAGACTAAAGGATAGTTTATTTATATATCCAGGTTTCTACTTAACTTAAAGAGAGGCACCATCTTTTGTTACATACACTTTTTTTTATATGAATATGAAGGCAAACGAGCAAGTGGGTCACCTGATGGTAAGCGATCACCACTGCGACATGCCCATGGATTGCAGATGCGTTGGCAACCTAGAGGACTTAGATGAAATGCTTCTTGTGCCTGTAATCTCCCCGGCTGTCTTACTCTCCACACCGGAACACAGCATGCAAGCATTACTGCTTAGCGGTAGGATTAGCGAGTAAGATGGTGGTCGGAGTCTCGGGCATCAGCTAGCCACAAATAAGAATTGTCAAATCTGGCCCTTATTGCACCAATACGACAGTCGGCGACAAGCGACAATTGGGATTGTTTATTTTTTTACAACATACCCTGATTTGAAAACCATTTCGAAGTATGGGGCTTGCGAACTGTTTTATCTTACTGGCGTTCAAAAATACTCAAGGATTACGGATATTTTGCAAAAAAATGGTTTGGCCTTTATTCGATTTTACCGAGCGGCTGTTGGTAGTTCTATATATGTGCCAAAAAATAAATCGGTAAATATCTTGTTTGTCTATTAAATTTATATGTCAACTAGTTATCAGTGTCACCCAATGTCAGTAAAGTAAATATTGTTTTGTTGAAAACTTAAAATTGTCGGTCGATTTAAAACGAAATAATGGAAGTTACAGAAAATGCTTCGTTCCAACCTGAAATAATGACTCTAAAAACAGCTCCAAAACCAAAACAATAGTTCGTACGCATCCGAGCAGATTTAAGAGAAAAATGGTGTCGCGAAGTAAATGTTGAATACTTTAAAGTTTATAAGTACACAATATTGTTGCGAGGATCATTTCGATGTAAGTAGGTACCAAAACACAATGCCACATACTTCCACATTCATAAATTTTCAACTCATAACCATGATCAGGATTTGACGCAACATACAATATGTTTGTAGGTAAACCAAAGGTAAACAGTATATTTGACATTGAGATGACAGTCACAACAGTTATGACAACTATTTTTTTTTAATTTCCAAAGGATTGTGATAAAATTGCTTTCAGCCGCCGTATATAATTTACGAAAAGTCGTATCTGATTTTTTTAACCAATTATATTAATTAAATTAAGCCATGAAATGACAAAATACTCAAATTAGTTTCTTAAAGTGCTCCATATTTTCTAAAAAATATATAAAAAGGGGGGGGGGGGGGGGTTAAAAAAAATGAACAATCCCAATTATGTTTACATTACAAACTCGACGAGCATCAACGCCGGTTGGCTTCATATTGACTATTCGTAATGCGCGTATACCATTTTCATTCTTACCTGTCCCATTTGGTAAACAAAATTCTAACCTCAATGTGCAAATTTTTGTAAAGAAAAAGGTGTATTATGTTATCAAATAAACCTGAGGCAATATTTTGTACATAATTTTGCTGATATTTTATCTCCAGTTCCTTTATTTACGATGAAATATTAAAAAAATAACAAAAATGAGACGATTTGAGGTTAGAATTTTGTGTACCAAATAGGCCAGGTAAGAATGAAAATGGTATACGCGCATTACGAATTGTCAATTGTCACCGACAATTGTCGGGTTGGCGAAATAGGGGCCTGTTTGAACCAACGACCATAATACAAAGAACGAGGTCAATGCTACTTGGCTGCTAAGCCATCCGGTCAGTTTAACTGTACGAAAAAAAAATTAAACATGTTACATACAAAACTTTACTTATATTCATATCATTATTCCTGCAACAATTCGACTCTGGACTCTATCATTAGTGCTCACGGTTCTTTTTGCAGTGACTCATTTAGCTCAGATACGAGATTTGGTAAGCAATCGACTTTAATCCAGGTTTTGTTGCGACCTTTAAAATCCGAATGAATTAAGGTATTATAAAGAATCGCAATATGTCAACACTTTTATTTTGATACTTATGTCATATCCGGCGTTCGTCCCACTGCTGGGCACAGGCCTCCCTTCAGAATGAAAGGGCTTGGGCTGTAGTTCCCACGCGGGCCTGCGGATTGGGAACTTCACACACTCCTTTTTTCTACACGAGATTCGAACTGCGGTTACTTGAGAGAACGCAATGTTATTCCAAACCTTATACCACTAGGTTGGCCGCACATACTTTAAAGCGACGAAATTAACGTACACTTCAAAAAACGAACGCGACGCGACTCTAGCTTCATTCGTATTTCGAATAACCTCTTAGAGGATCCTGATATTCTGGTACTTAAACTCTCCCTCCGTTTTACGTCTGACGCGAGTTTAACATTTTTTACCCATCCCAAAAAGCCCAACGCCGCTAAACAAGTTTTGACTTCAACAACTGACAAACATCAAGATATATGGGCAAAGGCGAACTTTTAGGCGAGGTTTTATTTAATACATTTAAAAAAAACATAAAGGGCAGAGTCATGAATAAATATGTGGCTGTAAAGAAACGTGAAGTCCGGCGTGATCTTATACAGCATGAATATGTTATTATATGTTATATATTCACGCGAGTGTCATAATATGGAAATAAATCGAGGCTTTAGAACAGATTTAGACGAAGCCCTGAAGGTTCGAATAGGATGGGGACGAATGCAACGTTATGGATTAACTATTACTAGAATGGTTTCAATAAACGGGCGAGAATCTTAGGAGTCATGTTATAGGCGGTGCTAGCCATCACTACTTTGATTTCCCGTTCCTATACGCCCCCGAATCACGGTGAAAGTGGCCTTTAGGTCTTGTTACCTTAGGCTAGCTACCCCGTAAGGGATAAAAACGTGATTTATGTATGTCTGCATTCGAGCCACAAGTTTTCGCACTCGAATAAATTTGACAAAAATTTCCTTTTTAATACAAGCTTTTTAGCTGACTCTACTTGCATTGTCATCCGTCCTACATGTGTATCAAATTTTAAGTGAATCGGAGCAACCATTGAAGAGTTCCTTCCTGCGGCGGCCTTGGCTGGGTCACCACTTTAATACCAGGGGCCTTACCATGACGTCTTAATGCGATTCAGTTTAGGTTCGCTCGCTGTCAGATTCATATTAAAACTTGAACTGAGTCGGAATTAGGACGTCATGGTAAGGCCCCAGATTATTGTTTTGTCTATAATATTGGTAAGGATTGATTGGAGTTGATTTGTGGAGGAACATATTGTGAATTAACAAAAAACTTGCTTTGCTACCACACGTGCAAAACAGTGTTGTCGTTTGAAATATAATGTATATGTTTACACGTAAATCCACCCTCTGCTTCCACATAAGTCATAAAATTTATACACAAACTTAACTATGCTGACGCTTTTCAAGATATTTACGGTCCGTCTTCAGAACTACGAATACACCATTCTGCGAGAACACACTACACGGACATATTTGAGAGCAGGTTATTCCATTTACATTACATTATTCAAACATGAACAAAATTAAAATATATAGATTGTAAAATAAACATAAGTCTTTTCTTACGCCTACAACCTTTTTTTTACCTACTTGTATTGTCTAAATATTCTATTATTTACCTACATCAAATTTCAAGTCAATCCGACTAACATAAACTATTCGAAAAATATTTGCAAACAACCTTACATGTTTATCATGAAAGACAAACAAAAATCGAATAAATGCTTTCTTTTATTTTTCTTTCTTTTTTTCCAACAATTAAAAAAAAACACGAAGCGACCCCATAAAGCACTTAAGCTTGATTGTATCGAACTAATTCAGTGCATCAAAAATAGAACTAAATGTCCACCATCATATGATTGCGAGGAAAAACGTGTTGAAAACGCGGCACGACACAGTCCCGCCAGTTGTTCGTTATACCCTCGAAGCATCGGTCGTTTCCCGCGGTCACGACAAACAAAAACAATTAAAAAAAAACAATAATAACCTCATTACAACTGCCCGGTAAAAAATGTGCGTCGAACAGTGTCAGTGATGGCGGTATTTAAAAAGTTATTTTGGCGGGAAAATGCGTGGATTTTGACAGATGACGGCTCAGAACAGGTGCGTTCGCGTAGACATAATGGCTGAATAGATAATGCTTTTGTCATATGAATGAGTGCGATAATGTTTTTTTAAAGATCACACGCTTTGTTGTAATAAGTACAAAAATAGAAAGTGGGTGTTTCTCATTAAATTTAAATTATATCCGTCTAATTATATGCGTTGTTTTTAAGCTGTAAACTTAAACTTTTTATTTTCGGTTGAACCTTTCGGTTGAACAAGCGGATGACCTTGACCTATTTAAGTAGGGGCATAAAAGTAACTGTCACAAATCTGTAACAGTTATACGGAATTACGTACGAAAACTTTTATAAAAGACTTCGTTTGAACTAAATCACAGATCGAAACAAAGTTTTCCTTGCAGCTCGTGTTTAACAAGTAACATTGTTTTTTATATTTTGTAAGAACTATCTATCAAAATGACTGTATGAAGCTAGAGCTCCCGGGTTCGTATCCCGGTATAGGTAAGGGTTTAGCACTTGTTTGATAAATATGATACCTAATTGATGTCATTTGTGTTTTCGTATGTATTTATATTTAAGTATGTAAGTTGTTTATCAGTTGTCTATAGTACCCATAGTACAAGCTTTGCTTAGTTTGGGACCGAGTTTGGTGTAAATTGTCCAGTGACGTTTATTTACTAGATTAAGACCCGTTTAATTTTTTTTAATTTTTAAGTTTAGATTATGTAGGTACTTGGTACTCACATTAATTTTTATGACGACAAGCGTATTTAAATTCAATATGGTGTTTATTGCAGTGTTGTAAGCTAATTACGTGTACACTCACATCAGGCATTCGCCGACTCGATAAAAGCAAATAAATTAATATGACAAGACCGACCTAATCCCAAACTAAGCAAAGAGTGTAGTTTGGATACTAGACAATAAAATAAACACACTTCAATAGATAATAACCTAACCTTGATAATCCATTTTTAATACAAGCTCTTTATGCTCACTGTACTTGGATTGTCATCCGTCCTACACATGTGTACCAAATTTCAAGTCAATCGGAGCAACCGTTGAAGAGTTCCTTCCTGCGGCGATCCTGGCTGGACCACCACTTCTCCTACCAGATTGGTCATCCGAATTACTCAAGTATGCAAAATTTCAGTTGAATCGGTTGAAGATGTCTGCCTCAAAATTGAGTCGCAAGATTTCATCCACACAAACATACTTACATACATACATAGGTACTTACATGTTGCAAGTTAAATGAAAGCTTGTAATAAAAAACCGGCCAAGTGCGTGTCGGACTCGCGCATCGAGGGTGCCGTGTCATTATCTATAAATATCTATTAACCAGTGTAAGCAGAGCCCTGCTCCAAAGCAAAATGTACGCAGTGTGGAGTCACTTTACATTGGTCACTGATATATACAGACACACATACATGTTTACGATTTTTGCAATTATTCCTTAATCTGTGCTATAAGACCAACCTTCATACCAAATTTCAAGATTCTGCGTTCACGGGAAGTACCCTGTAGGTTTTGATTCCCTTGAGAGTTGCGGAAATTTGCGGCATAAACGGCTGTATCTTTTGATTGCATTGGCTTACAAGTTTGATTTTTTCACAGCTTCAAGGGGCAGTAGACCTTAGTATTTAATATAAATTTCAGCTTGATACGTCTACGCGTTCCTGAGCAAAAGGGTCTTGACAGACGGACTGACGGACGGACGGACAACAAAGTGATACTATAAGGGTTCCGTTTTTTCCTTTTGAGGTACGAAACCCTAATAAAACATGCAACATCCATGACTCGGCTACATATTCATATTCTACATACAAGTGCCTGCTACCGGGATTAGAACACGGGACTTAGCTTCATAATGGGTCACTAACAACCAGGGACTAACCTGTATTTAAAAAAACCCCAATATTGCCTAGCATATTGAATTTTTTATGCTCTTTTGTTTATATAAGTCTCGATCAAAGTAATAACTTCGTATTATTACATTTTCTCATTAAAAATTAACGGAATAGAACAAAATAATGCCGTATTTTTGTATGAAGAAATACCGGTATCCAGTCCCTGCTAACGACAAGACTAACCGATTGTCAAAGAAAAAAATCATTTAAAGTAGTTTAAGTAAAATGTTACAATGAGCTTGTCTTCACGATCTTCGACTCTTAGTCGGTTAAGGCAAGGTCTCTCAAACTTGCGGGACTGTGGAAGGGGTCTCAGAAACCCCTTAAACCGGATGAATCCGGTTCGTTGCGGCATCATGCTAAAGTACGCTGACTTTAGAAAAATGTTACGTTCGTCCTGGGGCCTTACCATGACGTCTTATGCGATTCAGTTTAGGTTCGCTCGCTGTCAGATTCATACTAAAAGTGACAGCTTAAACTTGAACTGAGTCGGAATAAGGACGTCATGGTAACAACGAACACAACAAAGAATTATACATATTGGTGCAGTTTAGCGAAAGTAATACCTACACATATATTACATAAATCACGTCTTTACCCCTTACGGGGTATACAGAGCATAATGCTGTTACCTAATGGCCACGTTTAGCATGATTGCGGGCGTATAGGTGGAAAGGGTAATCAAAATAGTGATGTGTTGCTAGCATCGTCTATACATAACATTGATTCCTGAGATTTTTGCCAATTCCCTCGATGGGCTTTTACGTGCGCGGGAAGAGAGCAACTGGTACGTTCTATGTATTTTTCTTCGCTCCCAGACCTGCGTGGAATCAGCGAAAGTGATGTATAACAAAAATTCCGGAATATTTTTTCACAAGGTTGGGTCGCTGTTACCTTGTGCTCTGTCTACCCCGTAAGGGATAAAGACGTGATTTATTTGTGTATACCATTTTCATTCTTACCTGTCCTATTTGGTAAACAAAATTCTAACCTCAATGTGCAAATTTTTGTAAAGAATAAGGTGTATTATGTTATCAAATAAACCTGAGGTAATATTTTGTACATAATTTTGCTGATATTTTATCAGCAATCAGTTAATTTATTTACGATGAAATATTTAAAAAATAACAAAAATGAGACGTTTTGAGGTTAGAATTTTGTTTACCAAATAAGACAGGTAAGAATGAAAATGGTATATGTACTAACTCTAACCCAATCACCCGTTTAAATGATCCGGAATAATTATAAAGGACCCTTTCGAAGTTTAGATATCATACCGGATAGCCTAGTGGTTAGTGACCCCTATGAAGCTTGAGGTCCCGGGTTCGAATCCCGGTGTTGGCAGACATATGTATGATGAATAAGAATGTTTGTACCCGAGTCATGGATGTTGTATGTATTTAAGTATGTAGCAGCTTTGTTTAGTTTGGGACTGGGTCAATTGGTGTAATTTGTCCCATGATATTTATTATTTATTAGCTGTCGCCTGCGACTTCGTCTGCAAAGAATTCGTTTATCGCTATCCCGCGGGAATTTTCCGGGATAAAAAGTAGCCTATGTGCTATTCCAGACTTTTCTCTGTCTATGTGCCGAATTTCATCCAGATTCGTTGGGCCGTTCAGGTGTGATTGAGTAACAAACAAACATCCATCCATCCATCCATACTTTCACATTTATAATATTAGTTAGATTAGATAAGATTAGTTAGATTTTACGCACTTTTGCGTAAATCTCGCGACCCCCAAATACATCAACCCCCTGAGGCTAGCAACACTTGGAGAATCGCGGGACTAAGAAATATCGCCATGTGACACCACAGTGGAGCGAAGGAGCGCCTGATAAAAAGGGTCGGCAAGACAGAACGGCTGTTTCCTAAGAATGGGGTTGGTTATAACCTTTAGACCACCATGTTAGTACATGCATAAATCACTTTATCCCTTGTGGGGTACACAGAGCCTAGAAAACAAGACCAGTAGGCTTATTACGCAACTCGCTCGCAATCGCCATCGTGTTCATTTTGACAGTTCATGTATGGGCTGACAATTGGCATCGAAATCAGCTAGCTGTCACATTCATACAGGAACTGTCAAAATGAACACGATGGCGATCGCGAGCGAGTTAGACAATAAGCTTACTAATCACGTTTAACGTATATATAATGCGTAGTGATGGGTTGCTAGCATCGCCTATAACATTGCTAGGATTCTTCCCGTTATCGATGGGCTTTTTTATAGGCTAACCCCCTTTATTCATAAACGCCCTACAGGCTTCTGTTACTTGGCAATCGTTTGTCCTTATCTGTGAAAGGTAAATGTCAAAGTGACAGATAAGGACAAAACGAATGTTAAGTAGTGATGGGCGACTTCGACTGATTTGCTGATTCGAATGATTATTCATTACTAATATCGTAATTCGAATTTGAAATTAGTAATACACTAATGCCGATAATTGAATAAAGACTACTAATATTAGTAACTAATCGGCGGCAGGACGAGTGCTCGGACCGAATCGGGAATCTTCGTGTCGACTCGGCGCGGTGCTCGCGTTAGTTGTTAGCTTGTTAGTTATATCAACGTCAACTCGACTGGAGCAAATGGAGTGGATTTTGAGTAGTACTAATATTCGAATGATTTTCAAATTAGTCGACTAAGTGGAATGTTTACAATAATCGACTAATTAAATTAGTATTATTAAAAGTCGCCCATCATTAATGTTAAGTTAGCAGAAGCCAGAGCGTTTATGAATAAGGGGATAGGTATGTAAATAACCAATATAAAATGTCCTCACACTGCTTACAGTTTTTTAGGGAGCAAAGCTCTGCTTATGCTGGTTAATGTTACTTGCCGAATTCGCAAGGAGACCTCGGCGCGCGAGTACGACTCTCGCTTGGCCGGTTTTTATTCCTTGTCTTCCGAGATAGCTTTAGCGCAATCATTTGGGTCCTAAAAGTTTAAAAATCCGCCATTATCTGCAGGCCAAAGGCGAGTTAGTCCATACAGCTTTCCGAATCTGAACTGTAATACAAACGGAACTGAACATCGTTTGGAATGCATTTACTTGTGCGGTTTCAAGTTTTTAAATTGTTTAATTAAATGATTATGGTAAATACATTGTCTCAGCGCCGGATGTAACTTTGTTCCTTGTTGAGACCCTTGGTCCGTGGGGTCCTAGCGCTATTAGCCTCTTCAAAGATATTTCGACCAGTAGAGACTTTATACATCTCTACTATAGACCAATGTAATTTAAGGTACGGACTTAACATAGGGACCTTTTACATCCCTTTTATAAAATGTATTAATTGTATTAGGTAAGTTAAGTAGAATTTTTATTTTGAATTGAATTATTTTATTTTGAAAAAATGACTTTCTGCCAAGTTTCTTGCGGCGCATTCTTCTTGGCAATGATGGTCTTTCCGAATGCGCTGGTAGATTCAAAAAAAGACATGTAAATGAGCCCTCGGCGGCCTATTTGCAAAATAAACTTTTGACTTTGACTTTGACTTTGACTTTGAAGACACTATACGCTACGGGTGACCGCAGAGCTGGCAGCTTTCTTGGACATCGCTGCCCAAAGGGGAAATGCTGACAGCGTCTATAGTATTATGCCACGGGGGGTCCGTTATTATTTATTTTATTTTAAGATAAGTTTTAGTTTAGTTTTTAATGTGTTTTTAATACATAAGTTTCCTTGATATAGAAATAAAGAAAGGAGACATTTATTCATTTCGCAAGACACGCAAATATAAGAGCATACACACAGTTTTATAGAAAAGAAACAAAAAAAAACACAGACGAAAATTTGATCATCAGCGTTGTGTGTCTCCGCAAAAGTGAAACAGTCGCTGGCTCAGCATTACGCTGAGGTGTTAGACACCTGCAGCACTGATTTTCAGCCAGAACCGTCTGTGACTCAAGAAACGATACACAAACAAAATTTAATATACTAAATAAACCATAAACTTTTACGTAAGTAAAGTAATAAATAGTAATAAATCAAAAATAAATGCGGTCACTCAGAATTATTCCGGAATATTTCAGTTCTTCGGTTAGTTTGACTGAACAAGACTACAAAGATTTTTCATTTCAATAGTTATTCAAAAGAAGCTGTTACCCGCGGCTTCAAAACATCGTTACATTAAGAACCTTCTGACACTAACAAACACAGCAAAAAAAGTATTAGCGAAATCGGACCAGCCGTTCACGCGTCCCGTGACCAAGCGAAATAGGGATTTATTTGTAGTACTTATATTGTTAAGAATCTATATTATATTCTAGATGTTGCCCGGGGCTCCGCCCCAGCTGCAATTTTTTTCAAATTTTATTTTATACAAACCTTGTCCAAACAGTAACAAACACAACAAAAAAAGAATTATCCAATTCGGTGTAGTATGTATGTATGTATGTATGTAAACTCTTTATTGCACATAAAAATTTAAAAATACAGAAGTACACAGAAAAGTAGTCATGGTAGTCGTGAGCTTACATACATTTCGACGATTCATTTTTATTTATACCTACAAAGATTGATTATTATAGATATATAGATATATAGATATAGATTTAGGCCCGTCCTTGACGCGTTACACTTTGAACATTAAATTTGTCAAATAATTCAAAAACCCATACATACATAACCCATACATAACCCATACATAACCCATACATAACCCATACATAACCCATACATAACCCATACATAACCCATACATAACCCATACATAACCCATACATAACCCATACATAACCCATACATAACCCATACATAACCCATACATAACCCATACATAACCCATACATAACCCATACATAACCCATACATAACCCATACATAACCCATACATAACCCAATAACGCAGACGAGTGACGGCGACATCGACTTCTTTATCACTACGAAAATGTATTTCTTCATGCAATATATAAAACCGCCAATAAATCAAACACAAACAGATAAAACTGCGCGGCCCATTTTACGAATTAGAGTAGCGCATTAAAACTTCAAAGTATATTCGCGGACGGCAAATCAATTATAACAAACTAACCGTGGCATAGCTTCCCGCCTTACCCGACTGCGGTGAACCACAAAAGGACGGTTATGTGTAACAACCTTCCAAGTTGTAGGCTTATTGTCTAACTCGCTCGCAATCGCCATCGTGTTCATTTTGAAAGTTCTTGTATGAATGTGACAGCTAGCCGATTCCGATGCCAATTGTCAGCCCATACATGAACTGTCAAAATGAAGACGATGGCGATTGCGAGCGAGTTAGACAATAAGCCTCTGGGAGCAAAGATATATTTAAATAGGATTGTCTACTCCGGCGATTGAATTTAAATTCATCTTTACGAAATTTGCGAAATTTAAAAAAAAATACTGGCGTAAAACTGTTTAATTTTTCAACACATAGGCATTATGGCAAAGAGCATAAAATTGTAGTCAAAAGCACGCATAATAAACTTATGATTAGGTAATCCTACTAATATTATAAATGCGAAAGTTTGTGAGTGACGATGTGACGATGTGAGTGTGTATGTTTGTTCCTTCTTCACGCTAAAACGACTTGACGGATTTGGATAAAATTTGGAACGAAGATAGCTGTTACTCTGGATTAAAACATAGGCTACTTTTTATCCCAGAAAATTGCATAGTTCCCGCGGGATAGCGATAAATTTGTGAAAGGTCGTAGCTGTCTAGAGTCGCAACGTAAATAATTATTGCAGAATATACTATCAACACCAGTTCGTAAGTCTAATAATTCTACGCGGACGAAGTCGCGGACAGAAGCTAGTGCATAATAATACTTACCTAATTTATTTTTGTTCTCTCAATCAGTTTCACAATTTTTTTTGTCGTGCTCTTCCTCAGGATCAACACGACAAATAATTGACATAATACAGCGTCGAGAATAATGGACGCCATGATGGGGTCAACGGCTTATTCAAATCAGGATTATGGCCAGCGTTTATGCATGAGGGTCGTAAAAGCCACCACTCTTCCACTGGTCTGGAAGCAAAGAAAAAAACATAGAATGTGCCAGTTGCTTCTCTTTCCGCGCACGTAAAAGCCCATCGAGGGCGAAAATCATAGGAATAATGTTATAGGCTATTCCATTTTCCATCTATACGCCCACAATCATGCTAAACGTGGCCTGTTGCCTAACCATGACGTCCTAATTCCGACTCAGTTCAAGTTTTAGCTGTCACTTTTAGTACGAATCTGACAACGAGCTAATCTAAACTGAATCGCATAACACCTCATGGTAAGGCCACAGCAGGCTTATTGTCTAACCTACTTATTCATAAACGCACTATAGGCCTCTGCTAAGTTAGTAATCGTTTGTCCTTATCTGTGAAAGGTAAATGTCAAAGTGACAGATAAGGACAAACGATTACTAAGTTAACAGAGGCCTATAGTGCGTTTATGAATAAGGGGGTAACTCGCTCGCAATCGCCATCGTGTTCATTTTGACAGTTGTTGTATGAATGTGTCAGCTAGCTGATTCCGATGCCAATTGTCAGCCCATACATGAACTGTCAGTCTGTTAGACAATACGCCTACAGGTCTTGTCACCTTAGGCCTTCCTTAGGCTCTTTCAAAATGAAACTCAATCATAATAATTATAAAAACGGATAACTCACGTATAAAAGCCGAATAATGCCCGACATGTTTCGTAGTCCTTCTTCAAGGAGCGCTCGACCCGGCGGCAGCGAAACGAGCACTGCGGCCAGCGCTCTGCTCGCGCGGCTACTCGGCGCAGCTGACAGCGGCGCACAACTACCCTCGTTTTCGTCATTCGTCATGTTCGTTTCGCTGCCGCCGGGGCGAGCGCTCCCTGAAGAATGACTACGGGTGGATCCGAAACATATGTCGGGCATTATTCAACTTTTATACGTGAGTTATCCGTTTTTGTAATTACGACCTTAGGCTCTATCTACCCCGTAAGGGATAAAGACGTTTGTGTACGTTTAGCGTTATTGCGGGCGTATAGGTGGAAAGTGGAATCAAAATAGTGATGTGTGCATCGCTGAGAACATGACTAATAAGATTTTCACCCATCGATGCGCTTTTAGTATCTGCGCGGGAAGAGAAGCAAGTGTACATTCTATGTTTCTCCTTTGCTTCTGGAAGCAAAGCCTGGGCCATCAATTTCGAACCAAAAGACCTCGCTGTCACTATACTAGAAGTGTCAAAAATGACAGCTAAAATGACAACTGAATCAGAATTGAATCTCACTAAGACGTAATTCAAGGCCCTAGTGTGGAAGTAAATAAGTTTCGTATTCTTTCTGTTATTAACACTTCAACTGCTATAGTTGGGCATATTAACAAGATGGCCGCGTTTTTACAACACTTGCCAGTTCTTATAGGGCTGCTTGGGGTGTTAATGGGACGGGGCCTGAAGGGCCGACCGAGCAGTTTCAGAGGAAACGCGGCAGTTTTTTTTCAACTTAATTTCTTAGAAGTTTTTTTTGATGATGTTTTTATGGTGCTAGATAATCAGATGCGGATATTTTAGAGGATCGTTTACTTGCATCGTTTGTTAATTAGTTTAAAGTACAACACACAGTATTATAATGCAAGGATTATCTTCGAGCGCCAACCAGGCCCGCAATCTTCTGTTTGATTTCTACTACTGCTTTTATAATAATTTTATTTCCTGAAAGGGCCGGCAACGCACCTGTGATTCCCCACGTCTTGCAGGTGTCCCTGGGCGATGGTGATCACTTTCCATCAGGTGACCCGTCTGCTCGTTTGCCCCCTCCCTCTTATATAATACTAGCTGTTGCCAGCGACTTCGTCTGCAAAGAATTCGTTTATCGCTATCCCGCGGGAACTACGCAATTTTCCGGGATAAAAAGTAGCCTATGTGCTATTCCAGACTTTTCTCTATCTATGCGCCGAATTTCATCCAGATTCGTTGAGCCGTTCTGGCGTGATTGAGTAACAAACAAACATCCATCCATCCAGCCATCCATCCATCCATCCATACTTTCGCATTTATAATATTAGTTAGATTAGATAATTTAATATGTTTTATTCAAATAAGTGGAGCTTAAAGCAATAAAGTTCAACCAAGCGTAGAGAGGTAGTAAAATAAATAAAGAAAGAAAACATTTATTGACACAAAACGACACAAAAAAAAAAAAAAAAAATAACATTTCAAAAAATAAAATAAATTATCTGCCGAAAGTGCCAAAAAGGCCACACCCAGCATGCTAGAAGTTAAATAAATAAAGAAAACATTTATCGACACAAAACGACACAAAAACAAAAACAAAAAATAACATTTCAAAAAATAAATTATGTGCCGAAAGTGCCAAAAAGGCCACACCCAGCATACATGCTAGAAGTATGAAGTAGATCTGAAGATGCGCATGAAACATTGTTGATGCTGCATTTCCGCAACTTGTAGTACTCTTAAGCAGCTTGAACCTATTGAAGCGAGCAAATCTTATGGTTCCTGTTTGTAGACCCTTGAGAATATCCGTGCTCGTACAAAGAGCAAATGATTTTGTTCGCTTACTATTTCATCACACTAATATTATAAAGGCGAAAGTTTGTAATTGTGTGTGTATGTTTGTTTCTTCCTCAAGTTAATTAATGAAAGTAATACATTTAAATTTCTGAGAACATTCCACTGGTAAATTTCGCAACTTGGTAACTTCTATGGTATTGGTTAGAGATTGTGTGTTATCTAAGTTATATTATAAATGCGAAAGTATTGATGGATGGATAGATGGATGGATGGATGGATGGATGGATGGATGGATGGATGTTTGTTTGTTACTCAATCACGCCAGAACGGCCCAACGGATCTGGATGAAATTCGGCACATAGATAGAGAAAAGTCTGGAATAGCACATAGGCTACTTTTTATCCCGGAAAATTGCGTAGTTCCCGTTGGATAGCGATAAACGAATTCTTTGCAGACGAAGTCGCTGGCAACAGCTAGTAAAATTACATAACAATAATATATATTACTAGCTGTTGCACGCGACTCCGTCTGCGCAGAAGTCGCTTATCGCTATCCCGCGGGAACTATGCAATTCCGGGATAAAAACTATCCTATGTCCTTCCCCGGGACTCACACTATCTGTATGCCAAATTTCAACTAAATCGCTGGTTTAGGCGTGAAAAGGTAACAGACAGACAGACAGAAAGACAGAGTTACTTCCGCATTTATAATATTAGTAGGGTTTTAATTCTGCGTTCTCCAACTAGCGAGCAACAGCTAGTACACACACAATAAATTTATACTGAGGTCAGGGGCCTTACCATGTCGTCTGAATGCGATTCAGTTTAGGTTCGCTCGCTGTCAGATTCATACTAAAAGTGACAGCTAAGACGTCTCCGCTGGAGGGAACTCTTCAACGGTTGGTCTGATTGACTTGAAATTTACTACACACTAGCAAACCTGGCGAACTCCGTTTCGCCACCAGATGGCTTCGTTTGTAGTACATGCTATGTATCAGAGATGGCGATGTATGTGAAAAAAGATTTTCCCGCTTTTCTGTTGAAATTTTCCTGAATTTTCTTTGCTATAAACCTCACGGAGCCCGAGACCTTTCCAACGAATGCAAAACCGTGGAAATCGGTTCGTGCGTTCTGGAGTTATAGCGTCAGGAAGGAAAACCCGACTTATTTTTATATAGTAAATAAATTATGTAGGACGAATAACAATGCAAGTACTGTCAGAAAAAAAGCTTGTATTTTTTTTTACAGAAACGTATTGCCACTCTCTTTGAACTTGAACACGCCGCGTTTCTTGCGTAGTCCGTAGTCTGTGCTATCTGTGACCCACCCTGCCCAATCGTTACAGAGGACGTTAGGTTTATCAGAGGCATTAGTGGAGGTCGGCCTTTATAGATGTTCCGAATACTTTATAATCGCTGCGAACTAGCGATGGGCCGCGCCAACCGAACGGTATGCGGTTGGTGCGAACCCGATATCGAGCTACTGCAGTGGTATTATTGGCAGTTTTATTGTGATTGATGTGTTGCGTTGCGGATGTCAATGCAATGCGGTAGGGTTCCATCCAGTAGTTATTATTACTAAGACCACTCATCTGTCTGTCACCAGGCTGTATCTCATGAACTGTGATAGCTAGACAGCTGAAACGTTCACGTTGCTGCTATAACTATAAGAAGTATCAATATATATCAATATAAAAAAAACTGTATGGAGCAAAGTACATTTTAATCACTTTGTTCTATACAGTTTTTTTTGCAATATTTAAAAATCTTATCTACCACTTAGTTTCTATGGATGCACTTAGTAATATGCCGAAGTTTTTTTTTTTTTTTTTTATGTGAATGGGAAGGCAAACGAGCAAGTGGGTCACCTGATGGTAAGCGATCACCACTGCCCATAGACACCCACAACCCCGGAGGGATTGCAGATGCGTTGCCAACCTAGAGGACTTGGATGAAATACCTCTTGTGCCTGTAATTTCTCCGGCTGTCTTACTCTTCACACCGGAACACAGCAGTGCAAGCACTGCTGCTTAGCGGCAGGATTAGCGAGTAAGATGGTGGTAGCGATCCGGACGGACCTTGCACAAGGCCCTACCACCCGCAAAGTTATCGTAAATAAAAAAAACACTGTGTAGAATAAATATTATAGCACTTGCCGAATTTGTACAGAACCCTCGCGGTGCGCGAGTCCGACTAGCTCTTGGCCGATTTTTTATAAGACAAGGAAAACCTGCGAATGGGTCACCAGGCCCCTATTTCTATTCTAAATAACACTGAAAATTTAGAACACAGAACCGAAAAGTAAAGCTATGGCCGGGAATCGAACCCGGATCCTCGTCATTCCGTGCAGCTTCGCGCAACTCTCTAAGTAAAAAACGATCCACCGACGATATGAAACGAAGGCGAATTTCTTTTACCTATCTAAGTTTGTAAGAACGTTGAAACCTACAAAGCAGTAGATAATTGACGGCATTCGAATTTAGGCGGGTTATATTGTTTTCGCCTGCGTTTCATACTAATACGAGTTCACGCCTTTTGTAAGGCACTCCCGTCTCTTAAAACGGTAGTGATTATATTCTCTTTGATTCCGTGATGCGTGCTATACCGCTACACCACCCATAGCAGGTAGAATAGAAATAAAGATGACCGGGAATCGAACCCGTATCTTCATCATTCCGTGACAGTCATAGTGCCAAACCTTTTTTATCCTCGGGGATAGACAAAGGAGTTAGATTCCACACAGCCATGTCACATAGAGTTGCAGAATAACGGCAGCATTAATTTGGCATTAACTTATGTTTTTGTTTGTTGCTGCTTACTTGAGCGGCGACCGTTTTGGTGTTTTTACGAATTTTTTTTTTGCACCAAATAAAACTTTTTTCTCCAACCTGCTCGGAAATGTGCATCTTACTGTCAAAAACAGCTTCCAGAAAGGTCTCCGTTACTGGCGCAACATTAGAAAAAAAAACACAGCTGTAGCGGCCGGGAAATAGCGGAAGCGGCCGAGAAATTTTCATTACTGCACAACTATTTAACTTTTTAATATGTTATGGCTATGATCATTCACCGCAAACGGCCAAATGCTCGTACAATCATATGGAACCAGTGCGTTTAAAAGTGTCTTAAATAGTTTTTTTTTTTACCTAAAGATCAGAATCTGTCGTGGTGTCTGATTTTGTAATCCAATGTATTGTAATTTAAAATAGCTTTATAACATTTAAATTTGCACTTTTAGTTGATTTATTACAATTTTATAGTAAACAGAAATATACTTTAGAATGAAATGGCGTTATCAGAAGAAAAATGTGAAATTACAGTGTAGCTACGTACTGTTGCGGGAGTAGAACATTGCGACAATTTTGTTCAATTGCATGCAAGTCAGTGGAATATTTTAACATTTTATTTTATTTCCTCGCATTATTAGAGAAAAGCACTATACATGCCTCGGCGGAAACGGCAATTCGTGGATTCGTATTTATTAACGGACTCCGCTACGCGTCGTCCGTCAAACTATATAATATATACTCATCCACGAATTGCCGGAGCCTTTCGTTTGCCCGAATTTCATATGCCATAATGTAATGTTTGCCATAATGATCATTTGCCATAAATCTTTTTTTCTCTGAAACCGTATTTTTTTCAGGAGCATTGAAATGGCAATCCTGTAGAACTCTATAGGTTAGGTTAGGTTTGTTTCATAAAAATCCTGAAAAATTAACTGTTAAAGAGAAAAAAGAGTTATGGTTAATGTCGCGAAATGAAGCCAAGAAGTTTCACATTTACGGTCTAGGCCAAGAAGTAATGTGGTGCGGTCGGCGCGGTGCGGCGGCGCGGGGCGGGGCGCGGGGAACATGGCGCGAGCAATAGTTTGTTCAAATGCATGTTTCAAAAATTAAAAAAGCGTCTTATTTAAACAATTTTTACTTGATTTCCTCGCATTGCTTGAGAAAAGCACTATACAATCCTCGGCCGGAAACAGGGATTGTAGGACTCGCTTTATGTGTACCCCAATCTCGTCCTGCAATCCCTTACTTCACGGCCTCTGCAGTAATGTACTATTCTTTCTTTCTTTCTTTCTGATGCGCGCTATAGGTACCGCTACACCACCCGTAGCTGGTTAACGCATCGTGAAGTAACACACTTTTACATTTGTAAATATTAAATAGTCACCCATCATCAATGATATACTATATAATACTGAGGTAGATACGTCATAGCGATCTCCCCGTGGTGAGCGAAAAGTAAGCCAATTGTCTGACTTGTGTTTAGTCGCGAACGGCGCGCGCAAGCGGTCACGTATGTGTCAAACTGTCACCGTTTTGTAAAAATGCCGTCATGTGTCATGAAAAACTGCAAAAATTACTCTGCAAATGTAAAAGATCGACCTAACGTGTCATTCCATACGTAAGTACAGAGCATATGTATAACATAATTAATTTTATTTAATAATTCCGTTGTTACTTTGAATATTGTAAGAGATCAATGTGTGAGCGAGACAGCTATATTGACCATTTATGCAATATTGAAAGAGAAAGCAAATAAGGGGAAGACGGGGTTCAAAGTACTACATAGATATAAATTTCATTATTTATACAAGTACTATTTTGGATAAATTTGGGGGTTTATGTTATCCAAGTGAAGACGTGTTTCGGATTTGCTTAATGTCGGAAAAGGTTGTCAAAAATCAAATAAAAGAGAAAGGGCACGTATTACCTAAAGAACATGACGTCGAAATGATAAAAACAAGGATTTTAAAGTCTTTCGTACATGCTCCTGATCTGCTACAGTCTTTAGACGTTCACTCTTGGGAGAAACCTTTTACTTTTAATCATAGATTACACCTTATTCGTGCCATTATTGAAAAATATGTAGATGTGCGTTTGCATCACGAACACAAAAATAACCCTAAAACAAACTCAAATTCAAAGAGACAAACTCGCAACAAATTAAATCTTTTTGATGAAAATTAAATCAAAATTGTTAGGAAGGCAAGTGGGTCACCTTAAGATGGTAAGTGAGTAATGAGGCTGCAATAGCTTATTACAATCTCCAACCTGTTTTCAGTTTTACTTTGTTTATCAAAGCTTTTTCCAAATTCAAAATTTAAAACTCATATTGATCGTCTCGTTATCCGCTTATATCCTTTTATAACAGTGTCAAAAATTCAAAAAATCAAATTCAAAATTTATTTTTGCAATTAATCCGCCAACGACTCTTATACATGTCTTTTTTTAAACTACCAGCGCCAGAAGAGTGAGTGCCAAGAAGAGAAGAGTGTGTATTAACTATGTACCTAAGTACATATTGTTGTGCCTTATATTCTAAAATACATAACAACCTCTATCCAAGATCTCCTGAGTTTCCTTCCCTCTCCCATCGTAACGTGATAAGTGACACCCATGGACACCCGCAATACCTGAGCATTGCAGAGGAAAAGATACCTACTTTCACGCCTGTATCCCTGAAGGGGTATCCAGAGCAGCAGATATTTTTAAATATTTGTCGTGCCTATTAAAATAGTTCAGTCTTTTATCTCTGCGATGTACATATAACATTGTTGTACACTTTCGACATTAAAATCTAAATGAAGTTATTTTGCAATTTTTGAGGTGTCATTATTCTATTGGGTAGGCGATACCTATTTACCCCAAGGTCCCCGTTTCTTTCCGCGTCAAGTTGGCAGTCTGCGTTAGGGTGTGTACCAACCTTACGGCAATAACGTTGCCATGTCAGGAAGGAGTTTTGTTCAGCTATAACGCGTCTATTAGTAATATGTCATTGCCCATCATCATAATATCAGCTATAGGACGTCCACTGTTGGACATAGACTCCCATAGACCTCTAGTTGCCTCGGTTGGAAGCGGCTTGCATCCACCGTGAACACGCAACTTTGTTCCGACCTCATTGGTATTAAATAGTAGGATAAAATAAGAAACTATTCATTTTAGAACAAGAATGCCCGCGCCCCCATTACGGGCGCATTTATAAACAGGGCTTGACATTTTGACAGCTGTCAGCGTTTTGACACATTGACAGTGGTGATATATAACGCGGTCTGTGAATGCTAGTAGCATTATTAGGCGCATATTTCCTAGTTTATTTCGAACTGTCTGTTTACCGCGTTTTCAGTAAGCTTTACAGACGCTAGAAAATCAGATGCTGATATTTTGAGGATAGATTATTTGCATCGTTGTTAGTTTAAAGCGTGCTTTATTAAAACCCGCCAAGTACGAGTCGGACTCGCGCACCGAGGGTTCCGTATCATTATCTATAAATATCAATAAACCAGTGTAAGCAGAGCCCTGCTCCAAAGCAAAATGTACGCAATGTGGGATCACTTTATATTAGTCACTGATATATACAGACATACATACATATTTACGGTTTTCGCAATTATTCCTCAATCTGTGCTATAAGACCTACCTTCATACCAAATTTCAAGATTCTGAGTTTACGGGAAGTACCCTGTAGGTTTTGATTCCCTTGCGAGTTTCGAAAATTTGGGGCTTAAACGACTTTTTCTTTTGATTGCGTTGGCTTAGAAGTTTGATTTTTTCACAGCTCTAAGGGGCAGTAGACCTGAGAATTTGACATAAATTTCAGTTTGATACGCGTTCTTGAGAAAAAGGGTCTTGACAGACGGACCGACCGACAACATAGTGATCCTATAAGGGTTCCGCTTTTTCCTTTTGAGTTACGGAACCCTAATTAATTACAGTATCTAATGCAAGTCTTCCATGCTGGTCTGGGAGCAAAGAATAATAAACATAGAATGCACCAGTTGCTTCTCTTCCCGCGCACGTAAAAGCCCATCGAGGGCACGGGCGATCTTAGGAATCGTGAAATAAAATGAAATGAAATAATGAAATAAATGAAATGAAATAATTTATTTGCATTGAACGGGTTACATTATGTCAAGGTCTTATTAATTTTAGATAGTACAGTCACCAGCATAAATAAGTGATCACTTTTGTACCTTGTCACTTTAAAGGCATGTTTGAAAAACCATACGAAATCATGTAACGACTGAAAGCGACAAGGTACAAAAATGATCATATATTTATGCTGGTGACTGTACAGCCGCTCAGCCTTTGGTGGCATACAAATATTAGTACTTATAGCTAAATTAAAGTTATCGAATATAATATTAATATGTCAAATGAATATAATGATTTATCATAACCAAATTCACAATAAAATTAATTATTTTTTTCGAAAAATTCTTTTTCAGAGTAGTAACATTCTTCTTGTAACCATTGTCTAAGTTTGGTATAAAACATATTGCCAGTTAAATTCGTTATTGTTTTAGGAACAGTATTATATATTTTACTTAACATGTAATATGAATTATTTTTAAAAAGGCTCAGTTTTGTTGCAGGTGACTTTAATGGCTTTTGCGTAATAGTTCGCTTATTGTGATTGTCTTTTATTATAAATAGTTCCATGTGCTTTCTTACATGATACTTTCTTCCATGTGTTATATATAGGCGATGCTAGCAACCCGTTTATTTTGATTCCATTTTCCATGTGTATACGGCCAGTTCCTAGTCCATCACTATTTTGCAATCACAATCATGCTACACGTGGCCATGACGTCTTAATGCGATTCAATTACGATTCAGTTTAGGCCCGCTCGCTGTCAGATCCATACATACTATATAAAATGACAGCTAAACGCTTAGTTTTTGTGGGATAGCTGTAAGAATTGGGATTGTTCATTTTTTTAACCCCCGCTTTTTATTTATTTTTTAGAAAATATGGAGCACTTTAAGAAAGTAATTTGAATATTTTGTCATTTCATGGCTTAATTTAATTAATATAATTGCTTAAAAAAACAGATACGACTTTTTGTAAATTATATAGTACGGCCGGCTGAAATAGGCAATTTTCCCACAATCCTTTGGAAATTAAAAAAAAATAGTTGTCATAACTGTTGTGACTGTCATCTCAATGTCAAATATACTGTTTACCTTTGTTTACCTACAAGCTTATTGTATGTTGCGTTAAATCCTGATCATGGTTATAATGAGTTAAAAATTTATGAATGTGGAAGTATGTAGCATTGTGTTTTGGTACCTACTTACATCGAAATGATCCTCGCAACAATATTGTGTACTTATAAACTTTGAAGTATTCAACATTTACTTCGCGACACCACTTTTCTCTTAAATTTATTAACGGTATAAGGAGCAGTAGATACCATCTTTACGCGGACGATCTGCAATTGTATGTCTCCTGCGCGCCCTCAGAGACTTCTTCAGCTGTGGACTCAATCAATGCAGATCTGGATCGTGTTTCGGCTTGGTCGGAGAAGAACTGTTTGGTTCTCAATCCCAGCAAGTCGAAGTATATCGTTTTTGGATCGAGGCATCAAATTCGGAATACTCTTGCTGCTCTGGCCACCGGGAATGTTGCCGTCATGGGTGACCCAATAGAGAGGGTGGTAGAAGCCAATAACCTTGGCCTCCTAATGGACGGCAAGCTGAACTTTGAAACCCACATTTTGAAAGTTGTGAGTAACTGCTTCTACCGCCTCAAAGTTCTGTACAATATACGCGATTACCTCAGTGTCGATTTGCGTGTTGACCTTTGTGAATCGCTTATATTGTCCAGATTAAACTATTGCGATGTTATTTATGACGGTTGCATTCTTGGTCGCTCTAAGAGGCTTTTACAGCGAGTACAAAACGCATGTGCTCGTTTTTGTTTCCGCGTCCCTCCCCGCTCCCATATCACCCCATACCTGAATGCCGCCAACTTGCTGAACATGCCTGCGCGCAGGCGCATGCACCTCGCCACTTTGCTGTTCGGTGTGAAACGTCACGAGACCCCATCATGCCTCTTTAACAAGATGGTTTGGTCGAGGAGTGAGCGCAGAAGCGCAATGGTTCTCGTGCCTAAGCACCGAACTGCGGCATTCCGAGGCAGTTTCAAGTTTGCGGCGTCCAAGTGCTGGAATGATATTCCTCCCCCAATCCAGGGAGCGTCAAGTAGTTACACCTTCAAGCGCAAGCTGAAGGTTCACTTATTGACGCTCCAAAAATCCTTACAATAGTCCTCCAGCACTTTGCACATTGGTATGCCAGCTTGTTGTTTTTGAACAATTTTGTTTACACTTCGTTTTTTGTTTATTGAAAATGATTTAATAAATTTATGTATTTTATAGTTACACATAAGTCGGGTTCTATCTATTTATTACTTCACTTCTTACTTAAAAGTTTATGGTTTATGTAGTATATTAATTTATTTAATCTACACTGTGTATCGTTTCTTGAGTCACAGACGGTTCTGGCTGAAAATCAGTGCTGCAGGTGTCTAACACCTCAGCGTAACGCTGAGCCAGCGACCGTTTCACTTTTGCGAAGACACAACACAACGCTGATGATCAAATTTTCATGTCTGGTTTTTTTATTGTTGTTTTTTTTCTATAAAATTGTGTGTACATGCTCTTATATTTGTGTGTCTTGCAAAATGAATAAATGTCTTCTTTCTTTCTTCTTCTTCTTCTTTAAATTTTCTCGGATCCGTGCGAACTATTGTTTTGGAGCTGTTTTTAGAGTCATTATTTCAGGTTGGAACGAAGCATTTTCTGTAATTTCCATTATTTCGTTTTAAATCGATCGACAATTTTAAGTTTTCAACAAAACAATATTAACTTTACTGACATTGGGTGACACTGATAACTACCTAGCTGACATATAAATTTAATAGACAAACTAGATATTTGCCGATTTATTTTTTGGAACTACCAACAGCCGCTCGGTAAGGTCGAATAAAGGTCAAATAATTTTTTTGCGAAATATCCGTAATCCTTGAGTATTTTTGAACGCCAGTAAGATAAAACAGTTCGCAAGCCCCATTATTCCAAATGGTTTTCAAATCAGGGTATGTTGTAAAAAAATGAACAATCCCAATATTGCACGAAGAAATCGCGGGTAAAGCTTACCATAAACAAGTCGGCATATTGTTTGTGTGCTTAAGAACTTTAAAACCGCCATTAATATAGTCATCTATATTGTCTTAGCCGCTCGCCTCGCTCAGCCGGCTAAGTTGTAAGGTTCTATGGTTCCTTAACACCCTATTTTATAAGTTGCAAGCTTTTAACTTGCAATGTATATAACCAAATAGAAATAAATACAATGACAGAACAACAGAAGAAGGGCCTTACCATGACGTCCTAATTCCGACTCAGTTCAAGTTTTAGCTGTCACTTTTAGTATGAATCTGACAGCGAGCGGACCTAAACCGAAACGCATTAAGGCGGATGCTCGCGTTAGCTCATTGTAAAAGTCCCGTTAGATGGCGCTGTAATCAATTTCGGTGGTTTTTTGTAGTTTTTAGAAGATTCTTAATACATTTATAGATTATCAATTGATTTGCGCACACAATTTAATACGGCCGATTTTTTGAGACCACACTCAAATGGTAACAATGCACCAATTCGGAGAATAGCTGCACAAACGCTGGTGTCACTAACGAACTTATACAGATACTAGGTCTTACACACACATGCAAATGGGAGGCGCTAGCCGGTGGAAAAATATTGCAACACCTTGCTAAGCTGTTAGCGTAACTTTTCACGTTATATTTACGTTTTTATATCAACTTTACTTTTACCAGAAATTTTACAAATCTATACGTGTACAAAAGTAAGTCGTGTTATTTAACTATTGATAACTTTGGAATGGCTGCACGGATTTTTATGATTTTTGATTTGTTGGCTTTCTCTCTTTCACGAATAGCCGAATATGTAATCCACTATATAAAAAATGCACTAAAAAAACTTTAATTTTTCGTATGCAGCGCCATCTCAGACCAAAACTGACTTTCGAATTTTTATTTGCCAGCTCAGCTAGTTATAAGTATTATTTATATGAGTCTAGCAGATGCAAATATGTGAATCAATGCCACCTTCAACCCTTTTTGAATACCAGGGAGTCGATTTATTTTGTACTTTGTTAGAATGAGGGCTATCGTATTTGTACTCACTAGTTGGCGCCACTGTAGAGTAAGGTATATCACATTATTCAGGATTTCTTTCAATTAATATTTAATAGCAAGCTATTTATTACCCAGTGTTGCACAGTCCCATTTATCTTCTAAATTAACTGCCATTTTATTTGCCTGCTTAATTTGGCTCCTAATTCTCAAAGCTCTTCTTTTATCTTTTAATAAACCTGCCGTATGTCTGCGATAATAATCGGAAACAATCTTAATAACACTAAAAATTCGTTATGTAAAGCCGGAATATGCAACTTGTAGGTACTACTAATTTTGCGTTTCTGTATAATACCTCACGTTACAATAGCGCCTCTAGCGGCAAATTCATATGCCGTCATTGCTAGTATCTTCAAAAGCTAGTACCTATTAGTATGTAGGAACCTGCGATTCATATTTGATATTCGCTCACACGTAGAGACATCATCATCACCATCGTCTGACATTTTATTAATACTCTTATGCATTATAACTTTATAAGCGTTTCGTTTGGGGCTATCGCCGTAAGGTAGGTATTGTCGTTTCGAGTCAGGCGCGCCTTTCGTAAATAGGCAACTTGAGAATGAGCCTGGTTGCAGCGATGAGACGAAGTCACTCGTGCTAGCCATTCGGATCCTTTCACCAAAATGCATTGCGGTATAGGTTTAGACAAAGGAAATAATTACGCATAGCGGGTAGGGACTACGTCTGAATGCTTCTTGGCCTAGGGGTTTAGTCAAGGGTTTGGTTAGATAATTTTGTTCCAGAGTTGTGAGCTGCCTTTTTTTAAGTTATGTCCTTATGTCATCATAATTCATATTTATAGTAATTCATCGTATAGCGCATAAAAGGAAAAAATAATATTAGATAATTATGATGACTTTGCAATAGGTAGGTACGTCAAATAAAATAATGACAACTCCAAAAACAAATCTAATCCACAGACATCATTATAAACTAGTTTATAATGATGTCTGTGATCTAATCCATCTCAACTCGCTTTTACTTACTATAATACTTACTTCCACAAAAGTCCAACTTCATCCGTCGATGGTTTTGTTACGCGTTACCTAGAGTGGGATAAAGCAGAGTACTACGGTGTCTAGTCCACACGCGAAAAAACAAAATTGCAGCTCGACGCGTATTATATCAGCGCTTTCCTCATGAGCCTACTCTACATATATATGTTATGTGCAACTAGTTGTGCCATTAGGAATTTCGGGTCAATAAAAATAAGAATTCTCATTTGAGATAGTAAAATTAGGTTAGGTTCATTAGGTATTTTCAAATACCCGAAGGGCAAACTGAATAGAAATAGGAACCCCGCTGTTGACCTTACGGGGGAGTGAAATTCCTAAAAGCACAACTAGTTGTGCATAATATAGAGTAAGGCCCATGAGGAAAGCGTCATACATTTAGTCAAAAATCGTGTGCATAAAAATGAGATAAAATTTAGCTAGTATCGTGCAGCTATTGCGTCTGTACTGCGTATCGACCAGTGAACCAGAACCATATTATTTTCGATCTTTCTCGTGATCTACCTACAGGTTGTCCACCTGGTTTTTGATGGAGCTCCGCTCTTGGGCGGAGCTCCTTTTTTCTGGGTATTGGAAGCTGGGTATTGGTTTTCCGGGTGGACAAATTAGGTGGGCCACGGGTAAGTCCCTATATTTTTCTAATTGGTATAGTAGGTAGATATTCGACTTTGTGTTTGATATCTAAAGTCGAAAAAACGTGCACGCTGCCATAGTACCTATGGCGTCATGGCTACTACGAACGAAATCATTCGACTCATAAGTAAATGCGCCACGCAACATGTGGTATGAGCACACAAGGGCTAATTTATCAAAGCGAGATATATTTTTCAAATAAAACTTTCAATTTGATTTGATACCAAATACCAGTGAGATGTCACTTTTGAAATAATTTGTATCACTATTATTCTATTCAGTATTCATAAACATTTGACACGCTGCAACAGGTATACGAATAGTTTTATCCGTACTATGTACTTATTCCTGGGTAGTGACAAATCAAGTCCTGACACATTGTTGAACTTTTTCACAGCAAATGTCTTAGTGAAGTTTCATTTTGATTGAACTGACAAGAAAATTCACTGTGCTGTTGACCGCGTTGATCGTGAATACGTTCTACTGTAGGTTAGAAATATAGGAACCCGACCCGGAGCAAACTTGGAGTCAAAGCGTTTTCTGTCAAATTTCACGAAATTTTAGTTTGATGGAGATTCAAGTCTCTTGATACCTATTGTTTTCATTTGAGCATAACTCCCTCAGAATTACATGCTTCCAGTAATGATCAAATTTATATTTTCCTATTTCTATTATGTTTTCTAAATGCGATAAGTTCTTTGAAATAACACACACTGACTAGTTATTGATAATTATGCCTAACTAATTATAATTCTGAGAGAGTTATGCTCACGCAAAAACCATTACCAAGATACTGAAAATTCATACAAAAATTTTGTGAGAAGTACCTACTGAAACTACTTTTTCCTCAAGTTTTCCTGCAGGGCTCTTTTATTGATAGTACATACATACATACTTAAATCACGTCTTTATCCCTTACGGTGTAGACAAAGCCTAAGGTAACAAGACCTAAAGGCCACGTTTAGTATGATTGTGGGCGTACCTATAGGTGGAAAGGAGAATCAAAATGAGTGACGGGTTGCTAGCCTGTTGATTGATAGTATATACACATATAGCTATGTACAAATGATCAAACTATTGATAGAAGGTACGAAATGGGACCCGTTGTATAGGCAGTCCCACGTATAGTCAATACCTAGGGAAATAAGACGAAAAATACAAGCATTTCCAAATACACGAGTCTCTCAATACGAAACTCAAAATATTTAATAATTTATTAAAAGATGTCATGAAATTGTAGTTTGTAGATCACGTAACATATTCAATAAATAAAATTTTACACGACAGATTATTCATAAGTTTCATAACTGAATTGCATGTGATGGAAATTTGCCACTTATTATTTATTGTTCACAAAATAATATTTTTTACATGCATACAAAAAACAATCATAACTTAAGAGTTTTTAAGAGTTGTAATATTTCGAACAATCATAACTTATTTTCCTACTTGGCATTATATAGGCTGACTTTTTTTATCACCGTCAAAAGCAACAACACGACAAATACAAGCATTATTTTTCAGTTTGTTATTAAAATATTGCAAATAGTATCATTAAATGATACCTGTCATCATTATCATCATCATTATCATCATCATATCAGCTGTAGGACGTCCACTGTTGGCCATAGGCCTCCTTCATAGAGCTCCAGTTGCCTCGGTTGGAAGCGGCTTACATCCACCATGAACCTGCGACTTACGGTAGGTACCTATACGATTGCGTATGATACCTACGTAAAAAACTACGTAAAAACTTGGACGGTGATATTAATATCACCCTGTATCATACAGTTTCCTTTTGCTTTACTGGTCATAGGTAATGAGAACATGAAAGACGGACGAAAAGTCTTCAGAACAGGGTTGACAAAACTCCGCTGTTGGACATCTGGCATTTCACGGTCTTGATATTTTCCCTAGTTATTTTTATCTCATTATGTTATGTTATTACAAATTACGCCAATAAAAATCTACAGAATGTTTCATGTGTTTTTAGAACCAACAATTTTTTTTTTATCATCACACCAGCAGTAAACTTTTTACCCTTCTTGCACAATAATAGCAAGTAAGATACGCTCGCGTCCAGTGGATGTTTTCTTCACTTATTTCCTGTTACTGGAGATAAAAATTACCTTCCGAATCCAATGTGAATCTGAAAAATTTACGTACAGTCAGTACTACAAAAGGATACAGACGGATGGGCAGACAAATGGATGAATAATATTTATAATGACAGACAAACAGACAGAAAGACGGACGCACAGACAGACGGACAAACAGAAAGACAAACGGATGAACGGACAGTCAGTCGTACGCACAGATAAACAGACAGACAGACAGACGGACGGACGGACGGATGAACGGACGGTTGTTCGGATGCACAGACAACAGACAGATGGACAGACGGACGGTCAAATGGACCGCTGGATGGATGGTCGGACGCATAGACAGATAGTCAAATGAACGGATGGACTGCCGGATGGATGATTGGACAAACAGACAAACAGACAGACAGACAGACAGACATGCATACATACAGACAAACAGATAGACGAGCAGACAGAAAGAAATAAAGAAAAAGTTTATTTATGACAATCACAAAAGTAGTTAAAAAACAAAAGTAGGTATATAAACATACAAAGCTAAAAATATAAAACCTACAGATAAATAAATTGTCACAAAATGGTCCAGAACAATGGACAGAAGGAAAGATAGACAGACAAAATAAGTCCTTCTACGCTGGTTCCTTTTTTCTATTTGTTTATTTTACTTACCTCTCTTATACCTTTCTAAATGTATACAACGTACGTATAGTTTTTAATTATAATTTTGACGGCAAATTCGGTATTTGGACGCCGGTCGGATACTCTGTAAAATATGTACATACATACACAAATCACGTTATCTCTTAAGAGGTAGACAGAGCCTAAGGTCACGAAACCCTAATTTCACCAAGAACAAGCATGATTGTGGGCATATAGGTGAAAAGCGGAATCAAACTAGTGATGGACTGCCGTATCGCCTATAATAATGATTCCTAAGATTTTTGCATTTACCATTTGCGCGGGAAGCGAAGCAACTGGTACTTTCTATGTTTTTTCTTTGCTTCCAGACCAGCATAAAAATGAGTAAAATATATATCTAATATGGGTAAAAAAAACTATAAAGTTAGGACAGACGGACAGATAGACAGACATAGACGGACGAATTTGAACAATGTGGACATAAAATAAACCACGATACAGCAGTAATAGATAAGCTCCTTTGTGTTCCGAACACCAAAGACTGGCCAAGTGTGGGTCGGACTCGCGTACCGAGGTTTTCGTACAAATTCGGCAAGTAAATATAAAATCCACTGTTAGCAGAGCCCTGCCTCTTAACCAAAATGCAGGCGGTATGAGGTAATTTTATATTTGTTATTGACATACTTAATTAGGCTCACAAAAATATTCTGTTTTTAGTATTTGACGTTAGAGCGGCAACAGAGAAACGTCATTTGTGAAAATTTCAGCTGGTGCTAAACAACCATGATAGCTGATAGCCATATCACGGTTCATGAGATACAGCTTGGTGACAGACAGACAGACAGAGTAGCAGGCAACAGACAGACAGTAAGCAGTGTGAGGTCATTTTACATTGATTACTTACATAGACAGATGGACAAAAATATTCTGTTTAAGTATTTGTTGTTATAGCGGCCACAGAAATACATCATCTGCGAAAATTTCATCTATCACGGTTCATGAGATACAGCCTGGTGACAGACAGACAGACAAACAGACAGACAGACGGACAGTGGAATCTTAGTAATTAGATTCCCGTTTTCACCCTTTGGATACGGAACTCTAAAAAAGCTGGTCAATAGCAAGTTCGATTCGAGCAAACGTTTAGACGTAAACGTATTAGTATGGATGGTTGTTACTCTTTCTGTTGATGAGTTTCCAACTGCGAAAGCGACCCTGGCTGAGCCACCAGAATTTCACTTCAAGATTACTGTAGAACTTCTTACAAGTCTGACTTACAAGTACCTACTTATGCCAGATTTCACGTCAATCTGATCAATTAGAAGTGGGTCAAAATTCACTTCCAAGATTTGATTACATGCAGACACCGGGACTGTGCACTTCAATTGCGTTTACAAAATATTTTTTCTACCAATCTGACACAAACGTTGAAATATTGTATCTTAAAAAATATTATGATTAATCGATAAGTAGGTACATACCTGTAAGTAAGTCCAAATGAATGCCTATACGCTGCGTCCAATATCGTACCTTGTAACGTCTTTTACTTCCAATTGACTTCAATTTATTCCGAATAAAATGATTATTTTTATTTTGACACACCACGTTCAATCATTAGTTTATGACAATTTCATGTCATTGTTTTTTTTAATTACCCGTCTAGCCAGGTTTTTGACTCGCATGTTTTTTTTTTAATGTTCTATAATTGAGAAAACCTATTTACTCGGCCTATTTTGTATTTAGCACCTGTCGGATTTTAAAATCATTGCCGTGGTGTGTATGGCTGTGATTTTATGCAGAGGTTTAGGGTTCGATTCTCGTGAGAAGCATTCGTGTAATTAACTAGAAGAACTTTTTTATTTTAATAGGTGTAATTTCCGTGGTTGAGTACCTTTTTTTAGTACATAAGGCAAAACATGTTATAAGGTGGCAATGTGACTGCGGGGCGCCACCATCTATGCCAAAGTAATAAGCACGTGTGATCCTAATACTAGAGTACTTACTACAAGTTTAGGTCTGACAATGGGCATAAATTGCCCTAAATCAACCCGTTAAGTTTGTGGTTGTTTTAAAACCACCACTTCTTTGATTTGGTTTGACAAGAAAAATATTGAATTTAACATAAAGTTTTCTACATCTCATTGAGATGGTGTTACTCACCTATTATTTGTAAATTATATAAAAAAATGTTTAGAAAATAAAAAAAAATCAAATGCGGCCTCGGGATTTGAACTTGGTCACTAACTATTCAGTTCTTTGAGTCATAACTACTGAGCCACATTAGTGGTCACGTGACTGCTCGAAATAGTCGATTGGTTATTACAACCATTTTTATTTGACACTAGGCACTCACACTATTGTAAAATGCATCAAAATTTACTGCATCGTACTGCAATTTCGGTATGATAAATGCACTCCTTTTTGTAATTTGCGCACACAATATATCCATATCTAACTATCCTCAAAAAACCGCATTAAAATTAAGCCTGTGGACGAAATGCAGCTGCACGGAAGATTTGTATGGAAGAGCAACCCCCTTAAGACGTCGTGGTAAGGCCCCAGCACGAACATATCCCTAGAGAGCGACGTTCGTTGAAAGAACGCAATTTTCATCATCATCATATCAGCCATAGGACGTCCACTGTTGGACATAGGCTTCCGTAGACCTCCAGTTTCCTCGGTTGGAAGCTTGCATCCACCGTGAACCCACGACTTTAACCAGTAGGCTTATTGTCCAACTCGCTTGCAATCGCCATCGTGTTCAGGTTGACAGTTCATGTATGGGCTGACAATTGGCATCGGCATCAGCTAGCTGTCACATTCATACAAGAACTGTCAAAATGAACACGATGGCGATTGCGAGCGAGTTAGACAATAAGCCTACTGGTCATCCGTCGTTGGTGGACGTCCTTCGCTGCGCTTGCCGATTACGATTGCGCGGTCTCCACGCGAGTTTACTGCACTTTGCTGCATTCGTGATTCCACTCAGTTGTTATTTGTTAGTCTGTTTGTTTGAAACTGATGGACCGATTTAAATAAAATTAGTGTCCGACCGAAACACGATTTTTAGCCGACACCGAAACCGAAACCGAATATTCGGTTTTTTTCTGATTTCGGCCGAAATCGAAACCGAAATTTTTGAAGACGTATCATATCAAACAAAATATTCAAAATTACTGTACAAATCGTAAGGAAAAGGTAATTGCAAGGATTTCTTATACGAGTATGAGAACAGTTCTGTTAATTTTTGTTAAACAAAATAAAAAAAATTGTCGCTGGTCCCAGCTGCGCCGGTCGACTGTGCATTACCTATACCTACCCGGCCGAGCGTGCCCGAATTAAGCCGAGCGCTGCGAAGTAATTTTGGTCCGGCTGAAGGTTTCGGCCGGATTCTGGCCGAAACCGAAACTTCGGCCGAAATCACTTTTTTGGCCGAAATTGGCCGAAACCGAAACCGAAACTTCAGTCGGACACTAAATAAAATGTTGAACGGTACCTCAACATTTCGGAAAATTAAGCAGCTCTCGTGGGATAGTTAAAAAACTATGATAACTATACAGCTTCGCATCTATTCTGCATCTAATTTAAGTACTTGTAAAGTTTGAACCTTATATATTGCCGGTTAAATTAGTCAAATCACGAATATAATTACAACAAACCGGATAACTCGCGTATACAAGCCAAAGGAATGCTCCGACAATTGTTTCGGACTATTCCGCAGTCCTTCATCACCCGAAGAAGAGTTATCCGGTTTGTCTTACCTGTCCTATTTGTTAAATAAAATTCTAACCTCAAAACGTCTCATTTTTGTTATTTTTAAACTATTTCATCGTAAATAAAGGAACTGGAGATAAAATATCAGCAAAATTATGTACAAAATATTACCTCAGGTTTATTTGATAACATAATACACCTTATTCTTTACAAAAATTTGCACATTGAGGTTAGAACTTTGTTTACCAAATAGGACAGGTAAGAATGACAATGGTATAATTATGTTTGAGTCTCACGGTAGTTTCACGTTGAAAGTGGCAAATCACGAATCTAGTAAACTGTTGATGTGTGGTATCCATTTTGTGTAGACTCGCGAATAGGAAGAATCGCGTTTGAGTAATCGACCGCATAATTCGGGGTATAGTGCGTTGAGGCAAGTTGAAAAGCGGGGTAAGATAAAAAACCGTCCGTAAGGCGCTGTCAACAGCAAATGACCTTGAGCAGCGCCACTCTTCGCACATACGGTTCGCGTGCCTGTGAGTGAAAGAGAAGAAACTATTCCGGGAGCTTGGCGCGCGTCTAAAATCTTGCAAATAAGACACAAATAAGAAGAATTAAAAAGAAGTATGGATTATTTGTGAAATATGACTCATTAGCCGTGTAGGTATGAATATGTTGGCTTCATGTTTTTAATTGCAGACCCATACGTCGAAAAAATATAGACATAGAACCGTTTAATGATGATTATAAGACCAATCTTTGCAATTATTTTTTATCGAGCCGATTTTGCTCAATTATGTATCGAGTCCGTCTATCGTGTTTGAAATATGACGAAAATTATCAATATAATTTTTTTGTATTTTTTTTGTGTGTAGTTTTTCTTAAAAAAGTGCTTAAATAACATCAATTTCAACAAAATTAGGTGTTGTCAGCCTCTTAACTCCCGGAATTACCCCATTTTATAACTTACCCCAACGCACTATAGTGTACGATGTTACGGAACCAAATATATTCGCGGCTCACGCTTGACTGTGGACTGTGGTCTCCTTGAAATAAATTGGCTGCAATTGCGACGACTTAAATGGGCCAAAGAGATTTTTAATACGCAAAATGCGGATTTATCTGCAACTATACTCACGAGCGCAAATAAGGGGTCGCTTCTCATAGAATTTTGTTTAAAAGCGACCTGATGTTTTTGCTCGACAGTGTAGCTGTTGCCCGCGACTGTCTGCAAAGAGTTCATTCAGAACAGCTTGCTCGTTTGACTTTGTAGTACCTATAAAAAAACTTAATTTCTACTAAAATCATAACGCTAAATTTAAAAAAAATGAAACCCTTCACGCATTAATCGAGCGTGTAGTCATTTATACAATAAATAACATACAATTTTACCTGCTATGGGTGGTGTAGGGGTATAGCACGCGTCACGGAATAACGAGGACCTGTAGACTTATTGTCTAACTCGCTCGCAATCACCATCGTGTTCATTTTGACAGTTCTTGTATGAATGTGACAGCTAGCTGATTCCGATGCCAATTGTCAGCCCATACATGAACTGTCAAAATGAACACGATGGCGATTGCGAGCGAGTTAGACAATAAGCCTGCTGGTTTCGATTCCCGGCCATAGCTTTACTTTTCGGATTTTTCTATGTGTTCTAATTTTCAGTGTCGTTTAGAAATTATAAAATTTTATGCCAAAAATGCTTTACATCATTTTAGAAAAGAGCTGGGGCCTTACCATGACGTCTTAATGCGATTCGGTTTAGCTTCGCTCGCTGTTAGATTCATGTGACAGCTAAAACTTGAAATGAGTCGGAATTAGGACGTCATGGTAAGCCCCCTGATATCTTTCAAACGACTAAACCGATTTTTATCGAAAATAGCTAAGATTCACCGCAAAGAAACTGGCTTTCGAATGAAAAATGTTCTATTGAAATCGGTCCATCCGTTTGAGAGCTACGATGCCACAGACAGACACACGAACTTATTAACTTATTACATCCCTCTTTTTGCGGGGATTAAAAATAGCCACACGCGTAACATGAAGGGAAAAAGGACATTTTTATTTAGTAATGCGAATAAAACTAATTGCTATTCAGATTTCAAAGGTTATCTGGAATCCCAACGTAAGGTGTTCATAGTGAAATCCGTTTTAGGCGATACGTCACACGACGGACAGACAGATAGCTTAGTCGGCTCGCAGCTGTCAAATGCAGTAGATTAGATTAAGGGCCAGTCGAAGCTAAATTGGGGGCAATTATCACCGAATGGCCACCTCAACCTTACCATCAAATAATGGGGGGTCCATCAACTTTTTCTTGTCACTCCTTGCTATAGTTACGTCTGAGTCATTGTTTAAATTGTCGGTTTAAAGGATTACCCCTTAATTCATAAACGCTCTAGGCTTCTGCTAACTTAGCAATCGTTTGTCCTTATCTGTCACTTTGACATTTACCTTTCACAGATAAGGACAAACGATTGTTAAAGTTGGCAGAAGCCTATGGAGTGTTTATGAATATAAGGGGGTCAAAATTTGCTAAACATGCATTTTTGAGGTATCCTAGTCCTTTCTATAATTGGGAATGGATGATTATTTTAAAAGTGCTTTATGATTTTTCTATTGATAGGAATAACCATCCTTAGCTACAGTAAAAGTTATAGATTTTTCCGTTGATGGGTGACATGATTTTATAAAAATAAAAACATTTTACTCAGTCTCTTGTCGGCCCCATATCGGCTGATTAGAAGTACGTCCATAACGTCACAATTAAAAAAATGCCTGCTTGAATCTGTGGTACACAATGACATTTGTCACTGACGTTAGCAAAGTTCTCTCGGAAGCTAAAAGAAGCAACGGCTATAGTCTGGCAGATAAATCACTGCAGCCAGATGACACTTTCAGTGTTGTCAGTTTTTGGCGAATATTAAATAGTGATGTGACTTAGTGAGTGAATGAAAGAATGAACGATATAATGAAATTCATTTTCGTCATTTATGTTGAAATAGTGAATTTTCAAAGCGAATTTTAATAAAATTATTTGTTCAATAAGGTTTTTGTATGTTTTCTAGTTAGTAGTAGTGTAAGAGCGCGATTTGGAAGCATGTCAAATCAGTTACCAGTTTTCAACTCATTCCCCATTTTGCCATTTAAATGAAACAACTATGATCTCATTAATATTTTTTTCTATCTTTGTACTTTACTTAAAAACTTAAATTATTCCGAATCAGCGGACCAAGCCTTTAAAGTTTTGAGTTTGGTTGCAGTTCGGAGTGGAAATGCAAAAGTCGTTTTTGTTCATTAATATGAACCTTGAACCCATCAAAAGTATCGCGTTTGATTTAAAATATACTAAACTAAGAATGTGACATTCATAAAATATTTCGTTCGTTCAGTAATAAAATCATTCATTACGTGACCTTAGTCGAGCACTAGTGAAATAAATGTGGTATCATTATTTCGTAAAATGACATTTGGAAGTGTCATCTGGCTGCAGTGGTTTAGCTGCCAGACTATAAGTGGCGCAGTCTGTAACCAATAGGTGCTACTACTACAACATGGGGAATTTAAATAAAAAAGTCAAGGCGACCTCGACCTCAAGTGTGTCAAACATACATTGCAACGTCGTAATGGTTAGTGTATTTAGTAAAAAAATCTAGGCAACATACTTTTTCCTGTTTATTAGTTGCTTTAAAAAGGCTGGAACATTAGTTACGAAAAAGTTGTTCTGTACAGTTTATTTCAGTTTGTTTTCAGTCGTGACTAAGTATATACTGGCCAATGCTACGTACGGGAAAACGACTATTTTCGGGGTCCCGCGCCATTAATAGTGAAAGACCAAAATGTTTATTTAAATTATCAGTTTTTTTTTTTTTTTTTTTTATGTGAATAGGAAGGCAAACGAGCAGGTCACCTGATGGTAAGCGATCACCACTGCCCATAGACATCCACAACCCCGGAGGGATTACAGATGCGTTGCCAACCTAGAGGACTTAGATGAAATACCTCTTGTGCCCGTAATTTCCCCGGCTGTCTTACTCTCCACACCGGAACACAGCAGTGCAAGCACTGCTGCTTAGCGGCAGGATTAGCGAGTAAGACGGTGGTAGCGATCCGGACGGACATTTCACAAGGCCCTACCACCCGCGATGCTGCCAAATCACTCCCTTCAAATCACACCATTAACAGCCTCGCGCAACTCTCTAAGTAAAAAACGATCCACCGACGATATGAAACGAAGGCGAATTTCTTTTACCTATCTAAGTTTGTAAGAACGTTGAAACCTACAAAGCAGTAGATAATTGACGGCATTCGAATTTAGGCGGGTTATATTGTTTTCGCCTGCGTTTCATACTAATACGAGTTCACGCCTTTTGTAAGGCACTCCCGTCTCTTAAAACAGTAGTGATTATATTCTCTTTGATCATTAAGCTGTAATATGGGGTGCGATGCTCTGACAGAGAAGGGCCTTACCATGACGTCTTAATACGATTCGTTCCGATTCAGTTTAGGTTCGCTCGCTATAGATCAATACTAAAAATGACAGCTAAAACCTGAACTGATGTGCTCTGCTGCACTGCTGTGTTCCGGTGTGGAGAGTAAGACAGCCGGGGAAATTACGGGCAGAAGAGGCATTTCATCTAAGTCCTCTAGCTTGGCAACGCATCTGCAATCACTCCGGGGTTGTGGGTGTCTATGGGCAGTGGTGATCGCTTACCATCAGGTGACCCACTTGCTCGTTTGCCTTCCTATTCATATAAAAAAAAAAACAGTCGAAATTGCACTAAGACGTCATGGTAAGGCCCCTAGCTGATATAATAAATAAATAAATAAATATCTTGGGACAAATGACACCAATTGACCCAGTTCCAAACTAAGCAAAGCTTGTACTATGGATAACAGGCAAAGGATAAACATACCTATAGCACACGGCGGCCACGACGTACAAAATCCGCGTTCTGAATTGAACACAGGCACGACGTCGTCTGTACACGCGTCAATGTGTGCGTAAGATACACAGGGCTGTCTATCGCAAAAACCTAGTACTATAAGTACTACCAATGACATAAATATACTAAAGATATGGCTTAGATGTGTGCAAATAAATGTACTTAATCATTATCTATTTATTTAAACTTACTTAAAATGTGTCTGTCTGTGTATTTAAGCATTATTATTTTCAATTACAATAGATGTACGACAACAAACTTAAGCGAATGATTCTGTAGTTATTTCATGTATTAATCGCGATAATTTCAGAAAGCATTAATTTTCTAATGTTTTATAAAATGAAGTAGGTAGGATAGGTTCCCGAACTTGTGACGTGCGGCCGACATACATCGCGTCGCGAGCCCTACTATTTGCCAGCAGCTTTCCGGCAGCCTGCGCTTGAGGGGTGGGGTAACTCGAATCGGTGCGGGGCGGAGCGTGGCCATTCTGTACGTTAGTACTATTATATATTCTGTGCCTATAGATCGACCGTTTAAATAAGTCCTCGCGTCGCCCGCGCGGCACATGGGTGCGGGGTAGGCGACAAAGGGGGCCGAGAGAGAGCGGACATATTATTATCTCCTTTTTCTGGTAATTTGCTATCGTATTTTTTTGTTTGGTCCTATCCCTTCTGAGCCCACTAAAGGGTGAGCTGGGATTTGCCTATATTTTAGTGTTTATTATTTAAACTATGAAACTAAACGATAGATAATCATTGTTCAACTACAGTGCATACCACCGAAACATTTATTATCTAATAGCTGTTGCCAGCGACTTTGTCTGCAAAGAATTCGTTTATCGCTATCCCGCGGGAACTACGCAATTTTCCGGGATAAAAAGTAGCCTATGTGCTATTCCAGACTTTTTTCTATCTATGTGCCAAATTTCATCCAGACCCGTTGGGCCGTTCAGGCGTGATTGAGTAACAAACAAACATCCATCCATCCATCCATACTTTCGCATTAATAATTATTAGTTAGATCATTTACGGTAAGGAAAATGTATGGAAAGTATTGAATATTATGAAATCGACAAAAATTACGCGTTCGCTTTCGAAAATTACAGTACGGGCACTGAATCCCGCAAACTTGACTCGATTCAGGCTTGTCCAGTTTTTCTTTTTCAATACCACACCTCGCAGTAATTTATCCCCGGGAAGCTCTCGCGGGACACATAATATTTGACCCCGGGGCATTTGCTAAGTATGATTAGAAGGATTGGAGTGTTTTAGCCGACACAGCCCGGCTGGGAGGGTAATGAGTTATGAGGTGCCGCCTGCACCTCGCGCCGGCGGGTTATGGGAAGCGGGGGTAGGATGTTTAAAGTGATGATGTTTGGAACTTGGGATTTAGTGGCATGGATTGTGGTATGTAACCCATTGGTTTAATAATCTTTCATAAGTTATAAGCTTTATATTTAACTTGCAACGTATGTATAAGTATGTTTGTCCAGGTCCAGGTGGAATTTTGCGACTCAATTTTGAAGCAGATATCTTCAACCGATTGAGCTGACATTTTGCATACTTGAGTAAGACGGGTGACAATACTAATCTGTTATTAAAATTGATCTGGTGTTGCGGGTTTCTGTGGGGGGTGGTGCTCGCTTACCATCAGGTGACCGACTGGCTCGTTTGCCTTCCTTGTATACAAATTGATTCTAACCAAACTCTAGTTACAACCTCCCCTTCAGAGCTTTAAAGCTAATATTTCACCGAAACCAAGCTAAGCTCTATTAGCAAAGAAAGAGGCCAGAAACTTCGGGAACTACCAAATCTCCTATAATACAGGATGCTCCGAAATATTTCTCCATTCCAGACTACGATTTACGACTGCTTACCCTCAGGCGCCCCCTCCCCCCCGTTCGGTCCCGCTGCGACGATTAGGTGAGAACGACGGTAGATAAAAATTCGGGACACCCTATATCACGGAATTATATGATTAGGGTTTTTTTTTTCGTTTATTAAATACTGGCTTTTGTTTGGGGGTTTGCTTGGATTTTAAAAATGGACGGAACGGAATGGAGACTGTATTTGCGTTTGTTCAAACTCAAACTCAAACTCTTTATTTCATAAAAGTGTTGTAACAAAGATGTTAAAATGTGTTAAGTTCCAAACATTTACCCTGTAAGGGCACCGCAATCTATACATATAATAAATTTATTATAAAATTATCTTTAAACTAAAACTTATTTTTATTTTTATAATAACAGTAATAGTAATATTATTATGGCACTTGCAATTAGTAACTAATTAAACGACTATTTACAAGCAACAATTTCCTATACCTACGTTGCAGGAACGTGATAAATATTATATTAATTAATAAACAAAAACAAACAAATTATGAGCACAGAAAGCAGGTTGTCTTTACAATACATTCTATATCATGTTTTAGACCATAAAGACAAAATTAGTAATTTATACACAGCAAATTAATATGTTTGTATTGTTTGTTTGTGCGTGTCTGTTAACATTTCTCGAAAACTACGAAACTGTTTGCGATACGGTTTTTTGCATTGTATTGTAAGTATAAACGCATGTTGTTAGATAAAGTTTACGCTCGTAGGCCACCAGGGGGCGCTACAGTAGCCATTTCGTGGTGCGCCTGCCGTCCGCTCTCTTGGTCCCCTTTGTCGTCCTACCCCGCGCCCCTGTACCGCGCGGTCGACTGATTTAAGCGGTCGGTGTATAGCCGTGCTAGGCAGTGCCTATAGTGTTGAGGCGTTTTAATTAGTGTAAGTTTTCGCATATAAAAAACGTCTCGAACGCGTTCACGTAAACGTCTCAATTACTATGGAAAAATTGGCAGCGCCGCTTGCGGATCGAAACGGCAACAAACTGTTCACAAGTATTTGACATTTTAACGCAAACGCATTCGAGACGTATTTTGTGACGGTAAACCTACACTAAGCATACTGGCTCCTGAGCCTCTAGTGTAAGTTTCATATAAAAAACGTCTCGTACGCGTTCACGTAAACGTCTCAATTACTATGGAAAAATTGGCAGCGCCACTTGCGGATCGAAACGGCAACAAACTGTTCTTATAGTATTTGTCATTTTAACGCAAACGCATTCTAGACGTATTTTGTGACGGAAAACCTACACTAAGCATACTGGCTCCTGAGCCTCTAGTGTAAGTTTCATATAAAAAACGTCTCGTACGCGTTCACGTAAACGTCTCAATTACTATGGAAAAATTGGCAGCGCCACTTGCGGATCGAAACGGCAACAAACTGTTCTCATAGTATTTGTCATTTTAACGCAAACGCATTCGAGACGTATTTTGTGACGGAAAACCTACACTAGGCATGCTGGCTCCTCCGAGTGGCTCCTGCTCTAGAACGGCCTCACCTCGTAAGCACCGGTCAGATAGTTTTATGTATGTATGTATGTATGTATGTAAACTCTTTATTGTGCAAAATAAACAAGACAAATACAATTGACAAACAATGAGATACATGCACAAAGGCGGACTTATCCCTTTAAGGGATCTCTTCCAGTCAACCTTTGAGTGGATGAAAGAAGTATTACATTAGGGATGGACGAGTGAGTTTAAAATTGCAAACACTGAGAGCCACAATACATAACTTTACCGAATATAATACATAAACTCATAAAACCTAAACATCAATAAACTACTTTATACTACCTATAATACATACCTATCAATAAAATATAATACATAAAATAAATAAAGAGCACACTAAACAAAGGAATATTTACCATTAATTTAAGAAGATGGTGCGAGCCACATCTTCTTCAAACCTTCCCTGAACGACACTATGGAGGGAGATTGCCTGATGGAGGTTGGTAAGCGATTCCACAGCCTTTAACTCCTTCAGTTTTTAACTCCTTCTCAAAGTCCGATGGTTCAAAATACTTCTACCCGCTATTCCTTTGCCGCCTCACAACTGTTCAAGCAAAAAAGGCACAGACAATGCAACTTCGGTCACATAGATAACGACAACACAGTAATACCAATGTAATGAACAAAATAAAGATCGCTTCACACTGTGTCCATAGGCGTGAGCTCGCGGATCTCCGCGACACCTAGTGTACAAACACGGTGGATTCAAAGCTATTGTAACCGTTCATGACAGTTACCTTATCTCGCTGGGACAGCGAACTAAATTGAAAATTGTATTGTTAAACTTCTCTATTGTGCCGAGGTAGCATTGGGAAGGTTTAATCAACACTACAATGCAGTTATTCCATCGCCGGTGCAAAAAATAAATCACACGTTCTTCCAATACCTCTTTTTTTTAATGCGAACGCGTGTCTGTGTCACAAACACTAGCCCCTTTGTTATAATTTGTTTTTAAATTTATTTATTTTTTTATTTTGCCATATCTGGTCTTTGTTTACAAAATCGTTAAAATGGATTGGAACGGACTATAGGTACAAAGATTGTACGGGTAAATTGAATGCAAACTTGTAAAAATACAGCCAAGTTCAGAAATTACGAGTACTCGAAGCCGGCTAAAAACAAATGCTTCTTTCCTCATTCCTTTTTCCCTCATCCAGCCTAACGTCAAGAGTGCGGTATTTTCCGCTGAGACGGTGACTTAAATATCGATTGCCCCGAGATAGCATGTCGCCTAGCGTGCACTGCGTAATAGTAATTTGCGGGGTACTTAGCAAGCGAAGAAGATAACAGAAGGGTCTTGCGTCGCGATAGACGCACTGGAAAGGACAGGATTGTTTATTTAGGCTTCACCAGTTTCTGTTAACTTCTAGTTATCTTAAGAGTCACTTATATATGATGACGTCTCTATTTATTACTACGAAATGGACAGAGACGTCATAAATATCTGGAACTTAACAGAGAGTGGTCAAACAGCAGGCTTATTGTCTATCTCGCTCGCAATCGCCATCGTGTTCAGTTTGACAGTTCTTGTATGAACGTCACAGCTGGCTTATTCCGATGCCAATTGTCAGCCCATACATGAACTGTCAAAATGAACGCGATGGCGATTGCGAGCGAGTTAGACAATAAGCCTCCAGGCCCTTAATCGGGCTATATACTTCGAATCGGCAAGCGCAGCGTAGGACGTCCACCAACGACGGATGACCTGGTTAAAGTCACGTCACGGTGGATGCAAGCCGCTTCTAACCGAGGCAACTAGAGGTATATGGAGGCCTGTCTCCAACAGTGGACGTCCTATGGCTGATATGATGATGATGATATACTTTGCGGAGGTCCATATCACAAGGTGACTGACGTTGAGAGCGTGTTGCCAGCCCTTTAAGAAAAGAATATGCGCCTTTTTTGATGATCCCTAAGCCGTTATGCTTGTGTGTGTTTGAGAGATAGGGAACATGCCTCTCCTTTTCGCCGCTAGTCCTTGTTGTTCACGTAATATCCTAAAAACCCATCATCATCATCAGTTTGAAGACGTCCACTGTTGAACAAAGGCCTCCCCCCTAGCACACCATAATGAACGACAATCCATATGTGAAACAAATTGAAATCTCTTCCAGCACTGTAACTCCGTCCGTACAGCAAACGGCGGCCGGACACCGGACCGGGCCGTAAACGTGAAGACGCCATATTGATTTATATTTACCCTCCGTGTCACTCGCTACCCGTTCCGAAATATGGGCCATCAGGATTGCGGGACTTGGCGATTTTTTCACACGGCTCACCATTTTATTGAGCCAGTGCAAGTTGTCACAAAAAAAACCGGCCAAGTGCGAGTCGGACTTAGTGTAGGTATTCGGTCACAAAATACGTTTGCGTTAAAATGTCAAATATTGTGAGAACAGTTTGTTGCCGTTTCGATTCGTTAGTAGCGCTGCCAATTTTTCCAGAGTAAATGAGACGTTTACGTGAACGTGTTCGAGACGTTTTTATTATGCGAAAACTTACACTAAGCATAGAAGCACACTTAGTTTCATATAGGAGATGTTCCAGTGAAACAGTGAATCGAGTCAATGCCAGATACTTTGCGATAGGGTAATTATATGAAAAACCCTTTTTAAACCCTCGACTCGGCTTAATGACTTTAGCTACATTAAATTTCTAAACGACACTGAAAATTAAAACACGCTTAGTGTAATTTTTCGATACCAAAATACGTCTCGATAAAAATTGCGGTAAAATAATACGATGAGAACTGGGGCATTACCATGACGTCTTAATGCGATTCAGTTTAGGTTCGCTCGCTGTCAGATTCATACTAAAAGTGACAGCTAAAACTTGAACTGAGTCGGAATTAGGACGTCATGGTAAGGCCCCTGTTTGTTGCCATTTCGTCCCGCTAGTGGCGCTGTCAATTATCCCATAGTAGTTGAGACGTTTACGCGAACGGGTTCGATACGTTTTTCCGGTCAAAAACTTACACTAGAGGCTCACAAAAACCCGAAAGGAAACCTAAGGGGCGTTACCATGACGTCTTAATGCGTTTCAGTTTAGGTCCGCTCGCTGTCAGATTCATACTAAAAGTGACAGCTAAAACTTGAACTGAGTCGGAATTAGGACGTCATGGTAAGGCCCAAGGCCGGGAAAAATCAAGAAGTAAAATTCTCGATTCGTCGAAGACGACGAAAATTGCGTTTAGTTCGTCTTGGCACATTTTTCTACCTTATATCTTTTTCTACATTAAAATTTTTAGTGTTTTTATTTATATATCAGCTAGCGGCACCAGTTTTCCCGGACCGGTGTTACTTAGGGATCTTCAAAAAACGCGCCTATTATTTTATTTTTAATATGAATAGGAAGGCAAACGAGCAAGTGGGTCACCTGACGGTAAGTGATCACCACTGCCCATAGACACCCGCAACCCCGGAAGGGTCGCAGATGCGTTGCCAACCTAGAGGGCTAAGACGAAATGCCTCTTGTGCTCGTAACTTCCCCGGCTGTCTTACTCTTCACTTTCTCTTGTCTTTTCTTAAAGGCCGGCAGCACGCTCTTAACGCCTATGTTGTGAGTATCTATGGGCAGCGGTGATTGCTTCCGAACTGGGGCCTTACCATGACGTCTTAATGCGATTCAGTTTAGGTTCGCTCGCTGTCAGCTACAAACTAAAAATGACAGCTAAAACCTAGAGCCTTAAGGTGGAAACACATTGTTAACACGCGACGCGACCCGATGCAACGCGACGCGTGTTAAGTCGAATCAAATTGTATTATTTTCTATGACCAGAACCACACTATGAACATCCGACGCGACGCCATGCGCATTCATTCGTTGCATCGGGTCGCGTCGCGTGTTAATAATGTGTTTCCACCTTTACCATGACGTCTTAATTTTGACTCAGTTCAGGTTTCCACTTTTAGTATGGACCGGACAGCGAGCGAACCTAAACTGAATCGCATTAAGACGTCATGGTAAGGCGCTGCGCGGTAAAAGAAGCAACTTTTCATGCTCCCAAACCAGAGTTTTAAAAAACGTAAAATTAAAAAAAAGCCCACATAAATTTCATGTTACAATATGTCTGGAACGACGTGCTGTCATAAAAAAGACAATATTAGGGTTATTTTCATAAACAGGCCCATCTATTAGAATTTTATTTGTTGTCGCCCAAGGCGGGAAGAATGACGTAAGTTCATAGAATATTGATGGCACTTACGACGTTTTGTGCGGCGAGTGAGATTGTCCGGTGCCAGCGGTTGACACAGACTAAAACAACGAAGCTACTGTGTCGTAACACGCTAGTTTACAATTTTATCTACGCACATATCGTTAGTGCTCTAAAATACGTTCAGAAACCTTAGGAAATGACCAGGGGCCTTACCATGACGTCGTAATGAGATTCAGTTTAGGTTCGCTCGCTGTCAGATTCATACTAAAAGTGACAGCTAAAACTTGAACGGAGTCGGAATTAGGACGACATGGTACGGCCCCAGTATTATAAAACCCTTAAAACAAAAAAATTAACACAAATCTGTAAGTATTTTAATGTTGTTACAGTACATATTTTACCATAACCTTACAAAAATCTATACTGTAATAACATTATAGTACAGATTTTACCTACTACCACAGACAAGAAAGTACTTACATAAATCACGTCTTTATCCCTTACGGGGTAGACAGGACCTAGTATAAGTGGTTGTAATAATGCTGGTCATTTTCCTACTGCTTCTGGATAGGGAGATGTTGAGGTTGGGAGGCCTTTGCACAGCAGTGGGACACAAATATAGGCTAGCTGTTACTCGCGACTTCGTCTGCTATCCCGAGGGAATTACGCAATTTTCTGGGATAAAAAGTAGCCTATAGGTTATCCCAGATTATAATCTATCTCTGTTCTAAATTTCATCCAATTCTGTCCAGCACGTGAAAGAGCAACAAACATCCATACATCCTCACAAACATTCGCAATTATAATATTAGTATAGGAAGTAGGATTTTAATATATTTACTTAATAAAAAATAATATGATTACCTATACTGGATTGATGGTTGTTTTTGAAATTTTTGAATTTAATGTTATTATTCTACTTTATTTAATTTAGAATGACCAAGTCAACATTATATTGCGGCTCGTAAACTGTAATCTCTTCACAATATGTACTAGATTAACGACACGCAAATAACGTGACATTAAAATAATTTTATTTTGCGGCTCCCAGACTTTGCACTGTACTATTTGCTAGGTAAGAAATAGTTGACCAGACGCAATAAGTATAATGTTATTGTAGTTTCTCATTCTAAATTAAATGAAGTATAATATAAAGTGAACTATCTTCGCGTCGGCATACGCAGGTGTTAGCCAACATGTCGTTTGACAGAACAAAATACAATTTGACGGTTTACGCGATAACAAATAGACGCGGTAAAAATAGGGCGCGGCGTGCGCCCGCGCAGCGCAGCGGGCTGCGAGGGCGGCGGGCGTCCGCTGGCGAAATAGTTAAGTAGCTGTCAACAGCAAATGACCTTGAGCAGCGCCACTCTTCACACATACGGTTCGCGTGCCTGTGAGTGAAAGAGAAGAAACTATTCCGGCAGCTTGGCGCGCGTCTAAAATCTTGCAAATAAGACACAAATAAGAAGAAATAAACAAAAGTATGGATTATTTGTGAAATATGACTCGTTAGCCGTGTAGGTATGAATATGTTGACTTCATGTTTTTAATTGCAGACCCATACGTCGAAAAAATAAAGACATAGAACCGTTTAATGATGATTTTAAGACCAATCTTTGCAATTATTTTCTATCGAGCCGATTTTGTTCAATTATGTATCGAGTCCATCTAGTGTGTTTGAAATATGATGAAAATTAACATTATATTTTTTTTGTATTTTTTTTGTGTGTAGTTTTTCTTAAAAAAGTGCTTAAATAACATCAATTTCAACAAAATTAGGTGTTGTCAGCCTCTTAAGTTCAATAAAGAGTATGTCCCACCGCCGGCGAGTAGCTAGAAGCGAGTGCTTTTTAGTATGGAACTTTTATCGCCAGGCGACAAAAGCGACTAAATTTTCATACTAAAAACCGGCAAAGTGCGAGTCGGACTCGCGCACTGAGGGTTCCGTACAAATTTGCCAAGTTATTATAAAATCCAGTCTTAGCAGAGCCCTGCTCTTAAGCAAAATGTAGGCAGTGTGAGGTCATTTTATATTGGTTACTTATATAGACAGACAAATATTAAATAAAAAAAACTACTTGCTAGATCTCGTTCAAACCAATTTTGGGTGGAAGTTTGTATGGTAATGTACAACATAATATATTTTTTAATTTTATCATTCTCTTATTTTAGAAGTTACGGGGGGAGGGGACACACATTTTACCACTTTGGAAGTGTCTCTCGCGCAAACTATTCAGTTTAGAAAAAAAAAATATTCAAAACCTCAATATCATTTTTGAAGACCTATCCATAAATACCACACACGTATGGGTTTGATGGAAAAAAAACGGACGACCAGCTGACAACATCGTGACTCGTATCACAAATTCACTCGAGTGACTTTGGGTATATCATCACTCGAGTGAAAAAATTGACACTCGAGTCGTGTCTTCACTCGAGTGGTACTCGCGTGAGTCAACTTTTCGAGCGAGTCACTCGAGTGAAAAAAAAATCACTCGAGTCCAACGTTCACTCGAGTGGTACTCGAGTGAGTCGGGTTTTTCGAGCGAGTGACTCGAGTGAAAAAATGACACTCGAGTCCCATCACTAGACGCGACTGTGCGCTCGTGCCAGACGCGAGTTTCGTGGCCCCTCGTGCTATATCAAACACCGCAGCATAGTTTATGATCTATAAGTCTATATTATTATAGAACTGCCAGTCGTAGCGTATATATCAATAGAACCCTTCAAAAACGTTCAACTGTTTTACTCAATAAATAACGCTGAATAAATTAACTTTGTAACAAGAATACCGAAATCCTTCCATCCTCAACATCTTGATGGTTGGCAGTCATGTAGCGTGCGTTTTAAACGCAATCTCCTTCCTCGTACGACGAAGATCTGGTACCAACTTCCTGCTGCAACATTCCCTGAGCGGTACAATTTAGGGATCTTTAAAAAGCGAGCCTTTCTGTTCTTGAAAGGGTCGGCAACGCACCTGTGATTCCCCAAGTCTTGCAGGTGTCCATGGGCGATGGTGATTACTTTCCATCAGGTGACCCGAGTGCTCGTTTGCCCCCTCTTATATATAATATATATATATATAAAAACAGACTTCACCGAAATATACTCACTGGCAAAAATAACGGATCGCTTTTCATATTAATTTGTATGGAATGACCCGTTATTTTTTCTCGACACTGTATATTGTTTAAAAAACTATGTGACTGTACAGTCGCCCAAATACGTGGTCTATCAGTCTATCACTTTTCATCCAACTTCCTATCAATCGACGCGGTTGGCCTAGTTAGTAGTGACCCTGCCTACGAAGCAAGTGTCCTGGGTTCGAATCCTGGTAAGGGCATATATTTGTGTGATGAGCACGAATATTTGTTCCTGAGTTATAGATGTTTTCTATCTATATAAGTATGTATTTCTCTATATAAGTATGTATATCGTTGTCTAGTACCCATAACACAAGCCTTGCTAGCGCTTACTTTGGGACTAGGTCAATTTGAGTGAATTGTTCCTGTTTATTTATTTATTTATTATAATTTATTTATCAAATCAAAATGTCGCTAAAGTCAAACTTTCAAGTTGACGCCTGTCTTATCGACATTATTATATTGTCATCCGTTCTATGATGTGAACCAAATTTTTTTTTTATATATGAATAGGAAGGAAAACGAGCAAGTGGGTCACCTGATGGTAAGCGATCACCACTGCCCATAGACACCCGCAACCCCGGAGGTATTGCAGATGCGTTGCCAACCTAGAGGGCTAAGATGAAATGCCTCTTGTGCCTGTAATTTCCCCGGCTGTTACTCTCCACACCGGAACACAGTAGTGCAAACACTGCTGCTTAGCGGCAGGATTAGCGAGTGGTGGTAGCGATCCGGACGGACCTTGCACAATGTCCTACCACCCGTAAAATTTCAAGTCAATCGGACCAACCGTTGAAGAGTTCCCTCCTGCAAAGACGGTCGTGGTCGAGCCACCTGAATTCTACTTATTATTATTATCAGCCTATTGTGTCCCACTGCTGAGCAAAGGCCTCTCCCCAACTCTTCCACTGCTCCCGGTCTGCTGCGGTAAGTATCCAGTCGTTCAAGAAGGCATCCAACTCGTCCAGCCGTCGCCGTCTAGGTCTACCGGGTCGCCGGTTTGAGTTAGTGGGGCTCCACTTGGTGGTTATCTTGGCTCATAACTCATCCGGCATACGGCAAACATGACCAGCCCAGTCCCACTTCAGCTTTGCCGCCTTTCGACCAACGTCTGTGACTTGAGTCATGGAGCGCAGGTCGGTGTTCCGGATTAGATCCACTAGTTTTACACCTAGCATGCTGCGTTCCATGGCTCGTTGGCAAACCCCGATCTTGGACTTGAGAGCCTCTGTCAAAGACAAAGTTTGAGCACCGTAGGTGAGAATTGGAAGTACGCACATGTCCATAAGCTTCTATTTTAAAGTAAGTGGAAAGAAAGTGGAATTCTACTACCAGATATTTTGTCATCAACTTACACAAGTATGAACATTTTCGGCTCAACCGGTTGAAGATATCTGGGGACCTACCATGACGTCTTAACGCGATTCAATCCCAATTCAATACGTTTTAGCTGTCATTTAATAATAATAATAATTTATTTGCTTAACAAACACAAGTATACATAAAAAGGAATATCTGACGAACCCCAAACTAGGCTGAGCCTGTATCTTGGGGTCCTGGAGTGCAATAATGTGAAACAAATAGGTGAAAGAAAATATAAACATGCATTATAAGTACAGAAAGCACAACAAGGCCAAGTGAACGCGACATCAACCGTACGAGCATTAAGTGTGCGTGTGTGTACTGCGCGCGCGTGTTTGTGCGTGTGTGTGTGTGTGTGTGTGTGTGTGTGTGTGTGTGTGTGTGTGTGTGTGTGTGTGTGTGTGTTTGTGTATGTGTGCGTGTGTGTGTGTGTGTGTTTGTGTATGTGTGCGTGTGTGTGTGTGTGTGAATAAACAGGAACCGAATTTAGCTGGAAAGAAGGTCCTCCGTCTCATGATATGTTAAGGGCACTAGCCACTTTTTCAGCAACGACTTAACTTTGCCCAATGTGCAATGCTAAATGTTGAGCACTTTGCAGACATTATTATAAAGACGCAGGTGCATAAAGTTTTGACACGTATGGTGACAGCGATCCAACTTTGGTTCGGAATTGAGTAGCAAGATTCAATCCGAGCATACATACATTGTAAGTTTTATAAAAGCTTGTAACCTTGTAGGAGGGCCTGCGGAGATATTCTTAGGAATCATGTTATAGGCGATGCTAGCAACCCATGACTATTTTGAATCCCCTTTCCACCACAATCACGCTAAACGTGTCCTTTAGGTCTTGCTAGGCTCTGTCTACCCTAAGGGATATAGACGGGATTTGCGTGTGTGTGTGTGTGTGTGGTTTGTTTACAAATGCGTTAGAATGGAAGCAATGGATTACACCAACAGGCTTATTACGTAACTCGCTCGCAATCGCTATCGTGTTCATTTTGAGTCAAAATTGTCAAAATTTTTGACAGTATGCTTAGTGTAAGTTTTCCGTCACAAAATACGTCTCGAATGTGCTTTTGTTACAATGTCAAATACTATAAGACAGTTTGTTGCCGTTTCGATCCGCAAGTGGCGCTGCCTATTTTTCCATAGTAATTGAGACGTTTACGTGAACGCGTTCGAGACCTTTTTATATGCGAAAACTTACACTAGAGGCTCAGTTCTTATATGAATGTGACAGCTAGCTGATTTCGATGCCGATTGTCAGCCCATATATGAATTGTCAAAATGAAGATGATGGTGATCGCGAGTGAGTTATGTAATAAGCTTGCTGGGCCCTATTTTATAACAAGTTACAATTTACAATCGGAAGTCTCTATCTAACACATAGGGCCAGAAAGAGACTTCCGCTTGTAAATTGTACCTTGTAGCTTTATAAAATAGGACCCAGTATTGCCTACTCCGGACATAAGCGTCCCGTTTTACAAAATGGCGTCACAACACAATTCATTTGGAATATACGTCGCCAACTTGCTTTTTAATCTTCGGCAGAAAGAGCTCGAAGCCTGTGCCAAAGTGCGCCGAAGAAAAAATGAAATGACTTCTTTCTCAATATCGATTAGGAGTTCATCTCTTACAGCATAACTAGCTTCTGCCCGCGACTTCGTCCGCGTAGAATTACCAATGTTTTGACATGTTTATCGCTATCCCGCGGGAAGTATGCAGGTTTTCGGGATAAAAAGTAGCCTATGTTTTAATCTAGAGTACCAGCTATCTCGGTTCCAAACTTTATCCAAATCCCGTCCAGTCGATTTAGCGTGAAGAAGGAACAAGCATACACACTCACTCACATCGTCACAATTTGAAGATTGAGCAATCCTTGATTTTGAAATGTGACGAACTTCTGTAGCGAACTCTATTAAGTACCTATCATAAACTCCTTTGGAGGTTACTTTAATTGACTTCACTACATTAGTATAAAACAAAGTCGCTTTCCGCTGTCTGTCTAAAACTACGCAACGAATGTTGATGCGGTTTTTTTAATAGATAGAGTGATTCAAGGGAAAGTTTTATACATATGCATAATATAGTAGAGAAACACTCATTGCACCCGTGCGAAGCTGGGGCAGTCGTTCTCTTTTATCTAGTAAAATTTACAAAAATAAAATAAAACATTAAATCCGAGTGTAGGCCACTGGCTGAAATAACATGTGCCCGTTTTATTACCATTGGGTTAACTTATATTATAACTTATAACGCTCTGCCTAAGGCTCTGTATAAGGCCTAGACGGACGTTCTGTGATCAAATTGGGGACATTTTGGAAACGGTCAGGTCAAGAGTAGCATGTACGAAGAGATTGATGAGTGTGAATGAAGCGAAAGAGGTATGTCAGGATCGTAGCAAGTGGAACAAAGTAGCCTCTGCTTACCCCTGTGGGAAAGAGTCGTGACTGTATGTATATATAACGCTCTGCATCGGGGTTTTAAAATCAAACGCCATCTCAAATCTGTTTATTGTTCACTATACCCAACCATGTGGACGGGGTAGTGTCTTTGAAAGCCGGACTGGAGTGCGCCAAGTGTATATCCAGTAGTTCAGCGACGGGCAGCAGCCGTGCAGCCAAGGCTTTGAGGGTGTCGATCACCTGCGGTCCCACCAACTGTGGCTTGGTGGCGAGGATGTCCACCGCCTTCGATCTGATCGCGTAGTTTATTGTTTGACGGAGGTAGTACTGGAAAAGGGAGTGAAACTGGGAGGTAGTTCTTAGCGAGCATGTGGCTGAATTTCATGAGACATCGATCACCAGCCTATATTCGTCTATAATTATATAGTGTAAACATTGACGTACAATAAACAAATAGACTCCCAATCACGCTCAAAAACTGTCGGAAGCAAAAGTCTGCACGACGCGTCATTGTGCAGAGTTTTGGGTCAGTCGCGTTTCGACGGCGCTTTGATAACAATGTATGTCTCTTTTGCACCGTAATCTCAAACGCTTGAGAACAAGAGACAGACAGGTTTCCAGCGCGTGGCGTCAAGTCATTACTTCGAACGATCGTATGCAATTGACATTAAACATTACTGCCACGAAATAAGGTGTTAATTTGAACGAATATGTTAATGTTAGCTGTGTAACTTGATGTGTTGACACACACAACACATAGACAACGCCGCTCGGACGTTTCTTGAGTATCTTTTGTTTGCGATTGGGAGTCTAGTTGTTTATTGTAAGTCAATGAGTGTAAAAGATAGTTTTTCAGGGTAATAGTAGTTTTGTCTGATAACTCCGTTGCTAAAATGTTCATTAAATTTTGTCAAATAATTGTTTATGAAATGTGTTGATCATTTGGAAAAGCGAGTCATTTGTAAAATGACTAAGTATTAAATAAAATGATCAATTGGCGAAACATTTTTTTTACGAAACGTTGTTTGTCAAGTGTAATATTGCCAAACGACTCTCGGCCAAACGGCAGGACGTAGTATGTAATACCTGCAACAGCAACACTACGCCCAGATGCACCGGCTTGATTTGCACCTCCCTGAGCTTGCGGACCAGCAGCCGGGGGGTTAAGTCGTCAAATTTGCCGAGCTGCGACAGTATCTTCGGCGCCTGAGACAGACAATACAGCGTTTATATCCAACTAGCTTCGTCCGCGTAGAATTAGCAATTGATATGTTTATCGCTATCCCGCGGGAACTATAAAATTTTCCGGGACAAAAAGTAGTCTATGTTTTAGTCTAGGATACCAGCTATCTTCGTACCAAATTTTATCCAAATCCGTCCAGTCGTTTTAGCGTGAAGAAGGAACAAACATACACACTCACTCACTCACATCGTCACATCGTCACAAACTTTCGCATTTATAATATTAGTAGGATGTTAGGGCACTCCTCTTAGGTGTAGTTCTCTCCAGGCCAGGAGTCAGGTCCGTAGAAGAAGAACTCAGGATGATGCGCAATAACTTTAATTACAACTAGATAGGTACAGTGATTTGACAGATATAGGGGTATGTCACACGTGTTGCCGCCTTGGCTGTACGATGCAGTCTAAATCGCCGTGCTCCGGGGATGAATCGTGACGTACTCGTGACGTCACCACGTTGTCTGCTGGGCAGCAGCCGTGACGTATGTTGTGGCGTCAACAAGGATGTAAATACAGGGTGTATCAGATACCCCCTAACAATAATCCACTGGGGTATATTGCGACCAGCACGGAGGATAAGATAACTTAGATATCCTAATACTTTAACTACCCGCAGGCGTTGCTTCTAACTTCCATAAAACGCCGTAGTTATTATTATACAAGTTTTACTGCACCCTAGACTCCACGCCACTCAGGTTTCCCATAAAAATAGATCGTAAAACCCATCAATACGTATAATCCACCAAACCTCTTATTTCACACAATTATGCAACGGAAACATAACCTTAATCGTATTGGGGTACAGTTTATATTTGACACTCGCGGGGGTGTGATACGAGGTTACGTGGTTAGATGATACGATACGATATGATTTTCAAAGTATGATACACACGTCGGATATGGTAGTGATTTTTTTGGGGTTCTGCGAGATGGAAATAAAAAGGGAACTAGCTAAGGTTTTTTTTAAGCAAATTGTTTTAGTATAAACGCGATTGCAATAACGTTTAACTAGAAAATGAAAAACAAGTTATGAATCAGCAATAGAATTTCGTTTGAATTATAACATCAAATTTAAATAAAACTAGCTTCTGCCCGCGACTTCGTCTGCGATGAATTATACCTACACAATAAAAGGTTTATGTATACATGTTGTTGCGTGACTCCAGCGACATGTTGTCGCGCGACTCCAGCGTCATGTTGTCGCGCGACTCCAGGGACATATTGTCGTAGGACTCCAGCGACATGTTGTCCGCGACTCCAGCGTCATGTTGTCGCGCGACTCCAGCGTCATGTTGTCGCGCGACTCCAGGGACATGTTGTCGTAGGACTCCAGCGACATGTTGTCGCGCGACTCCAGCGACATGTTGTCGCGGGACTCCAGCGACATGTTGTCGCGCGACTTTAGCGACATGTTGTCGCAGGACTCCAGCGACATGTTGCAATGTCCCTGCAGTACTCACAGTGAACACAGCATCGTAGAGCCTCGCGCATGCGTGGAATACTTGGTTGTCGGCCATCTTGTCGTGCATGTCGCGCGACTCCACCGACATGTAGTAACGGTGGGCGGTGTCGATGCGATTCGCTGCTGATGTGTTGCGGGGTAGGTCCTAAAAACAAAGGTTTATTTGCGAGCTATTGTGCTTTAGGATAGTGTATGATGGTCGTGAAAATCCTTGGTGGCCTAATGACAGACGGACATACAGACAGACAGACGGATGAACAGCGAAGTCTTAGTAATATGGTGCCGTTTTTACCCTTTGGTTACTGTACGGTCTATTACTGAGGCCTTACCATGACGTCCTAATTCCGACTCAGTTCAAGATTTAGCTGTCACTTTTAGTATGAATCTGACAGCGAGCGAACCCAAACTGAATCGCATTAAGACGTCATGGTAAGGCCCCTGTACATTTTTCTGTTGACGCTGCGACCTACTTTCGGGCCGCGCTTTTACACTTAAATCAATTATATCAAGTAACTAGCTTCTGCCCGCGACTTCGTCCGCGTAGAATTAACAATTGATATGTTTATCGCTATGCCGCGGGAACTATACAATTTTCCGGGATAAAAAGTAACCTATGTTTTAATCTAGGGTACCAGCTATTTTCGTTCCAAATTTTATCCAAATCCGTCCAGTCGTTTTAGCGTGAAGAAGGAACAAACATACACACTCACTCACATCGTCACATCGTCACTCACAAACTTTCGCATTTATAATATTGAACCAGAGCCTCTAGTGTAAGTTTTCACACGAACAAACGTCTCGAACGCGTTCACGTAAACATCTCAATTACAATGGAAAAATTGGCAGCGCCACTTGCGGATCGAAACGGCAACAAACTGTTCCCATAGTATTTGACATTTTAACGCAAACGCGGTCGAGACGTGTTCTGTGACCGAAAACTTACACTAAGCATACTGTATGCTTAGTGTAAGTTTTGCGTTAAAGAAACGTTTGCAAAACTTACCTTCGCTATGTCTATGAGTTTCATGATGAGAGACGAATAAATTCTTCTACTTATAGCATCTGTGCGACGCGACCGGTAATTATCAACTTCTCTGTCGAAACAATCATTTATTTAGGGCCAGCTGGCTTATTACGTAACTACAGTTCAGTTAGTTAAACGACAGTTCATGTATGTGCTGACAATTGGCATCGGAATCAGCTAGCTGTCACATTCATACAAGAACTGTCAAAATGAACACGATGGCGATTGCGAGCGAGTTACGTAATAAGCATGCTGTTTCACCACTTCCAATTATCTTAGTGTTATCTATGATTTCGTCTCTATTTATTACTACGAAACCGATAGAGACGTCATCATAGCTAACTGACACTTAATATAAGTGGAACTTAACAGAGAGTGGTGACACAGGCCCTTAATATATTATTTTATACAACATACAATACAATAAAATAACTCTTTATTGCTGCGGTAAGTATCCAGTGGTCCCGCCAGACCGGGAGCAGTGGAAGAGTTGGGGAGAGGCCTTTGCTCAGCAGTGGGACACAATAGGCTGATAATAATAATAATAATAACTCTTGATTGAGCACCACATGTAACAATCAAAACGGAAAATACTGAAATAACAAGGTAACGGTAGGCGGTCACCATAACAACAATAACACACAACAGTTTAGAATGAGAAACCACAATAAACACTGACTGAAGTGTAGACCACCGATGGTCTGATGATATAAGGGAGACAGCAGGACCAGTCTAGAAGAGGGAAACGGGCAATAGTTCAGGATGGAGACGGATTGGAAAGGCATATGCCCAACAGTGGGCGTTTACACGCTGAAGAAGAAGAAGAGAAGAAGAAGGACATCATAATCTAACTAATATTATAAATTCGAAAGTATGGATGGATGGATGGATGTTTGTTTGTTACTCAATCACGCCAGAACGGCCCAACGGATCTGGATGAAATTCGGCACATAGACAGAGAAATGTCTGGAATAGCACATAGGCTACTTTTTATCCCGGAAAATTGCGTAGTTCTCGCGGGATAGCGATAAACGAATTCTTTGCAGACGAAGTCGCTGGCAACAGCTAGTAACATTATATTGCGCCTGGTCAACTATTTCTAACCTAGCAAATAGTACAGCGCTATTGCAGCCTATTGTGTCTGGGAGTTGCCAAATAAAATTGTTTTAATGTCACTTTATTTGCGTGTCGTTAATTTTTAATCACTAATGTATTTTTGTTTCTTCTGTTTTGAATTGTTGTGTTGGTGAATAAAAATTTCTTCTATTCTATTCTATTTTACTCTAGTACAAATTGTAAAGAGATTAAAGTTCACGAGTTGCAATATAATGTTGTAAAATAAATAAAAATAAATATCATGGGACAAATTACACCAATGGACCCAGTCCCAAACTAAGCAAAGCTTGTACTATGGGTACCAGGCAACGGATAAACATACTACACTGTGGTTTCTAATTCTAAATTAAATGAAGTATAGTCGAATTTGTGTTCGGCTCGTGTTCCGCCTACCGCAGACGCGTCTTTAAATTAAAGAAGAGATGGTATCTGTTAATAATATTTGTTGCACCTCTTGACGATGTATTTGATGAGCAGCGACATGGTCCTATTGAGGTAGACCTGGTTCTCCTTTTTGAGGTCGAAGGTCAGTTCGCTGTCGAAATTGGGATCCTGTAGAGCTTCCACGATAGCCTTCGAGATCCTGCGGTTCTCTTGGAACATGGGCTGTAGAAAAAACATACATTTTAATCACGACTAATTTCCAACGGGCAATGGAGCGCAGTGTTTTTGGGGAATTCCAGAAATAGGGTACAATGGTACAATAACGTTTTTGACGTGACAACGTTTTATAATTCGATTTATGGGCTGACAATTGGCATCGGAATCAGCTAGCTGTCACATTCATACAAGAACTGTCAAAATGAACACGACAGCGATTGCGAGCGAGTTACGTAATAAGCCTGCGGAACATGTTTTGTTTTGAGTTTATTCACACTCTCAGTTTGGCTAGCGTCTAGTTTTTTTTGTCAGCTTGTCTTGATTCTGAAGCAAAGCCTGCAGGCTCATAGGCGCTGAAATATTCATTTTTAAAGTCTTCCGAAAGAAAAGAAATAAACTATTCGTGAGAGGAAAAACGTATAAACAATTCAAGTAACTAAAATACCAGCTGGCATATAATTCAATACAATACAAAATATTCTTGACTAGCTTTTGCCCGCGACTTCGTCTGGGGTAAATTCGCTTATCGCTATCCCGCGGGAATAATACAATTTTCCGGGATAAAAAGCATCGTCCGCTTTGAATTAAACTTAAGAATTGATGTTGATTGTATGTTCTGCAATAAGTATTTACGTTGCGAATCTAGGCAGCTACGACCTTTCACATGTTTATCGCTATCCCACGGGAATTATACATTTTTCCGGGATAATAAGTAGCCTATGTTTTAATCTAGGGTACTAGCTATCTCCTTTTCAAATTTGATTCAAATAAGTCCAGTCGTTTTAGCGTGAAGAAGGAACAAACATACACACTCACTCACATCGTCACAAACTTTCACATTTTTGCGGAGACACACAACGCTGTTGATCTAATTTTCATGTCTGTGTTGTTTTTTGTTTTTGTTGTTTCTTTTCTATAAAATTGTGTGTACGCTCTTATATTTGTGTGTCTTGCAAAGTGAATAAATGTCTTCTTTCTTTCTTTCTTTCATGTATAATATTAGTAAGATTTTTATAAATAGTGTGTATGCTGTATTTGTCTTTCTAAAGGGAATAAATTCTCTCCTTTCTATAATTAAAAATAGGCGAGTGATAACTATAAAGCTTTTTTAATTAAACAAATTACCTCATCATCGTTAAACGTAGCTCCCATCGCCACACAGAAGCACAAAGCTGCAAGCCTTCGCATGCTGAAACGAAAAAATAACTTTAAAAAAAAAACGAGTGAACCGCTCCGGTTTTATGCCACGTCCATGCAGTAAAACGGTTTTATTGTCGATAGAATTGTTTTAAAAATTCGACTGGAATAATAAAAAAAGTGGCGCAACATGCTCTCTATGTGGTATTAAATTAAGTGCTTACACGCCATGGAATACATAACCTGTAGAGTAAGAAAATTGTATACTCTCATAAAATTATTCCGGAATAATTCACCAAAAGGTTGGATTGTTTCGATTGAACTATATTTACCTAATCTATATCCCTACTTTCCTACTAATATTATAAATGCGAAAGTTTGTGACGATGTGAGTGAGTGAGTGAGTGTCTATGTTTGTTCCTTCTTCACGTTAAAACAACTGGACGGATTTGGATAAAATTTGGAACGAAGATAGCTGGTACCCTAGATTAAAACATAGGCTACATTTTATCCCGGAAAATTTCATAGTTCCCGCGGGATAGCGATAAACATGTCAATCGCTAATTCTACGCGAACGAAGTCGCGGGCAGAAGCTAGTAATATTATAAATGCGAAAGTTTGTGACGATGTGAGTGAGTGTGTGTATGTTTGTTCCTTGTTCACGCTAAAATGACTGGACGGATTTGGACAAAATTTGGAACGAAGATAGGTGGTACCCTAGATTAAAACATAGGATACTTTATATCCCGGAAAATTGCATAGTTCCCGAGGGATAGCGATAAAATACATGTCAATTGCTAGTAACCTATAAAGTAAGAAAAGTGTAAAGTCTCTTAAAATTATTTCGGAATAATTCACCAAAGGGTTGGATTATTTCGATTGAACTATATTTAGGTACCCAGAAGCCGTGATAGCCTAGTGGTTTGACCTGTGGCCTCTCAAGCAGAGGCTCGTGGGTTCGAATCCCGGGCTTACACCTTTTGAGTTTTTCGGAATTTATGTGCGGAACTACATTTAAAATTTACCATGAGCATTTCGGTGAAGGAAAAACACCGTGAGGAAAACTGCACACATCTGCGAAGCAATTCAATGGTGTATGATGTTCCCAATCCGCACTGGGCCCGCGTGGGAATTATAGCCCAAGCCCTCTAATAAGTGGAGGAGGCCTATGCCATGTGGCACGCCGAATAACGCTATAATTTATTTAAAAAAAAGACTACATGTGTACTAAATTGTTGCGAATTCCAAATAAAAGGGCTATTATATTATTATTATTGTGAAAACAAACAAAAAATTACTTGTACAGTCGCCATCAGATATATCGTAGCGGGCGAGGTCCTCAAATACTTCGGAGCAGCCTTAAATTTCAATAAATTCATTACAACTGTAAGGTTAATAACATCAGAACACCCAATTAGTCATAAATATAATAGCAGCGACTTTTCAATAAAATCGGGACGTCACAGATCGTCAAAGATATCGATGCAGACAGGCTGACCATAAAGATCGGAACATTTTTGGAAAATATACCTTAACTTTGTGACAAACAGTTTAAATTACAGTGTGTTTATAATAAAACTAGCTTTATAAAATAGAACTACATGTTTTGACTTATAACAGCAGAAGAAGAAAAATTTTATTCTTAAAAAAGTATAATGGCAATTTAGTGGCCAGTAACAATTTACACTTTATACAACAAAAAAGGTTTTATGTTACTAACACAATGAATTATGCATGCAGACGTGTACACTATATAGGTGACATATCTTTCATTTTGGCATGACGTTTGAGCCTTATTTGTATTTCGTTTGGAATTCGAATCTATTATTATATACGTAAAGTTTATTTTCCACATATGTTCCGATATTTATGATCAGCCTGACTGCGTCGATACCTTTGACGGTAGGTGCTTCCTGATATTTTTAGCTCATTGAACGTCCCGAATTTATTGAAAAGTCGCTGCTCTTATATTTATGACAGATTGCGTGTTCCGATGTTATTAACCATATTTAGTGTAACGAATTTATTGAAATTTAATGCTGCTCCGAAATATTTGAGGACCTCGCCCGCTACGATATATCTGATGGCGACTGTACAGTTTTAAAAAGTAAAATATAGTAGTATAGTATAAACTCAGTCAATTGAAATTGCGAACAATGTAGACAAACCTTGTATTTAAAGTGTATTTAATTTCCATTTCCCCTCATCAAACACTGCTACATCCGTGTGTTAATTATCAATACTTACCACAACATTATTCTGAACCATTAAAACAATAAACAAGTGCTAGAATATGGATATTTGATTAAGTGGTTTATTTACATTGTTCGCAGTTTCAATTGACATTGATTTTAGTTGTAGTTGTATCAAAAACTGTGTAGTTAGTTCCCAGCGCTAACGGAAAGGCCGGGCAAGGAGTAGTAAGAACACAAGTGCGAATATTGGTTTTTTGGTCGACTCATAAATTCAATTAGTAGACTTTGCTACGGCCTCGCCATTCGGGGATTAGTATAAGCGTTAACTTAGCTCTGACTCACGTATTGTAGGTCAGTTGTGTGAAACAACAAATTTTACTTCATCCATATTTACAGCCTTAGACGTCTGCGATCTGCGACTCAGTTCAGGTATTAGCTGTCATTTTTAGTATGGATCTGACAGCGAGCGAACCTAAACTGAACCGGGATTGAATCGTCTTAAGACGTCATGGTAAGAGACTTTGATTTGCCGGCTTTAATTAGTTGCAATGACAAAATCATTCATTTTTATTTACGTCTACTGTAGGCTTATTGTCTAACTCGCTCGCAATCGCCATCGTGTTCATTTTGACAGTTCATGTATGGGCTGACAATTGGCATCGGAATCAGCTAGCTGTCACATTCATACAAGAACTGTCAAAATGAACACTTCCATATATTCTTTAATTGCCCTAATATCCCTGTGTCTTTGTATGACCACCTTCCTGAATTCATTCCTCGCCCAGCAAATTTTAGATTTATTCTCACCTTTGTTAATAACCCTAATTTTATTCATGTCTTAACAAAATTTATTTCCTATTTTAACATAAAGTTGTGACCCCGCTTTCTAAAATTGTTCCTTCCTCCTACCGTTATGTTTGTTTTGTTACTGTACAGGTGTGGGTGCAATAGTCTTGTTGTTTTTGTTGTAGGGTATCCCCTGCCTAACCCTACCGGCCAATAGATGGAACTATACCTGACAACTGAGTAACGCAATTTCACTTGTAGCTCTCAACCTTGACACTGGCAAAGTTGTCCCATTGGGCAGAAGCCATCTACTTTGGAAAAAAAAAAAAAATGAACACGATGGCGATTGCGAGCGAGTTAGACAATAAGCCTACTGCTTCTAACCGATGTCTTCATCGATCGCCTTTGCGTCTACACGCCAAACATTCACCGCGTGTGGACAGTATCGATTTTATTTTAAAACTATCAAAGTGGCCCCAAAATTATTCACTATTGAGAAGTTTATTTAAACCTTCGTACCTGTACCCTGTACCCTTAAAGTTAATTTCACAATTGGTAACGAACTTTTTTAATCAAAAAGTTTCAGTCATAACCGAGGTCTCCTTCATGAGGATTTTTCTTTTTCTTCGATTCAACTGCAAATATTCGCTTGTGCATGTGTACTGTCGAACAAGTTGATTCCTGACCCATTGTAGAAACTTTTCACAGTAAATTCGACGACCGGATGGCCTAGTGGCTAGAGGTCCTGACTATGAAGCTTGAGGTCCCGGGTTCGATCCCCGGGCGGGGCAGATATTTGTATGATAAATACGAGTGTTTGTTCTCGAGTCTTGGATGTTTACTATGTATTATAATATATAAAGCTAGTCTAGTGCCCATATCACAAGCTTTGCTTAGTTTGGGACTAGGTCAATTTGTGTCAATTGTCCCAAGATATTGATTATTATTTATTAAATTCTACTAATATTATAAATGCGAAAGTTTGTGAGAATGGATGGATGGAATGTGATGATGAGAGTGTGTTCCTTCTTCACGCTGAAACGACTGGACGGATTTGGATAAAAATTGGAAGGGGAATAGCTGGTACGCTAACTCTACCCTAAACTCGTCCAGCAATCCCTTACTTCACGGCCTCTGCAGTAATGTACTATTTATGCAACCGTTACATAATAAGGGTCCTTTATGAGATCAGAAGCAATAGGGAAATAACCAGCATTATTAAAACCAATTATGCTAGGTTCTGTCTACCCCGTACGGGATAAAGACGTGATTTATGTAAGTACTTCATTGTCAGTGGCAGTACGTAAAATCTGCTTTAATGTTATTACAATATGGATGTTTTAAGGGTTTAATAATGCTGGTCATTTCCTAAGGTCTCTGAACGCATTTTAGAGCACTAATGATTATCATCATCATCATCGTCATCATCAGCCCGTGTCAGTCCACTGCTGGACATAGGCCTCTCCCATAGCACGCCTTTAGGCTCGATCTTCAGCTCTCCTCCAATCCCTGCCCGCTGTCTTGCGAATATCATCGCTCCAGCTAGCAACAGGACACCTTACACTAATGATTATGTGCGTAGATAAACTTAGGTACGACCTTGAGCCTTACCATGACGTCCTTATTCCGACTCAGTTCAAGTTTTAGCTGTCACTTTTATGAATCTGACAGCGAGCGAACCTAAACTGAATCGCATTAAGACGTCGTGAGGCCCCATTTCCATATCACGTTACTAGCGCGCGAACTGTCAGTTTTCACTGCTGCCACTTCTTCCGGGACCCCAGTATCCTGTCATCCCGGGGGACCCATATTTGTCCCGCGTAGAAATGCGAGATTTTCCATACATATCCTGTTACGAAAAAATATAAAGTTAGGATTGCTGTCCGGGTAAAGATGAGCGATGGGAAGCGAATGCGAGTCGAAGCCAGTGTTTCCAAGCGACTTACCCTCTTATTCATAAACGCTCTTATAGGCTTCTGCTAACTTAGCCCTTATCTGTCACTTTGACATTTATCTTTCACAGATAAGGACAAACGATTACTAAGTTAGAAGAGGCCTATAGAGCGTTTATGAATAAGGGGATTAGTTGCTAGAAATGCAACTTTTGAACCGGTTTACCTGTTTAAGAGCTACGATGTCACAACACACGCACACGCACATAGCGGCCTAACTTATCCTGACTACTAATATTATAAATGCGACAGTTTGTGAGGATGGATGGATGAACGGATGTGACGATGTGAGTGTGTATGTTTGTTTCTTCTTCATGTTTCTTCTTGGTGCATCACACCCATAACAGGTTCGGTTCGGTTCTCGGCCATAGCTTTACTTTTCGGATTTTTCTGTTCTAATTTTCAGTGTCGTTTAGAATTTTTGTGTGCTCTTGGCGTCATGGACTAACCAAAATTCCTATAACATCTATCTATGTAACGTCACGAATAAATGTTTTCTCTCTTTCTTTCTTAAATTATTTACATGAGTATACAATAATAGTTATTTGTGTCACAAGAGAGCAAAATGATGTATTTACGGCGAGGGCGCTACATTGAATCCAGAGCGTAATGAGGGATTCAAGTGTTAACGCCCAAGATGAAAATAATTTTGTTCCCTAGTGGCTCATACACGTTTTCACACCGAACATTAAAAAACTTGAAAAAAAGAATTCTGAATATAATTAAAGAGCTACCAGCATAGAAAATGGCGTGGTTTTGCAATAGTCAACTTAAAAACTTACACTTAGAAAAGCCTTGAACAGAAAAGTTGCACTTTGATCCCTCTCGACATATCAAAGCTTACTTTTCTGAATGAGAGGTGTGAAAAATAAATAACGTCCTCGTCTTATTTCGTCCACGCTTCAGAGGTAAACGCGATTTCCAACGGATTTAAGCAGAAACATTTTAGTATTGAGTGTTTTATTTTGCCAAAATTTTATAGCGCAGGCCAATAATAATGTTACTACTGGCGCAGGCACTGTGCGAGAGCCTTTTTATCGCGGAAATTGAACAACGTTTCATTCCACGCCGCCGCCGTTCTCGATCGCATCGTTCCGTTTTCTACACAATTATTGAAAATAACCATAATAATAACTAAAAAAAATATTACAGTATAACGTTGAAAGTGCTAACCGTCTCCCGTTTACCAATGCGTCGAGAAGTTACCAAAGTTGCGAAATTTTACTAGTGGAATGTTTAAATTTGAATTTGTTAATTATTAATGGGAACGGTTCTCTATCGTTTGCCCGAATTTCATATGCCATAAATGTCTTGTTTGCCATAATGATCATTTGCCATAACTCTTTTTTCAACTGTTAATTGTTCAGGATTGTTATGAAACAAACCTAACCTAACCTATAGAGTTCTACAGGATTGCCATTTCAGTGCTCCTGAAAAATTACGGTTTCAGAGAAAAAAAAAGAGTTATGGCAAATGATCATTATGGCAAACATTACACTATGGCATATGAAATTCGGGCAAATGAAATGCTCCGGTATGAAATGCGGTATCCGTGGGTGTGCAGACCCCCTACATGTGACTCGTCATCGCTAGACTTACGTGCCGGCACGTATATCATTATTACTGGTATCGACTGATTAAGTATCTAATGAAGTACCATTGGAAACTTTCTTTATGGGAACTTACCGTAAATTCTCGTGGAAGCTTCTGGTAATTTCTGAGAATATTCTTGCTATTTTGAGAATGTTTTGCAACCTGCACATTGATTACTTGTTTCGACAGATTATCTAATGCAAATCCTATTAATAGTTATTTGTTATGCAAGGCTGCAAAGTTTTTGTTTGGCGCGAGTGCCTGAATTGAAACCCGAGCAAGCGAAGGATTCTATGATTGAACCACGAGCGAAGCCACTAAACAAACTTTGCTGCCGAGCGAAACACACAATTTTTCACCTCACTACAGCGAGAAAAATGGTGGATGGAAGAATTTCAAATTTCTAATTACTTGAGTATATGAGTAAGTGAGGTGGTGGAGGTCGTGGTCGTGGTGGACTGGTGGTCAGCGCGGCGTTCGAATTTCAAAACCTTTTCCACCCAAGAGGGGAAAAAGCACTTTTCCACGCAGATTTTTAAGGAGAAAGACAGCCCTTTCGAGCAAGTGAGGTGAAAAATGACATAAATAAGTTTTTTTTAATGCAGAATGGGAATTTGTGAAAAAAATCTCAATAACTTTTAATAGGATTTTCATTAGATAACGATACAGTATTTGCTCAATAGATGGCGCTTTAACAAACCTTCTCAGTTGTCGTAGGTGTCCGTGAGATGTCGGTAGCGCTGTGAGCGCCACTCGCGCGCCGATCGTCCGATGGGCAAGACATCTGGTGGGCGGGAACCAATCAGAGCACCGCGGATCAGTCATCGGAGGTAAACAAGAGCTTATAATCATCATCATCTATATACGTCCCAATGTTGGGCACAGACCTCCCAGAACGAGGCTCGGACTGTTCCCACGCGGGCCCAGTGCGGATTGGGAACGTCACACAATTAAATTGCATTAAATTTGCAGATATGTGCAGCTTTCCTCACGATGTTTTTCCTTCATGGAAAAGCGCATGGAAAATTTCAATGGATCTGACAGCGAGCGAACCTACACTGAATCGGTATTGAATCGCATTAAGACATGGTAGCTAAGGCCCAAGGGCTTCTCTTACTCTTAACACGTAGCGTGCAAAATCAACACTCCAGATAATAAAAACCTAGTACATACAAACATTTTGAAATGACTGTACTCTATACGAATGATTACGATTAACAAAAATAAACTCTCCGCGATTCCGGTCTATGTTTACGTTTCAATTCATAATTATATTTATAGTTCTACAATAGATCCGATTCATCTGTTTTATAAATATTCTTTGAGATCAATGTTTTCGGGGTGTGTAAATGAGCATAGTCATTTAATTTTTGAAGTGTAAATTTCTTTAGCGCCGTTGAAGGCGTGACGCTAAAGTAGGAAGGAAGAAGCAAGGAGAAGTTGTGAATTTTTCTGGTGCAATATTCTCAGAAAATTTAATTTATTAATTACTAGCTGTTCCCCGCGACAGAAGTCGCTTATCGCTATCCCGCGGGAACTATGCAATTTTCCGGGATAAAAACTACCATATGTCCTTCTCCGGGACTCACACTATCTGTATGCCAAATTTCAACTAAATCGGTCCAGCAGTTTAGGCGTGAAAAGGTAACAGACAGACAGAGTTACTTTATAATATTAGTAACATTAAGTACTACTTGTTTCGACTGATTATTTAATTAAAATCCTATTAAAATAACTATTTTTTATTAAATTTCCACTGGAAACCTTTTTCCCGGCAGCTTACCATAATTTCTCGCGAAACTTTCTGGAAATTTCTGAGAATATTCAACAACTTGCACATTGCATTTCACATTGAAGCAATCGTTGAACAAATGTTATTATAGTGTAAGAGATTTCCTATCTGACAATGTTAGTTTATAAATAATTATTTTAAATTAATTATATAAAAATAGCGTGTACACCTGTAAAGGTAGGATTAAGTGAAACTCTCATATTTAAGCAACTGTACCTGCAATCTGAAACCTTAATTCAATACGCAATAAATTTCATTTCATTTCATTTCATCGTACAATACGTATATTACATAATCATCTGTATCTTTAAATATTTCCGAAGACATTTCACATAACGTTGAGAACAAACGCGAAGCAAATTTAACGATCCACTAAATCGGAAAACAGAAAACTTAAGCATTCCTGATGGACAGTCACAGAACGTAAACGGAACGTTCGTAACAAAACCCCGGAATCCCTTCTAAAAATACTTGCTGATTAAAAAGTATCGGGACCATGGCGTCCATGGCACTCGGCAGTTGTTTGACTGACCGATATACGTTTAATGTTGCCGATGAGACGTGGGACGAATTGACGACCTGTGTCCAGTTTTTTAGGTAAAACAACGGATGTCGTTAAAATATGTGCCGTAAAACGGAGTACAGACAAAAATTGAAGATCATACATCGATAAAAAATATTTTACTGTGGCAAGTTGATTTTTATAAAAAAAATGATCCGATGGTATGACTTTTGGTTTGATAATGATTATCTGTCGGTTAGTTTCATAGTTTAAACAATAAACACTAAAGGCAAATCCCAGCTTAAGCCGTAGTGGGGTCAGAAGGTATAGGAACAAATAAAAAAATGACGATAGCAAATTACTAGAAAAAAGAAGATATGTATATGTAATAAGTCTAAAAATATAACTTAACTACTTTTAGAGCAAGTCGAGCCAGAAATTTTAAGTAGCATGTTTAAACACAAATTATTCTATCCACTCTATTCTATCAACGATCAAACAACTAAACGAATTAATTTGCGCTGTAATTTTGCTCAAAGATTACAGTTATTATGACGTAGGTATCTGAAGAAGAAGAAATACATTTATTATTAAAATTCGACACCATACAAAATATAAATCTAGGTAAACTTCACAAACTTATTTTTCAGGATGAGTATAGGGATGACATGAAAAAAGCATTTTAGTAGCGAACCGATTGATTTAAATGTTGTTAAATTTTATGCGTGAATTCGGCATTTAAACCAAACTTGTTCACATCACTACCGATTCAACTTTTCATACAGACAAAGAGACTTCAAACGGTGGCCATCAATCGACTCCGGAGCAGCGTTTGACATCGTAAACCACACATATTTATTTGACAAAACCTCTCCCAGCTGGCTTGAAAGTGTTCGTCTGTTTGTTTGTCCAAAAAATACATTTTGCTGGAAATCCAGCGTTATCTCGGCCAAGGCGCGTTTTTTCTTGCTTAAATTTATCGCTGTGCCCCAAGGCAGTGTTCTTGGTACTTGACCTCAAATTGCATATGTTATTGTATCGTTTAAACATTGTTAGTCATGTTGGAATATTGCGGCGATTAGAGCAATGACGAGGAAGAGCATATTTGATCAAAAAAATAGAAACAAACAAAACCGTCAGTAAATTGTTAGCCAAGTTCGATTTCTCCGTTCGGTTGGTACCTCGTGCAACGTCCGATTGAAAGGCTACCACCAGCTTGCTCGCTAAGCCTGCAGAGCTGGCGCTGTGTTCAATACTGGCACAAGGATTACTCCATCTTTAGCCCTAGGCTTGTAACCCATCAGTGGTAGGGTGTCCATGGGTGGCGGTGCCCATTTACAAATAGGTGACGCAGTTGCTATTTAAAAAACGACCAAATACGAGTCGGACTCGCGCTTTGGTTCCGTACAAGTTCGGCAAGTGAATATCCAGTGTTAGTTTCTTAAGCAATTTTGCTAGGCAGTGAGAGGTCAGTTTATTTTAGTTACTTAGATATACAAACACATACATGCATAAATCACAATTGTCCCCACGGAGTGACAGTGCCTAAGGTAAAAAGTCCTAAAGGCCACGTTTAGCATGATTGTAGACAAACAGACAAAAATATTCAGAAATCCTACTAATCTAATCTAACTATCTAACTAATATTATAAATGCGAAAGTATGGATGGATGGATGGATGGATGTATGGATGTATGTTTGTTTGTTACTCAATCACGCCAGAACGGCCCAACGGATCTGAATGAAATTTGGCACATAGATAGAGAAAAGTCTGGAATAGCACATAGGCTACTTTTATCCCGGAAAATTGCGTAGTTCCCGCGGGATAGCGATAAACGAATTCTTTGCAGACGAAGTCGCTGGCAACAGCTAGTATTATAAATGCGAAAGCTTGTGAGTGACAATGTGAGTGAGTGTGTATGTTTGTTCCTTCTTCACGCTAAAACGACTGAACGGATTTGGATAAAATTTGGAACGAAGATAGCTGGTAGCCTAGATTAAAACATAGGCTAATTTTTACCCCAGATAATTGCATCGTTCCCGCGGGATAGCGATAAACATGTCAAATGTTAATTCTACGCTGTCGCGGGCAAAAGCTAGTGACTGTGGAGTCTTAATAATAGGGTTCGTTCCCGTTGGGTACGGAACCCTAAAAACAAAGAGCAAAGGGACGTAAATAGTGTCCAAACACGTGGCCACAAGCCACGTCTATTATTAACCTATTTGACAATAGTTACTACTAATGACTCGTTGTCAATGATACACTGATTTGTAAGAACGCGTGTCCGTTTAATTCTTTATACATCACGGGCGGTCAATTTGGAATCCTTCCAAGCCCTGTCTTGTTTCGCTTAAATGAATAAAGGTGCGGTCACGCTAGTGCATCGCGACATGTCGCATGCCGCATGCGACAGACGGTAAATGGGATATCGTGTATATTAATTGTTTTGTCGTTATCTGTGCTAGTCTGGAAGCAAAGAAAAACCAAAGATCGCCTCTAACATGATTTCTACGATTTTCACCGATTCCCTCGATCGGCTTTTACGTGCATTCTACATTCTACCGGTTCCGTAGCCAAATGGCAAAAAACGGAACCCTTATAGATTCGTCATGTCTGTCTGTCTGTCTGTCTGTCCGTCCGTATGTCACAGCCACTTTTCTCCGAAACTATAAGAGCTATACTGTTGAAACTTGGTGAGTAGATGTATTTTGTGAACCGCATTAAGATTTTCATACAAAAATAAAAAAAAAACTATTAATTTTGAGAGTTTCCCATACTTAGAACTGAAACTGAAAAATTTATTTTTCATCAAACCCATACGTGTGGGGTATCTATGAATAGGTCTTCAAAAATGATACTGAGGTTTCTAATAACATTTTTTTCTAAACTGAATAGTTTGCGCGAGAGACACTTCCAAAGTGATTAAATGTGTGTAACTTCTAAAATAAGAGAATGATAAAACTAAAAAAAATATATGATGTACATTACTATACAAACTTCCACCCAAAATTGGTTTGAACGAGATCTAGTAAGTACTTTTTTTCATTTAATATTTGTCTGTCTATATAAGTAACGAACATAAAGTGACCTCACACTGCCTACATTTTGCTTAAAAGCAGGGCTCTGCTAACACTGGAGTTTATAATAACTTAGCGAATTTGTACGGAACCCTCAGTGCGCGAGTCCGACTCGCACTTGGCCGGTTTTTTTACTCTCAGACCAGCATGGTAGGTAAATCCTACTAATATTATAAATGCGAAAGTTTGTGAGGATGTGGCGATGTGAGTGAGTGTGTATGTTTGTTCCTTCTTCACGCAAATAGCTAGTACCCTTTAAGACACAGGCTACTTCTTATCTCACAAAAATGCATAGTGCCTTTTTCTTACTATTCTTTCTACTGTGTACCCCGTAAGGGATAAATACGTGATTTAAACTATCCTATGCTCTTCCCCGGGACCTAAACTATCTTTGTACCGAATTTCATTGCAATCGGTTCAATGGTTAAGGCATGAAAGCGTAACAGACCGACAGATAGAGTTATTTTCACATTTATAATAAGGAGGGTGCCACATGCGACGTTGTGGCGCGCCGTGGCAACACACACGATGCAAGTGTTAATAATTCAGTTGCCGTCTTTGACACGTCGCGCGCTGAAAAATTTAGCTGCCCGAGCCTCATTTAAAATTGCTGCTGAATTTGCAAATTTGGTTTAGGTAGAAACAAAGCAATACCCGTATACAATACAATACAATCTTCTTCTTCTTCTTCCTCAACCATAATCCACCCAATGCTGAGTGTAGGTCTCTTCTAATGCACGCCACTCGCTACGGTCTTGAGCCTTTCGCATCCAATCCCTCCTCGCTACTCTCACAAGGTCATCGGTCCAACGCATCGGTTGCCTGCCCACATTTCGGTGTCCCACTCTGGGCCTCCACTCCAGCACCCGTCTACCCCACCTGTTGTCCCGTCTGCAGCATATATGGCCTGCCCACTTCCACTTTCTGCTGGCGATCACATAGGCTATGTCGATCAATTTCGTTCTCCTCCGGATCTCCGTGTTCCTGATTCGATCGCGGAGAGAAACCCCTAACATAGCTCGTTCCATAGCCCTCTGTGTGACTTGAAGCTTTTGCACCACCTGCTTTGTCAGTGACCATGACTCGGCTCCATAGACCATGACAATACAATACAATACAATACAATACAATACAATAACTCAAAACATTCTCACTATAGCAAGAATATTCTCAGAAATTTCCAGAAGCTTTCACGAAAATTTACGGTAAGTTCCCATAAAGAAAGTTTCCCATAAAGATTTTTTTAAACTTCTTATTAAATATTGTTTTAAATAGATAACCAGTCGAAACTAGTAATGATATCCTGTGGACACTTCACATGTTCCCATTAATAAATTTAAATTTCTTAGAACATTCCATTAGAAAACTTTCAAACTGAACTTTGGAATACTAGACTAAAAAAGTACTGAGTCTTCGAGACTCCCAGATCAGTTAGTATAAATATGACCCTTCCACGGCTGCTGAGCAGCAATGCACCAAGGAGAAGTAGATAGGTTGTGAAATTTTCTAGTGGAATATATATCTTGGGACAATTGACACCAATTGACCTAGTCCCAAACTAAACAAAGCTTGTAATATGGGCACTAGACAATAGATAAACATACTTATACATATAAATACATATTTAAATACATATTAAACATCCAAAACTCGAGAACAACTATTCGTATTTTTCATACAAATATCTGGCCCGACCGGGGATCGAACCCGGGACCTCTAGCTTCATAATTATGATAGTCAGGTTCTCTAACCACTAGGCCATTCGGTCGTCAAAAATGAAAATGAACGTTCCCAAAAATTTAAATTCATTAATTATTAATGGGAACGTGTTAAGTGTCGACAAGATATCATTATTACTGGTTTCGACTGATTATCTAAAAATCCTATTAAAACAAAGTTAAAAAGAAGTTTTCTAAGAATAGGATATATATTTATTTAACGCCACAAATCAGTACCAAAGAATACAGAAACAAAGAACAAAGATATACATATTTACAAAAAACAAATTTAACTAGGATTAAATTAAAAACTAAACTTAAACTAACTATAATAAGTTATGTTAGAAGAAGTTTTCTTAAAATTTTCGTTATGAGAACTTACCGCAAATTATCGTGAAAGTTTCTGGAAATTTCTGAGAATATTCTTGCTATTTTGAAAATGTACTGCAACTTGCAATTGTACCACAACTCAATAAATAACGCTTGTCTCGCCTCTCCTTAGAGGCTTTGACTAGTTGTAATTTGAAAACTGGGGCATTACCCATGTCTTAATGCGGTTCAATCCCGACTCAGTTTAGGTTTTAGCTGTCATGGTAAGTACAGGGGCCTTACCATGCTTATCTTAATGCGATTCAGTTTAGGTTCGCTCGCTGTCAGATCCATATTAAAAGTGACAGCTAAAACTAGGGTGTTCTGCCTTTTCGCCGAATTTCATTTGGCAACCAACATTTTACCGAATGTTCACTTTGACAACTGACAATTGGCAAATTTTTGTACGCCAACCTCTCATTTGGCCGAATTTTCATGAAGACGAATATCATTTTGATTTTAAACTCTTGGAATATCTTTCACATGGCAAATGTTACACTGGACCGAAAAACTCTTATGATTAATTTCGATTAATTTAGGTTTAGGTGCGGCGGGGTGGCCCTCGGGCCACCCCTTAGCCGGGAACATGTTTGTTTTAATTTATAAACAGTCTTTATTTTACCTTAGAATGTCTTATTTTTTATTAAATGGTTATGTAGTACCATTTGGCTATAAAAAATGACATTTTAATAAGTGTCCATGTAAAAAAACAAACAAACGTTGAGTTAGCAATCGTAAGGTTGGAAAATGAAACTAATCATTTTAACAAGTTGCCATAATGATGATTCGGCAAAATGAAATTCGGCCAAACGTTGGTTGGGAAGTGAAATTCGGCAATAAAATATCCGGCAAATCAATAGAGAACCCTAAAACTAGAACTGAGTCGGAATTAAGACGTCATGGTAAGGCTCCTGAACGTTATTTACCTCCCACCAGATGTCAGCGGCCGACAAATGACGTCCTCCGAAGAAGCATCGCTAGAAAAGACTTGCAGTTGTAAGTGACTTTGCCTCCCCATGCAGGGTTTAAGCAGTAACGGAGAATGAGGTATGTTGTCAATGCGAGTGTTACACGTACCTTCCGTGACCTACCGCTTATTGGAAGTAACTTTTGTCCACTAGATTTATGCCACGGTCTTTGATCGATCGCTTAGCTTAAGTCCTCGCTCGCGCGGCGCAGGGGCGTTTTAAACTCGCGTCATAGAATAGATAATAACAGGGTAGAACGGAATCTCTTTTGACCGCGTTCAAAACGCCGCCATTTATATACCTACTTCCCCCTTCACGTCGTTACACCCCTCTGTCGTCCAGGCGTATTGCTAGGGTTGCTTACCGTTAAATATTATACTTACGTCTAAAGATAATATCGCTAAAATATAAGTTTTTATTTACTTTGAAATCATTATTTTATTCTAGTTTTACAAAATATGAAATTCATAAATCATTAGGTACGTTCCTACATATTATAGATAGGTACTTCTAAGTAAGAAGTTATAACAAGTGCCATACCAAATGACGTCATTTAAGATGATTTAAGTAAATATTACTTACCGACAAATATAAAATAAAATACATACAGACTCACGTAAAACTAGTAGTAGTTTAAGTGCCAAACGCGCGTGCGGCGACGCCGGCCGTGGCAGCCTGACTGAGTCGCTCGCTTAACGAGTACTGTAATATCGTAACCTTGAGTCCGGCCGGAACGGGAGATTCCGTTCTACTATGTTCTTACTTATTCTATGCTCGCGTCATTGTCACTTGACCTTTGGACCCTAATCGAAAATGCTTGGAAAATGTGCCCAGAAGAGGGCGTTGCTACAGAGGCGGAATAATACGTACGTTGATTTCGTCACGCACAAGTAAGCTACGTTGGCCTAGTGGTATAAGGTGTGGAATAACAGTGCGTTCGCTCCGGTGTCTGCTAGTTCAAATCTCGAGTAGAAAAAGATTTTTTTTCTTTTTGCGCGCATGTGCGTGTGTAGTTTTCACTTCTGCCGGCACTCCCGGAGTGCTAGCCGTCCGGTTTTTTCAAATCTTTGTTTCAAATTTTAGTCCCAACCTTGACTCCGAAAAATCCGGAAAAACATAGTTAAATTGACCCATCCACCTGATGAAATACTCGGAACAATTTTAAGATACCCTGATAATAAGTAATCGAAGAATAAGTGGGTCGCTATTTTGTAATTCTCTTGTAGTTAAGCTCAAAAACTTCAATATATTTCTACTTAAATCAGAACACAATAGGTAGTTCACGTGCGTTCCACAGAACGCAAAGTCACTTGCCACATTACATAGTTGAAAACCACGTTGCCGCGCTCCCCTTGCAATGTGACATTGTGATTGGAACGTGGATTCCCACTAAAGTGACTGCTATGCCAATGGCACCTAAATGGAATTTTGAAAATTTTGAAAATTTTGGCTGTGACTTCAAATGTTCTTTAAAAAGGTCAAATATTCTGCAGGTTTTCTTTTCTCGTGTAAGGAAACAGACTAGTTTTACTAAGGTGCAGCCGACCAAAGAATTGGTTTGTGACTAATTTACTAAATTCAATGGTTGTTATTAAGTTGGGATTGAAGCTCTTGTGGAGCTATTGTGTCGTTATGTCAGCATTTGTTCACGCGACCGTATTTACCTTTGCATGGCTAGCACAAAAGCACGTAAGATTAAACCTCCCGTCTCTTTTTAAGACAAACAATAAGAAAAAGACGAGTATTTGCGCTAGCCGAGCTAATTTCGAACGCGAGTTTTCTTTAGTAATTGTTAATCTAAGCTTATGATTCAATGTGACAGTCAATTGTTTTTTTGTTCTTTTAGTGGCGGGTCACTTTCGTTTAGTCATTTTCTAAGGACTACGTGTTCGTTGGTCATTTCAAAAGGCCGTCTTTTTTAGTCAGTATTTAGAAGCTATTTCGTGAACGTGACTCGTGAAGTGACTTACATTGCTCAGTTCAAGAACCCGGGGGGGGGGGGGGGGGGTTACCGTGACGTCATAATGCGATTCAATACCGATTCAGTTTAGGTTCGCTCGCTGTCAGATCCATACTAAAAATGACAGCTAAAACCTGAACGGAGTTCGAATCGCAATAAGACGTGGTAAGGCGTGCTTAAAGGCTTAATAGTGGACATGAAACTTAGACTGAAATGTCGGTGTCACCTGTCGCCTGTCACGTATATTTATTAATCCATGATGACCGAGACCACGACCAACCTAGAACATGAAGTCATAAAATGGTGTAAAAACAAAGGTGACAGGCCTATTTTTTAAATGGTAAATTTGTCACTTTTATAAATTTGGGTCACGGAAGGTCGGCAACGCTCTGGACAACACTGTCAACGATGTTACCTCGTTTCCAATTAGCTATAGACGAATGTAGCGGTATAGTTTGTTTCCTTACTCCGATGGAAAACGTTACTGTATCAAAATTGTTCCGGAATAATTCAACAGGTGGTTGGGTTATGACTGAAGCCTAACCTTATTCATAAACGCTCTGTACGCTTCTGCTAACTTAGCAATCGTTTGTCTTTATGTCACTTTGACATTTACCTTTCACAGATAAGGGCAAACGATTAAGTTGGGTCTCGTCCAGAAATCATGTCATCGTTTATGTTCGGGGGTCAGCAAAATATCACGAATGATCACGATGGGGAAGTGGTGTCCGAGCATACATCACGTGTTATTTTTGTACGCAGCAGGATATTAAAAAAATAACGAAAAAGTCGAGTTATTGTTGTTTTTTTGATTAAGTAATTTAATTCGTACCAAGTCTGAAAAATGCACGTGATCTTAAATGGGGGGGAGGGGGTAGCATTATAATTTATTTATTTATAAGCCTTTTTATTCCGAATTCGCTACAATTTCAGTAAGTACATGTTGTTGTTGATGTTATTGTCGTTTATTTATTAAATTGTCGCGTAATTCGGCGTGCCTCATGGCATAGGCCTCCTCCGTGTATTGGAGGGTTTGGGCTATAGTTCCCACGCGCGCCCAGTGCGGATTGGGAACTTAACACACACCATTGAATTTCTTCGCAAATGTGTGCAGGTTTCCTCACGATGTTTTCCTTCACCGATAAGCTCATGGCAAATTACAAATGTAATTCTCGCACATAAATTCCGAAAAAACTCAAGAGGTGCGAGCCCGGGATTTGAACCCACGACCTTTTGCTTGAGAGGCCACAGGTCAAACCACTAGGCTACCATTTTTTTTTTTTTTTTTTTTTTTTTTTTTATAATTACCAAATAATATATTACCAAGGGGGCCCGTTAAAAGTAAGCCAAATATGAACAATTTCTGGACGAGCCCTTAGAAGAAGCCTATAGGGCGTATAAGGGGACCCCCCCCTTATACGAATAAGGGGGGGAATGTTCAGGATTTTTGATTCATAGTCGACTAATTGTTTGTTTGGATAGTAATTTCTTTGTAGCTAGTTAGTTATAGACATCTGAGGGTCGGAGACCTAGTGGCCTGACATACAGGTTCCTCCTAGTTTGGGCACCAGTCCCCGCCACACAAGTCTAGTTTTCTACTTGATTGTTTGTATTTTTTGCTTGTTACTTTATACTTTGTAGAGGAGAAAATAAATACTCTTTATTATTATTATTATTAATACATCGATGTTCAAAGCGAACCGCGTTGGCGGGACTAAATAAATCAAAAATTTCAATGACAAAGGCCCAGTAGTGTTCAGTGTTCAGTAGAACCGAACAACCTGCTAAAATATTCCGGAACAATTTTTAAACTACTTGTACGATGTTAAGATTGTAGTAATTTTCCTTTTTTCCTCGCAGATAACCAAGCTAGGTAACCAGCAGCCTAGAAGGAAAAGACTTTCTTCCCAGATAACTGGTTTTTTACCGGGAAAAAATTGTTCCCCGTACATAACTATAAGGTAAAGACCATGTCTAAATTAAAACAAACATGTTCGTAGCTTAGAGGTAGCCCAAGGGCCACCCCCGCCGCACCTACAACTAAATTAATCCAAATTAATCATCCTACATTGGTTTTACCAGTGCCGGTTATGTAACTTGGTTATCGTGCAGGAAAAAATCTTTCCCGTTAAAAAACCAGTTAACTGGGAAGAAAATTTCTTTCTTCTTGGCTGCTGGTTAGCTGACTTGGTTATCTGCGAGGATGATAATGTAATTTTAAGTCTTTTATAGTATTTTGGCTTTTTAGATTAGAACTTAGTGGACATTTCGGCTTAGCGTAGTATAGTTGCTTATTTGTTTGATATTAGATATGACATACATACATAAATATATCACGTCTTTATCCCTTATGGGGTAGACAGAGCCTAAGGTAACAAGACTACACTTAACATGATTGTGGGCGTGTAGGTGGAAAGGGAAACCAAAGTAGTGATGGTTTGGGAAGAGAAGCAACTGGTACATTATGTATTTTTTCTTTATTTTATCGATATGTCACAATGTGAATGCCGCTTTACAAACCGCTTCAGTCTCGCGGCATAAGGCTGCTTCCACACTCGCCGGCGCGCGCGCAGCCCGCTTGTTTATTATCTGACGCCCCGAAATCGTGAGTTTTTTCCAAAAATACACCGTTCCTGTTAAAAGTTAATTTGTTTTATGTCGCTCCGTTTTTTTAACTGTTTAAGGGATGTGTTGCGTTTCTTTTTTATTACAAAGTTTATTCAACTTGCAATGTATGTAAGTATGTTTGTCCGGGTGTAATCTTGCGACTCAATTTTGAAGCAGATATCTTCAACCGATTGAGCTGGAATTTGCATACTTGAGTGAGTTAGATGACAATACAATAATCTGGTAGCGGAGTGGTGACCCAGCCAGGATCGTCTCCGCATGGGAACTCTTCAACGGTTGCTCCGATTGACTTGAAATTTGGTACACACATGTAAGACGGACGACAATGCAAGTATATTCAGCAAGAAAGCTTGTATCAAAATTAATTTTTTGACAGAAACTTATTTTTAGCGTGAGTTGAACCAAGTTACTTTGACGACAACTTTAACTTTTACTATAATCGGAAAATTTGAAAAAAAAATCGTAACGTCCATGCTGGTCCCAGGGGCTTACCATGACGTCTTAGTGCGATTCAATCCCGGTTCAGTTTAGGTTCGCTCGCTGTCAGATGCATACTAAAAATGTCAGCTAAAACCTGAACTGAGTCGGAAAAGCGCATTAAGACGTCATGGTAAGGCCCCTTATCTTCCCGCGCATATCATAGGAGTCATGTTATAGGCGATGCTAGCAACCCATCACTTTTTGATTCCCCTTTCCTATACGACCACAATCCTGCTAAACGTTTGCATTAAAAATGTTTTTTAGGGTTCCGTACCTCAAAAGGAAAAAACGGAACCCTTATAGGATCACTTTGTTGTCCGTCCGTCCGTCCGTCTGTCAAGACCCTTTTTCTCAGGAACTCGTGGAGGTATCAAGCTGAAATTTATATCAAATACTTAGGTCCACTGTCTCTTGGAGCTGTGAAAAAATCAAACTTCTAAGCCAACGCAATCAAAAGATACAGCCGTTTAAGCCGCAAATTTCCGCAACTCTCAAGGGAATCAAAACCTACAGGGAACTTCCCGTGAACGCAGAATCTTGAAATTTGGTATGAAGGTAGGTCTTATAGCACAGATTAAGGATTAATTGCGAAAACCGTAAATAATGTATTTCTGTATATAACAGTGACCAATATAAAGTGACCCCACACTGCGTACATTTTGCCTTGGAGCAGTGCTCTGCTTACACTGGTTTATAGATATTTTTAGATAATGATACGGAACCCTCGGTGCGCGAGTCCAACTCGCACTTGGCCGGTTTTTTTTACAGAGCACACATCCATAAATCACGTCTTTATCCTTACGGGGTAGACAGAGCCTAAGGTAACAATACCTAAAGGCCACGTTTAGCACAATTGTGGGCGTACCTATAGCCTAAATTAGCCTGAGTTAATTATCTGTCAAACATTTCTCATCAAAAGACTTCAAGGAACAGACAGACAGGCATATTAAACTTGACCTATATATCTTACCAGAAGCAGCATTGACCGGGTGAACAAAAATAAACCTTGTATTTACTGACTTTAGTTAGCTTTTACAGCGAACACCAAAGCATTGTTGCGATACTGGCCATTAAAAATCGTAAATTTTCTTTTAAACGATTTTTGTTGCTATTGAGACAATTCAGCAACCGAACGGTCGTATATCCTATAAGCGTTACAGAGAATTCGCAATTTTGTTATTGGCACACAAGGTTCAAAATTAAATAACAAGCAACTGTAGCTCCCGTTTAAAATGGTTCCAAGCATGAGTAGAGATAGTTCAAGATATAAAAGTCGTAAATCTTTGTATTGTCTATGTATATTTAACCTTATAGTAATCAAGTTACGGTGGATATTGCAATAGCGCAATGGCCATGTATTTTTTGTTTGATTTTTAACCCCCGAGGTAAAAAGAGGGGTGTTATAATTTTAACGTCGATGTCTGTGTGTGTGTGGGATCGTAGCTCTCAAGTGGATGGACCAATTTCGATGCGGTTTTTTAAATCCGAAAGCTACCTAGTTTCTTTGCGGTGGTTCTTAGCCGTGATTGGTAAATTGGTCCAGCTGTTTGAAGAGTATCAGCAGAAATTGAATTATTCATCTATTTAATTATGATTGATTACTCGATTGCGTGGGGGGTTTCTGAAATGTTTTATTTAATGTTATTATTTCCTTTTTATCATAAAGGATTCTACCAAGATTCTACGTTCGTATTTTATTTCAATACTAGCTTCTTGTTACCGACTGCTTTAGGGTGCTACCATCGATTACGATCGATTCGTGTGGTAGCTTTGGCTGATCGACGGATAAACCAATCGATTAAAATCGTTCGATTCTAGTAGAAAGAAAGAAATAAACTTCTACCATCGATCGATGCCATCCTTTGTTCCTCGCAGATAACCAAGCTAGGTAACCAGCAGCCTAGAAGGAAGAGATTTTCTTCCCAAATAACTGGTTTTTTACCGGGAAAAATTTGTACCCCGACATAACTATAAGGTAAAATAAAGACTATTTTTAAAGTAAAACCAACATGTTCGCGGCTTAGGAATGGCCCAAGGGCTACCCTCGCACACCTAAGCCTAAATTAATCCAAACTAATCATCCTACATTGGTTTTACCAGTGCCGGTTATGTAACTTGGTTATCGTGCAGGAAAAAATCGTTCCCTTAAATAAACCAGTTATCTGGGAAGAAAATTTCTTCCTTCTTGGCTGCTGGTCAGCTAACTTAGTTATCTGCGAAGATGATGATCGGTCAGTGTGGTAGCATCCTAGGGAGCTTTCAAGTATTACGTAACGCAATTTTCGAAGATTTTTGACCCCCCTCCCCCCACTGTAACGCTCCGTAACGTTTTTTTGTACCCCCCCACCCCCCTCTCTAAACGTTACGTAACTCTCAAGTGATCATTTTTAATAACCGTTTGGTTCGGTTTTCACTTGCAATAAGTGAATTTTCACTTATTCATGTTAAGAGAGTATATAAAAAAAGAAGTAATGTTATGTAACGTGTTGTAAGAAAGACCCCCTTCCGCCCCTGTAACGCATCGTAACGTTTTACGAGACCCCTCCGCCCCCCCAAATTGCGTTACGTAGTACTTGAACGCTCCCCTAACAGTCCTTGTTTGAAGACCTTGTTTTTCCATAAAAGCACTGCGAAGGCACGCAAAGCCGACCCGTGGCTTTAGTTGATTTTACATCACATTGCAAGGGGACACGTGGGTTCAAACTATGCACTGACTGTTCAAATGAGCCCTCGCGCAACACAGGGGCGCGGGGTAGGACGAAGGGGGCCGAGAGAGCGGCGGATAGTGCGCCTGCCGCCCGCTCTCTCGGCCCCCTTTGTCGTCCCACCCCGCGCGGTACAGGGGCGCGGGGTGGGACGACCGCGGGCAGCTCGCGGTGCGGGCGGGTAGTGCGCTTGCCGCCCGCTCTCTCGGCCCCCTTTGTCGTCCCACCCCGCGCCCCTGTACCGCGCGGGCGAGGACTCAAACGGTCGGTCTATAAGTGTCCCGGATTTTTTTCGGGATATTAAAACAGGTGGTTGCGTTAGTTTGAGTGTATCTTGTAAATGTTTGTCAAGTTTTTTTTATTGTGGTTGACAAAAGTTTCTGTATTTTATTTGGGTGGATGATTATTTCTGTCCCGTAACAGAGGGGACATAAGTAGTACAGTTTATTAGAAGAAATTTTGTGTCCCATTTTTATATACTAGCATGCTTAGTAGACGACCAATCATGGAAGAGTAGCAAGGCACCGAGAAGTTATCAAAATTGCGAGTTTAGTAGGATTTTAATTCGATAATCAGTTGATACAAGTATCTAACAATGATATCCTGTGGACAACTAACAAGTTCCCATTAATAATTAATAAATTTACATTTCTGAGAACATTCCACTAGAAAATTTCGCCACTTTTAACTTCTCGGTGCTAGTAGCCGGCTACTCACACACCAGCCGCAGGGGCAATATTGGAAGCAGGGCCAGTATTGCCTCCTCAATTGTGATGTGTATAGGCAAGCAGGGGCAATTTTTAGAACAGCCGAAATTGCCCCGACCGCCGTGCGACCGGTATTGCCCCTGCGGCAGGCGTGTGAGTAGCCGGCTTAAGTAAGGCTAGACCGCACTAGGCGCGACGCGACACGACGCGTCAACTTTTATGAGTTGGTCAACTATGTCGCGCAGTGCCGTAGCGCAAAATTTTGTCGCGTCGTGTAATAACGCCCTAGTGCGGTCTTATTTACATTAGTTGTATAACAACTGACGTGTGACGTTTGCTTACGCAGAGAGGGGTGCGGCGCTTGGGGAGGGCGCGCGCGGGGTGCGGCGGCGGCGCGGCAAGGCTGGAGGCGGCGGGAGCGCGACGCGCAGCCCCGGAGGCCCATGGAGATGCTCACTAGCTTATACGCGCTGCTGTCTGGCGGGGTAACACTACACACTGCACTAGCACGGGGGGGGGTGGCTGGAGGCGGCGGGAGCGCGACGCGCAGCCCCGGAGGCCCATGGAGATGCTCACTAGCTTATACGCGCTGCTGTCTGGCGGGGTAACACTACACACTGCACTAGCACGGGGGGGGGCTGGAGGCGGCGGGAGCGCGACGCGCAGCCCCGGAGGCCCATGGAGACGCTCACTAGCTTATACGCGCTGCTGTCTGGCGGGGTAACACTACACACTGCACTAGCACGGGGGGGTGGCTGGAGGCGGCGGGAGCGCGACGCGCAGCCCCGGAGGCCCATGGAGATGCTCACTAGCTTATACGCGCTGCTGTCTGGCGGGGTAACACTACACACTGCACTAGCACGGGGGGGTGCTGGAGGCGGCGGGAGCGCGACGCGCAGCCCCGGAGGCCCATGGAGATGCTCACTAGCTTATACGCGCTGCTGTCTGGCGGGGTAACACTACACACTGCACTAGCACGGGGGGGTGCTGGAGGCGGCGGGAGCGCGACGCGCAGCCCCGGAGGCCCATGGAGATGCTCACTAGCTTATACGCGCTGCTGTCTGGCGGGGTAACACTACACACTGCACTAGCACAGGGTAGCACATAGGGGCTGCTAGCGACACTAAAAGCTGGACAACTAAGTCATCATCATCACAAATAACACTTATACATAAGTAATATGTGTATTCTGTCCCAAGGTAAACCATTTCGCCAACGTTTCGAGACGGCTGTTTTTGTACCCAGGGTGCACCAGTCCCACGCTACTCTACCCCCCCTTAGACAGACTGGGGGAATCGTTACTCTTGAGCTCACCAGGACGTTATCCCCCCCCACTCTTCCCCATTTTTGGTAGAGTCAGAAATTCGATACGAGCTGAATCAATGACGAGAGAATTAAGTTTACGAATGGAGTTTCTTGCTACTATCAGGCATAGCACGCAGAACTTGTAGAGGGTCTACGGTGGTGCTACGAATTCGTAGAGGCCCTCTACGATGCGCCTACGCACGTTTTAGTTTACCTATGATTACGTTTCACGAAAAAGGTTATAAATTCAAAAACAACTGGACGGATTTTCATGCGGCTTTCACCAATATTTATTTCGCTCATCACAAGGTACAGTCAGCGTCAAATAGTTCGTGACACCCAAAGTACCCAAATAGTTTGCAACAGGGTGGTAGGGTCTTGTGCAAGGTCCGTCCGGATCACCACCACCATCTTACTCGCTAATCCTGCCGCTAAGCAGCATTGCTTGCGCTGCTTTGTTCCGGTGTGGAGAGTAAGACAGCCGGGGAAATTACGGGCACAAGAGGCATTTCATCTAAGTCCTCTAGGTTGGCAACGCATCTGCAATCCCTCCGGGGTAGCGGGTGTCTATGGGCAGTGTTGATCGCTTACCATCAGGTGACCCACTTGCTCGCTTGCCTTCCTATTCACATAAAAAAACACGTTATTGTTACCTACAGTTGAGATAAGGTCGTTTTGTTAATATTTGGCCACTTTGGGTGTCGCGAACTATTTGACGCTGACTGTAACTTGTGATGAGCGAAATCGAACTCGCTAGAACGTGATTCATTTTGCATAACGATATTTTATGATCGCCCCTAATGTAAACTTAAAATAACAGATGTAAGTAACAGAACACAAAGGACATAATAATGATGGTAAATTACTCTTTCCAAAACTAAAGTTGCAAATTTATAAGAGAAATGCCTATATTATGGCTATCAGAGTATTTAATAAGCTACCCAGAGACCTATGTAATCTACCTTTAAATAAATTCAAAATAGATCTTCATGCATGGGGTATTTATTTCATTTGGTGTAAATCGGCTGACCGCGACAATATCACCATCCAAATGATGATGGATGTTTACCGTGTGTAAAAGTATCTTGTAATAAGGAATGATTTCTAACGGCCGCTTCTTTTAATTTTTTGATATATAAAGTAATGTGAAGGTTATTTCGTTCAAAAGGGCCAAAATGTCACTACCAAGGGGTGTCCGCTTTCCAATTTTCGGTAAAACTTCTGCAAAAAGTTCCATTTAACTGACGTTTACGGCTGAAGCTACTATTACCCTAAAAAGTTTCATAGTTATATCATACAATATTGATTGCACAAATTAAAACGCATCATATAAAACGGAACAGCAACATCGTACATTTTGGTTCCTGTTTAACTCATCATCACCGTGGCACAACGTAACGCGACATATAGCTCTGCACTGAACAGTTCTGCACAACCCCCGCCGCTCCCCCCGCGTGCATCCTGTCACCATTCAGAAGGCAGAATGAGCCCACGACGCGCAAAGCAAAATTAAGAATTTATTTCTTTTTTACAAAGTCGTACCGTGGTTTTTGTCACAATAATATTGTCATTCCCTTGGGTCTCATTCCTCGGTAAGTACATGAATTGTTTATATTTATCATATTTTATCGTATAGCCTAACCGATTGATTATAACGTAATCAATAAAACATTTTGGAATAACTAATAAGGTACATGCTAAAGTGAAAATAGCTGGATTTGTCATTACCAAGGTGGTCATTACCACTGATTACCGTGGGCTTTTTACCCACGGAAAGGACGATGATTATGGAATCATCGTCATTAAACCATGGGGTAATGACTATCTGCACTTGATTCTGTAAAGACCTTGCTTTTATATATTTTTCCATTTTATATCTGTCCACACTTTCTGTTAATTTAATTGATTCTGTATTTTTCGCAAATATTTTTCACGTTTTTTATCTGTTTCAGTGGAAGAAGTAAATAAATATGCCAAGTAAAAAGGGGATAGTAAACAAGAATTGCTAATAAAAAAACGGATAAGTAGCTGAAAAAAATCGCGAAAAAATTAAATCTAACAATTATTGTACAGACAGATTAAGTAATAATGACCGTCTTTCCGAATATGCTGGTGGATTAAAAAAAGACATGTAAAAGAGCCCTTGGCGGCCTATTTGCAAAATAAACTTTTGACTTTTGAAGAGAAAAAAAACAAAATTATTGAAAAACAGATTATTTTCTACTTCGAAGAATTTCAAATGTGTGAGCTATATATGAAGCTACAAAAAAATCATTATGTTACTCATATTTTGGTATTTTATTATTTATTGGTTTAATATTTACATTCTTTTATTTAATAACCAAATTGATTAAATACTTCGGTACTTTGAAATACGTCAAAAACTGTACAAAGTAATTAGAGATAGGAACATTTGTCATTACCATGTGCTATCGTCATTACCAAGCATGCAAAATGTCATTACCATGACGCTTAAAACATTGCGGGTCCATATCTTCAATGTTTGGGCTCCTAAAAGATGGCCTTTATTTTTTTTATAACCCATGTATGACAAACTGTCAATTAAGATTAAGTTTGTGATTGAAAACAATTTTATTTTTATTTTTTTAACAAACTGCCAAATTTGCACCAAATGAAATAAATACCCCATGGCTGTTGCAACGGGCCTATTACTCTATTAATGAGTTCTTTAGTGATTAACTTTTGTTGTAAGTAATATATTTTTTACAGAATATTCGCACACCAGAAATGGTGTAGTGTGCAGTTTCAATTTTAATTATGGAAGATCCCTGTAACCATATTACTGCGAATATATTTTTTGCGAATATTTTTTTTTAATGTCTAAATTTTTGATTGCCCCAAGAAGGCCCCAGGCGCCTTACCATGACGTCCTAATTCCGACTCAGTTCAAGTTTTAGCTGTCACTTTTATGACTTTTATGAATCTGACAGCGAGCGAACCTGAACTGAAACGCATTAAGAGGGTGCATCTGTGCTGAGCTGGCAACGTCGCATTTTTGGTGATTTTTTGCGATTATTTCACAGTAATTTAATGAAAGTATCAAATATTCGTCTGTAGTGCACTTCGTTTTTAATGTATTAATGTGTCTAATGCAATAATTCGTCGTGATGGACTTTTATTTTCTTATTAAACGAGATATAGTATTTTATTGCTTTAATACGGAAATAAAAGTCCATCACCATTAATCATTGCATTGGACACATTAATACACTAAAAACGAAGTGCACTACAGACTGATATTTGATACTTTCATTCAATTTCTGTGAAATAATCGCAAAAAATCACCAAAAATGCGACGTTGCGAGCTCAGCACGGATGCACCCTCTTAAGACGTCATGGTAAGGCCTCAGTAGGCTTATTGTCTAACTCGCTCGCAATCGCTACCGTATCCATGTATGGGCTGACAATTGGCATCGGAATCAGCTACCTGTCACATTCATACAAGAACTGTCACAATGAACACGATGGCGATTGCGAGCGAGTTAGACAATAAGCCTCGGGGTGCGTGTCGGGTTACCTCCGCGTGTGGTCAGGAGCTGCTGTTCGTTTCTGGATCCGTCCGGGGGGAAGAGCAGTGCTTGGTCCGGTGCACCCTGGGCAACGGCTAATAATTTCCTGGCAGTATCTGAGGGATATCATTGACCGTTGGCTAAGAGCCCGACAGGGGGGAGGGGGTCTTTGACCATATTACCGTACAACGTTGCCGTCATTTTGTTGATTTTGTCACAAGATTTTATAATAAAATTTTACCCTGACATTGGCGAAGTTGTCGTCGCTATAACGACTTGTAACTCCACAAATAAAAGAAGAAGAAGACAATAATAAGTCTCCAATAAGCCTACAGCATGCACGAATTTTGGAACAAAAACTTTTTTTTTAACAGCAAGGCGTTAGCCCGAAGATAGACTCTGTGGCATTCCGCCTGCACTGCGGGGCGACTACAGCGGCGCTGCTGGCGGCCAGCGCGGCGCTCACCACGCGACATCTAGTGGGCAACCCGATAGACTGCATCCATACGAGGTGAGCGGCCATAGGCTTCAGCTAGTTCCGGAGGGCGGCGAGAGATGGCGCTGTTGTCAAAATTTTACGCTAGGGAAATGAGCATACTTTTTTTTATGGATAGAAATTTGTATATTAAAGATTTTCTAGTTCGACTATGCTCAGTGTTCGATTGGATTATAATATGCCGAAAGCAAACTAACTTAATTTGCTCTAATTTTACGTTGTACGCGGGCCCTCTACGAATTCGTAGCTCATATCGTAGCGCTACGACGTGTCTACGGAACAAAGATCGCACAGATTAATTTTATTATCAGGGGGTACGGTAGTGCCCCCGCTAAGACGGAAACAAAGAAGACTGGGCACTACAACTATTAATTATTATTATTACTATCTCTGTATCGTATGTCACATGTTGTATACTTCATTGAATTTAGAATGAGAAACCACAATAGCATTATATTGCGTCTGGTCAACTATTTCTTACCTAGCAAGTTTTACAGTGCAATAGTTTGGCAGCCGCAAAATAAAATTGTTTTAATGCCACTTTATTCGCGTGTCGTCAATTGTTACTCTAGTACAAATTGTAAAGTGATTACAGTTCACGAACCGCAATATAATGTTGTTGTGGTTTCTCATCCTAAATTAAATGAAGTATAGGTATGTACAAGAAAACTGCCAGGGTTAATTTAATTAAAATTGGAAGGTATTTTTGACCACTATTTTTGAATTATTTTTTGTATTTTTGAACTACTAAACTACCTTTTTACATAGTGGGTCACCTGGTGGTAAGTGATCACCACCCATGGACACCCATAACACCCAATTGCTGATGCGTTGTCAGTCTGTGTGGTGTGGCTTGTAGCATCGTAGCTCTCAAGCAGATGAACCGATTTCAATGCGGTTTTTTTCATACGAAAGCCAGTTTCCTTGCGGTGGTACTTAGGCATGTATGATAGAAATCGGTACAGCAGTAGGCTTATTGTCTAACTCGCTCGCAATCGCCATCGTGTTCATTTTGACAGTTCTTGTATGAATGTGACAGCTAGCTGATTCCGATGCCAATTGTCAGCCCATACATGAACTGTCAAAATGAACGCGATGGCGATTGCGAGCGAGTTAGACAATAAGCCTACAGCTTGAAGAGTATCAGCTCTTTTCCAAAATGATGTTTTAAGGCATTTTTGACATAAAATTGAACTATTTTTTATTTACGTATAATGTAGGTACGGTCGCCCAAATAAGTGGTCTACCACTTTTCGTCCAACTTCCTATCAAATGAAAATGTCGCTAAAGTCGAACTTTCAAGTTGACAGCCTGTCTTATCGACATTATAATATTGTAACGTACAAAGGAATTTTAACCTTAGGGGGGTTGACCACATATTTTGTCTGATGGTACGTACGTACTCGAATAATGCGTGGGGGTTTTCAAATTCTAAATTTAATGTTACATATTTTTTTTTGAAATTACCAGATCATTCCGAAACGCCATCATTGCCAAGAAGAATGCGCCGCAAGAAACTTGTCAAAAAGTCATTAGCCTATTGGCCCCTATTTCACATACGTGACAATGACCTGTTACATGTGTCAATATGTAACAGAGTTTACATTACAAAACCGAAGAGAATCTACGTCTGTTGCATTTCGTTTTTTTTTTTATGTGAATAGGAAGGCAAACGAGCAAGTGGGTCACCTGATGGTAAGCGATCATCACTGCCCATAGACACCCGCAACCCCGGAGGGATTGCAGATGCGTTGCCAACCTAGAGGACTTAGATGAAATGCCTCTTGTGCCCGTAATTTCCCCGGCTGTCTTACTCTCCACACCGGAACACGTGCTAGCACTGCTGCTTAGCGGCTGTCACTGGTCAATGACAATCGTCGAGTTGGTGAAAGGGGCCAGCTGGAATGTTTCAGAATAATTTAAAGAGACCCTGCGTTTTTCCTGACTACACTCAGTGGTACTAAATTTAGCCCAGTCTCCTTATAAAATTACTACTTATATTGCATACAATTATGAGAGCCACTTTTTTGCCACTGAGTATAAAATAAAATAATGATAAAAATTACATTAATATTTTTTTTTTTATAAATTATAAACTAATTTATTTACTCAATATACATATTTACAAAAAACAAATTAAAACTATGACTAAATTAAAAACTAAACTTAAACTAACTATAAAAAGTTATCTAACTAATATGATAAATGAGAAAGTATGGATGGATGGATGGATGGATGGATGGATGGATGGATGGATGGATGGATGGATGGATGGATGGCTGTTTGTTTGTTACTCAATCACGCTAGAACGGCCCAACGGATCTGGATGAAATTCGGCACATAGATAAAGAAAAGTCTGGAATAGCACATAGGCTACTTTTTATCCCGGAAAATTGCGTAGTTCCCGCGGGATAGCGTTAAACAAATTCTTTGCAGACGAAGTCGCTGGCAACAGCTAGTAAGTTATAAAAAGAACACCCCGTCTAGCCCTGCTGGCTGTGGCAGGGTTCCCAGGACGCTAGCGGCATTACCCCTTTGGACCGCAAGTGCGATCCGCTGGGATAAATACCTACACGCCAGCTCTTGGGTCCCCTGATAATAACCCATATAATAACTATAATTATTACGAATAAATGAGTAGGTATGAGTATGAGTATATCTTGTTCTACTATACAGGGACATACCTGAGGATGTTCTGAACACCTACTGCTGGATCCACTCTACGTTCACCGTAGCGGGGGAGGGGGGCGCCTACCCGGGGGTGCGGGGGGCCGGCACCTCCCCCCGCCGCCGCGCCAAGTACTACCAATGGGTCGCGTTCACGCTCTTCCTACAGGTCAGTGGCGTAACTTTTGTAATTTTTTACGCGGCGTAACTTTACGCTAGCAGTTGGTCGTTTGCAACAATTTATAGGTGGCGTAACTTTTGTAATTCACGCGGCGGTTATTTTTGCGTTTTAAGGTATTTGATAAAATTATTTCAATATTTCATACGTATTTAATAATCGAAGGTTCAATAGCTTAACTTTTGTAATTTGCAGCGGTGTAGTTAGAATAATGTATCTTAGAGCTAGAGGTTACGGATACAAATTGTTAGCTACTGATAACTGTATATAAAGTAGATGGAGGATGATGGAAACACCTTCTATTTATTAATATTTAATTAACACAAAATATTTACCTTGCTACTCCGCTACTTACGTGCAAGATAACCAAGCCTGTGCGAAATATATACGTTTTGCATGCAAGCCCTCCCACCACTACTGCCACACAAAACGCACACAAATCCCACAAACTTAATTAATCCTATCACCACACAAACACTGACGCGCGTTTCGATCCCTCTACGGGATCATTCTCAAAGTTAGAGCACAACCGACGCACATGCGAACCAACGTCGTACTAATTTGTAAATCTATAAATAAACTAAATGTACCCACATTCGTATATTTCCAAACTACCCTCTTATTTATAATTTTTAGTAGCCATCAACAACTACCTACATATAATTTTCCGACTACAGCAAAAACAAAGAGGGTTATGTATTTAACAAAACAATTTTTCTATTCATCAAAATGGACACGCAACAAAGGTGATGAAATGAACCTCCGCAAAGTAACGCCTGATTCAATAAAATAAATTATTTAATTATTTAAAGGCAAAAGTATTATGACAGTATTTCGAACACGATGGCAGCACAACACAAGGCAGACTCACTGAAGCTACATACGAGTACATTGACACGTATCAAAAAGTAAAATGGATCAGTTGTTTATCAGAATAATGCAACTTTTAGTGTAAACACTAGCCCCCTTATTCATAAACGCTCTATAGGCCTCTGCTAAGTTAGTAATCGTTTGTCCTTATCTGTGAAAGGTAAATGTCAAAGTGACAGATAAGGACAAACGATTGCTAAGTTAGCAGAAGCCTATAGAGCATTTATGAATAAGGGGGTAGGTTTTCAACAGGTTTAAACAGTTCTTGCAGGTACTTGTAAGTCACGTAAATTTAGTAATTGACGTTCGAATTTCGGAATTTTGACTGACGTCAAGTTTTCGGAATAACAAACTGGCCACATTGGAGTCAAAGCTGGCCCAAGCCTTCAATCTGAGAGGAGGCCTATGCCCAATGGGACAAAGCTGGAGATGGGTGATGGGATTGAACAAACTTTAATCCTTTAATCTAACTAGAGTGTGTAAGCTCTTCGAACGTTCGGATTTATCTGGTTGTCTCATTCACTCTTAATAATAATTATTATAATATAGCCCTTTTTATTCCGAATTCGCTACTTATTCAGTAGAGGAACATGTTGACTGTTTTTTTCGCGTGCCTCATGGCACAGGCCTCCATGTATTGGAGGGTTTGGGCTATAGTTCCCACGCGGGCCCAGTGCGTGGAAACTTAACACACACCATTGAATTGTTTCGCAGATGTATGCAGGTTCCCTCGCGTTGTTTTTCTTCACAGAAAAGCTCATGGCAAATTTCAAATGTAATTTCAATTTTTGAACCCACGACTCTGCTTGAGAGGCCATAGGTGCCATGGCTTTTCGGCTCATTCCCTCTTGTGGGCTTTGATCTTGTGGGTTTGATATTTGAATCATCCGATGGTACTCGAAGCTTACGGACTGTAGTTGGCTTGACATTTTGTTGGCGTAAATCTTGTAATTATTACCAAATGAGTGGCCACTGTTCCCACGCCAATTGTACGTCTGGTTTCTGCCATGCAAAGGGCGAAGGCTAATCTATTATCTATACGACGACAGCCAAACAAAATGAAACTGAAGTGAATACCTTAGGTATATATAAAAATAGATCACGTCTTTATCCCTTACGGGGTAGACAGAGCCTAAGGTAAAGACCTAAAGGAAACGTTTAGCATGAATCCTACTAATATTATAAATGCGAAAGTTTGTGACGATGTGACGATGTGACTGAGTGAGTGTGTATGTTTGTTCCTTTTTCACGCTAAAACGACTGAACGGATTTGTATCAAATTTGGAACGAACATAGCTGATACTCTAGATTAAAACATAGACTACTTTTTATCGCAGATAATTGTATAGTTCCCGCGGGATAGCGATAAACATGTCATTTGCTAATTCCACGCAGACGAAGTCGCGGGCAGAAGCTAGTGTGAAAATAAAAAGGGAATCAAAATAGTGATGGATTGCTAGCCGTATCGCCTATAACATGATTCCTAAGAATATAGCCCGTTCCCTCAGAAGGTCAGACGGCAGTCGCTTCTGTAAAACTAGTGCCAACGCCAAATCTTGGGATTAGGTTGTCAAAGCGGACCCCAGGCTCACTGAGCCGTGGCAAATGCCGGGAAAAACGCTAGGAAGATGATTGTTGATTTTGCGGCTGAGTGTATTAGTGTTGTTAAGAGATTATATTCCTGATGATTGTATTATTTAGATAGATGATAGACAGGTCAATCACTTATGGACACTTAATCGGCCATCTTATATTGGATTATAAATCACGCCACTATAGTCATGTCATTGTGGCGTGGTCGTTGCTGCCGTACTAATTGACTAAACGACGACGCGGTTGGCCTAGTTGGCAGAGACCCTGCCTGCGAAGCAAGCGTCCCGGGTTCGAATCCTGTGGTGAGCACGAATATTTGTTCCTGAGTCATGGATGTTTCTATCTATTTAAGTATGTATTTCTCTATATAAGTATGTATATCGTTGTTTAGTACCCATAACACAAGCGTTACTAGCGCTTACTTTGGTACTGGGTCAATTTGTGTGAATTGTTCCCTAATATTTATTATTTATTATTATAATTCAAAAGGACATACAACACATACATACATAAATGACGTCTTTATCCTTTACGGGGTAGACAGAGCCTAAGGTAACAAGACCTGAAGCAGGGGGTGTGCACTCCGCGGTTTAGGTACGTTCAACCGGCGCTCCTGCCGGGCAGGATAATGGCAGTAGGTTGCCGCTCGCCTCGCGCGCTGGCGTCGCGTTATTTTGCAACGAACAATGACTTCTAATTAGCTAAGTCCCCGCCTACTAATAGTAAGTAAATGGTTTATTGTACAAATATAAGGAAAAGAAACAGTTTTGTTATTAATATTACTTATTCTGTGCCCGAAGGCCACATGTAACGAGGTTCTGAGCATATAGTATATGTGGAAAGTGGAATCGAAATAGTGAGGGGTTCAAAAGGACGCATGCCCAACAAAACATATTTAGTTTTTACATTTTTGAACCGATTAGACATTAATCTATCATACTGCGTCCTAATTCAAAATGGCGCATGTCTGTTTCATTGTGGTTTCATATGTTTGAGAAAATTACGATAGGTCGATGTCTAATCTGTCCAAGAATTAAAAAAAAACTAAATCTGATTTTTTGGGCAGTTTGGTAGGTACGCGGTTTGTAATGGTGTGATACATATAATGTAAAATACGCTTTTTTGTTATATAGGTTAATTATTTCATTTTTTTTCGAGCAAGCGTCCGTCAATGTCCTTCTGCAGAGACGGGATAGATATTCGTGAACGAGTATATTATTATAGTTTGACGGACGACGCGTAACCGAGTCCGTCAATAAATGCGAACCCACGAATTGCCGTTTCCACCGATGCACAATGCTTTTCTCCAACATCTTCTTTGCAAAATATACATGAGCTTGTTAAAACGACCGTATCTTTTTAGTGGAACACCAAAAAACCGCTTTTATCCAGTTCCAGCAACCACTGTCCATCCCCCCCAGCCCCCTCCCCGCAATGCAGTACCTATTTACAAACACTTCATGATGCCAATGTAGCCACTTTGTCGCCAGATATGGCGCTATTTGCTGGGGTTTCAGCGACAAAAAAGTTTTATAATAGCGACACGAAAATTATACAGCGACTAAGCGATACAAATTGCGGCTTTCATTATTTCATCATCATCAGTCTATTTTACGTCCCACTGCTGGGCACAGGCCTCCTCTCAGGATGAGAGGGCTTGGGCTATAGTTCCCACGCGGGCCCAATGCGGATTGGGGACCTCACACACACCATTAAGTGTCTTCAGAGAAGTGTGCAATGTTCCTCACGATGTATTCCGTCACCGAAAAGCTCATGATTATATTGATTATTACAAATGCAATTTTGCACATAAATTCCGAAAAACTCAAAGGTGCGGCCATGGTTCGAACTCACGACCCTCTGTTTGAAAGGTCATAGGTCAAACCACTAGACTACCACGGCTAACTATTTGTTATTTAATAACTTACTCGTTTGTCGGTGCCTAGTTTAATGTTAAAGGTTCTCAAAGGTAGAAATTCCTTAAAGCAATGTTTCTTAAGGTCAGGTCAAGAGTACCCGAAACCGACGAGCATAATTTATGTATGAAGAGATTGATGAATGTGGATGAAGCGAAGTAGGTATGTCAGGATCGTAGCAAGTGGAACAAAGTAGTCTCTGCCTACCCCTATGGGAAAGAGGCGTGGCTGTATGTAATGTAGTTAAAATTGGACGTAACTGAAAGATTGTCTATGACTAACACTGCGAACAACTGCGAGATATCTGCATGTTGGTACACAGTGTGAGATTCAAAAATACGACTTTTGATAAACACTGACAAAAAAGTCACCAGCCCGGCTAGCACGACAGCGCACAAGAGTCGCGTCGCGCGCGAGATAGATTACCCGTCCCTTTCTAGAACGAACAGTAAGAAAAATACAGGCAATCTATCTCGCGCGCGACGCGACTCGTGTGCGCTGTCGTGCTGGACGTGCAGTGACATAATACGTCACGGGTGAGTTAAAGTCACCGGTGAAATTCAAAAATCGGTCTGCAGGTACTAATTATTTAAGCGACGTATTCTTACTGGCATTCATAAGAACACGTCTTCAAAAAGTTCATTTCGGTCAAATGTGTTTGTCGTCTGTCGTCTGTCGTCTGTTGCAAATGTAAACGTGAACTTTGAACTTCTTATGAAACTACGATAGCGTGTCGTTAGCGAGTTTAAAAGCGGTACAGCGCCACCTATCGAACACGCAATGAACAAATGGAGTTATAGGCCTTCAGGGCCCCGATTTTTGAAAGCACATCACTCGAAGGTACCACTCGAAAGTGGTATAAATCTGTTTATATCTTCAATACTACGGCTCTAATCAAATGTTTGACTAGTCCACATGATTAATGAGAGCCGTAAGTATCTTCTAAGCTACTCGTATCAGGCCGGGTCCACTCCGCACTGTAGGTATAAAACTACAAGTTTGTACGCGCGGCGGCTGGCCCGGGCCGGTCAATCAGTGGGTCGCCGCGCGCTGCTTAGTTCGCACGCGTTGATTCTCGATTTCTCGCGCTTCCGAGTTAAGTAGTCAGTCAGTCATTTAGGACAAAGTATTTTATACGTAATAATATGTATGTATAGATCATCGTAATTTGAGATCTTTTTAGAAATAACTAAATTGAATTTCCTTTAATTGCGAAAATAAACCACCTTATTACCTGTAAAATTAATGTATATTATGTACAATAAAGAGTTATACATACATACATACATAATAAATAATCAATGTTTGTAATGTTTGTAAGAATAATTTATTAATATAACTGTGTTTTTATTTCATTCAACACACCTATTATTCATTTACCTATTTCAATAATACTTACCTATATATCGTCTTTCACTCGCTTCACTCCGTTCTACCCGCTACAGTACAATAGTAGATTGATAAACTAGGGTTGAAATATACCCATTTCACCTGAGATATTTCTGGCACCCGAACGAAGTGAGGGTGCCAATAGTTCGAGGGTGAAATGGGTAATTTCATCCGAGTTGAACACTCTACTTTTCATTTCGAATATGAGGAAATTAAAATTTCACTAACGTCGCATGGTCGCATTTTAATATTTGTTACGTTTGTCATTCTCTTCCCGCTCTTTTTTCTATTGCGCGATTTGCGCGCATTGCGCATTTCTTCTGCGCACCAATGGCGGCCGGCTAGTTTTTTTTAAAACTTGCAGACACGGAGGTCGCTATCAATTAACTGTCGACTTAAATATTTCAAGCTAAAAAAATTACCGAACGTAATAATTTCTACTAATTCTCGTTGTATACGCTTGCATAAGCTTATATATAGCGGGAATGTTATTTTAAGATTATTTTGCTTTTTACAATTAAAATGGAACTATTAGTATAGATAATTATTTTAAACATAGATTACATGGCTGTATACGTATTTCCATTGTATTGTACCTCATTTGGATTAGCTAGAAAAAAAAAATACTTTCAACCCAAGGGTCGCGATGAGTCACTTTCAACCCTATATCCAGATAATCAATGACCTACTTTCAGAGTATGAGAGATGAAAAAAATATTATAATTCGTAAGTCACAACCTTAATTATGCACGCGGTGACGTCATGAACGGCCATGATTGAAACGGTTAAACTAAAAGAAGCACTCTCGCGTGGTAACACGGTTTATTTTTGCATAAATGCTTTGCGGGAAATGTGATGGAGTGGGGGCTGTAGGCTATTATCGCTGTAGGTAAATATAACAGGAGCGAACTAGATTGTGCTTTATTTGTTCGCGGCAAGAGTTTTTATCTATTTAATCGGCTCCAGAGAGTGAGCTTTCTGTACTTTAGTACTATTACTTATTCTGTGCTCGTATTTCAAATTCAGCCCAATTTTTCACCACTTTCGAGTGGTATTTTCACACATGTGGCTTTCAAAAATCGGACTCCAGCACCCCCAGTATTTATAGGCCAATTTCTATACGAATCGCCGTATTAGTGAAGTGCCTCCTCAAGGCAGCCTCACAGTACTTGGCATCCACATTCACACGAGCCAATTCGCAACGGTGCGATGCCACCGAACCAATAAATAAACGATTGCGTAGGTTACATCACTTAGCACTAGCGTCGTCACCTGGCTTCTCTCGCACGAGACGTTGGCACGATACTAATAGGGTTCCGTAACCCAAGTAGAATTTAATTATTGTACATACATACATACATCCTACTAATATTATAAACTAGCGACCCGCCCCGACTTCGCACGGTATATTATGCATGTATTATACATATAAACCCTCCTCTTGATTCACTCTATCTATTAAAAAAAACCGCATCAAAATCCGTTGCGTAGTTTTAAAGATTTTAGCATACAAAGGGACATAGGGACATAGGGACAGAGAAAGCGACTTTGTTTTATACTATGTAGTGATGATGCGAAAGTTTGTGACGATGTAACGATGTGACGATGTGAGTGAGTGTGTATATTTGTTCCTTCTTCACGCTAAAACGACTGAACGGATTTGGATAAAATTTGGAACGAAGATAGCTGGTACCCTATATTGAAGCATAGGCTACCTTTTATCCCGGAAAATTGCAGTTCCCGAGGGATAGCGATAAACATGTCAATTGCTAATTCTACCCGGACGAAGTCGCGGGCAGAAGCTAGTACATACATAAATCACGTGCCGTTACCCTTATATGATCAACTAGTTATTACCCGCGGCTTCGGCTATTTTTACCACGCACGGTTACACTCTGGAAACTGGAATGGTGGTTGGCAACACCAGTTTTTCCAGACAAAGACAACAATTAAGGGTGCGACCAAACCGCCGCGTATACGCAGTGACGTGTCGTAGGCGTCACGTTTTCTCACCGTTTCTTCATACATTTTGTTGCGATTCCGTAACGTCACCGTTTTTTAAGCGCCGGTGTGGTCGCACCTTTAATCTTCAAAAACGGTTCTCTATCGTTTGCCCGAGTTTCATTTGCCATAAATGTATTGTTTGCCATAATGATCATTTGCCATAACTCTTTTTTCTCTTTATATGTTAATTATTCAGGATTGTTATGAAACAAACCTAACCTAACCTATAGAGTTCTACAGGATTGCCATTACAATGCTCCTGAAAAATTACGGTTTCAGAGAAAAAAAGGGTTATGGCAAATGATCATTATGGCAAACATTACATTATGGCATATGAAATTTGGGCAAAAGAGGGGCACCATTCAAAAACCACGCCATGCTGGTTTGTCCCAATATCACATGAAAAAAAAACACTGAAATTTTTATTGAAAAGTCATTTTTATTTATTGCTTCTATTAGTTGGCCTTCATTTATAATTAGAGATTTTTATACGTGTTCCGAAATGAGAAACAATAAACCAATTTTATGATGATATTTAATGAAAACGTGCCGTATGGCAGAACTATTAAATTAATGATTTATACACCGACAGGCGATATCAATTAGGCTAATAATCAATTACATTTAGGTTAGAATTTTGTTTACCAAATAGGACAGTTCAGAATGAAAAGACCATAGTTTTTATCCCGGTAAATTGCATAGTTCCCGCGGGATAGCGATTCTGCGCACACGAATTCTATATCTGATACATATAATATCTATGTAGGGAAGTGCTTCTTACTATAAATTTTATATGTCACCATAATAAACCTTACTACAGAACGTTTCAACCCAAAGGGAATATATTAACACTAAACAAACTCACGCCTATATTCTCTGGGGGGTAAACTGAGCCAAGTCCGATGTCTAGTGCCCAAACTTAGCCATTAAGCTTCGAATTTCCTCGTACAAGTTTGGTAAGAGAGTAATCAAACTAACTCGCCATAAAACATTACGACAATGATTCAATCCTTAGAATTTCTTCCACGCTGGTCTGGGAGTAAAGAAAATACATAGAATGTGCCAGTTGCTCTTCCCGCGCACGTAAAAGCCCATCGAGGGAACGGGCGATATTAGGAACTTATTTATTCATTAATTAATTGTTATTAATTGTTAAGAGGCTGATAACACCTAATTTTGTTGAAATTGATGTTATTTAAACACTTTTTTAAGAAAAACTGCACACAAAAAAAAGACAAAAAAAATATAATGTTAATTTTCATCATATTTCAAACACGCTAGACGGGTTCGATACATAATTGAACAAAATCGGCTCGATAGAAAATAATTGCAAAGATTGGTCTTAAAATCATCATTAAACGGTCCATTGTCTTTATTCTTTCGACGTATGGGTCTGCAATTAAAAACATAAAGTCAACATATTCATACCTAAACGGCTAACGAGTCATATTTCACAAATAATACATACTTTTGTTTATTTCTTATGATTTGTGTCTTATTTGCAAGATTTTAGACGCGCGCCAAGCTGCCGGAATAGTTTCTTCTCTTTCACTAACAGGCACGTGAACCGTATGTGTGAAGAGTGGCGCTGCTCCAGGTCATTTGCTGTTGACAGTGCCTTAAGTCAAGTACATGGTAAAAAAGATGTTATATGAGATTATTTGGTAAGTACATGACGCCTTGCAAGGCACACAATAGTAATTTATCACTAAAAGTATAAAATTATTAATTAACAATACAATACGATTAGATGTCATGCATTATAAAAATATTTATTAAATCTGTGAATTATAAAATGAAGCTAAAGAGTTGTAAAATGCTTGATTACTGACAGAGATACATGGAAAAGGGTAATGTACATTATAAAGATAATAAGAACAGAACGCATGTTGAAATCAGGATGTCAAAGAGTATTTTTATTTGGATTTTAAATTTAATTTAATTTGGCTAGCTCTGTAGTATTGTCATTTAAAAACTCATTAACTGTATAGTAGCACTTCTCAATTAAAAAGGTCTTCAATTTGTTTTTGTTTCATTGTTAGGTGATGCTAGCAACCCATCACTATTTTGATTCCCCTTTCCTATACGCCCACAATCATGCGAAATGTGGCCTTTAGCTCTTGTTACCTTAGGCTCTGTCTACCCCGTAAGGGATAAAAACGTGATTTATGTATGTACTAGCTGTTGCCCGCGACTTCGTCTGGAATTAATTCGTTTATCGCTATCCCGCGGGAATATTCCAGGATAAAAAGTAGCTTATGTGCTATTCTAGAATTTTCGCTATCTATGTGCCGAATTTCATCTAGATCCGTTGGGCCGTTCTGGCGTGATTGAGTAACAAACAAACATCGAATCCATCCAAACTTTCGCATTTATAATACCTACTAGCTGTTGCCAGCGACTTCGTCCGCAAAGAATTCGTTTATCGCTATCCCGCGGGAACTACGCAATTTTCCGGGATAAAAAGTAGCCTATGTGCTATTCCAGACTTTTCTCTATCTATGTGCCGAATTTCATTCAGATCCGTTGGGCCGTTCTGGCGTGATTGAGTAACAAACAAACATCAATCCATCTATCCATCCATCCATACTTTCGCATTTATAATATTAGTTAGATTAGTTAGATTATGTATGTATGTAAGATTTGAACTGATGTGTAAAGTATTCATATACGGGTCCAGGTAATCCGAAAGATAAATTTTAAGAGCCCACACATCCTTTAAAGGTTGTCGTTATTTGATGTCCGCAGTTCCGGGAAGAAATTATACGTTGCAAGTTTACGTCGCCGACTGTCCCCGAAACGGAAATACATCGACGTCTACAAGTTAGAAGAGGATGGCGACAACTACAGAATTTATACTGTCTCAAAATTAGTTCAGATTCACTGAAAAAAATAATTTGCTAAATGAAACCGAACTTTGGTTAGCCAGTAACTTAAAAAAGTGACTATAGCCTGGCAGATAAATCACTGCAGCCAGATGACACTTCCAAAATGTCATTTTACGAAATAATGATCCACATTTATTTTACTAGTCCTCGAGTAAGAGTAACGTGGCCTTTTGGTCCTACCTTAGGCTCTGTCTACCCTGTAAGGGATATAGACGTATTTGTGTATGTATTACTAGCTTCTGCCCGCGACTTCGTCTGCGTAGAATTAGCAATTGACATGTTTATGGCTATCCCCCGGGAACTATGCGATTTTCCGGGATAAAAAGTAGCCTATGTTTTAATCTAGGGTAACAGCTATCTTCTTTCCAAATTTTATCCAAATCCGTCCATTCATTTTAGCGTGAAGAAGGAACAAACATACACACTCACTCACTCACATCGTCACAACGTCACATCATCACAAACTTTCGCATTTATAATATTAGTAGGACTGTATCCGTGTAGCTGATTTATTAAAGCAGCGTTTACAAACTCTTTTACGTGTTAATTAAGGGGGATTTGTGTGACGAGATTCTAATCTCTAATTTCTAGTGATAACGATTGACCTGAAATTTTAATTTAGGAGTCTGTAAACTATGTGGTCACTGTCTGAGGTGAATGACCGAGGTTATCGTTATTGGGGTCAATCAGTTTTATGATGCCAAAGCGGGGAAGCGTAGAAGAAAATTAAAAGAATCTTACTTCTTACTAATTATATATATTATAAAGGCGACAGTTTGTAAGTTTGGATGTTTGTTGCTCTTTCATGGCAAAACGGCTACCTACGGTAACCTTTTACTAAGACTTTGCTGTTCGTCCGTCTGTCTCTCACCAGGCTGTATATCAAGAACCGTGATAGCTAGAAAGTTGAAATTTGCACACAGAGATAACACACACACAGATAGAGATTCACACACAGATAATGTATTTTTGTTGCCGCTATAACAACAAATACTAAAAACAGAATTTTTATTTGTCTGTCTATGTACTATCGAACAAATTTATTCCTGACCCTCTGTGGAACCCTCTCCCAGTAAATATCTTACTGACGTTATATTAAATTGTCAAGGAAAATTAGGTGACTTTTACTGTGAGAACGTTCTACGGTAGGCCAGTAATCAAATTCTTTGACTATTTATATTTAGGTCCGCTCGCTGTCAGATTCATACTAAAAGTGACAGCTAAAACTTGAACTGAGTCGGAATTAGGACAACATGGCAAGGGCCCAGGGCTCTGCTAACACCGGATTTTATAACTTGACGAATTAACGGAACCCTCGGTGCGCGAGTCCGACTCCGCCGGTTTTGTTTCCGCGTCCCGCGAGCTCGTGTCCCTTGCACCGCGACGAAGCAGTTCAGTTTTACTGTGCCACCTCATGCTTCTTTACGACCCCCACCTGTGGACCAACGGACACACGGACAGTACGGACAAGCGGACACACACAGCTGTGCTCGATTCAACTGTCGACTAAATGTATTTAATTAATGATTAGTGATTTTGAAGTAGGCGTTTTAAACTGAACTTAAATTATTTATTAGTTTTTTTTTCTTTTATAATATACATATATTTTGTTTTATTTTTGCGCAGTACCTAGAGAGTTTATACGTCTCTAGTATACTTATATTATTATGTATAATTTAAGGTACCTACTTCACTTGGGTTTAGTTTTTGTTGGGGTCGCAGTTCTAACCTAACCTAACCTACTTTTCTGGTAGCATTAGCATTCGACGAAATAAAATTCATTGAACAAATTTTCTTTAAAATATGTTACATTAAAATGAAAATATTGGATTGAATATTCTAATACGTAGTTGTTTATTGAACACCACTAATTACAAATCACTACATAGTATACAACAAAGTAATTTTCCACTGTCTGTCTGTCTGTCTGTCTGTCCTTATATAGGCATGCTTAGATATTTAAAAGTACGCAACGGATTTTGATGCGTTTTTTAAATAGATAGAGTGATTCAAGAGGAAGGTTTATATGTGTAATTCTACGCAGACGAAGTCACGGGCAGAATCGACTCCGTCTGAAGAGGAGAGGAGTCAGAAGTCGCTTATCGCTATCCCGCGGGAACTATGCAACTTTCCGGGATAAAAACTATCCTATGTCCTTCCCCAGGACTCACACTATCTGCATGCCAAATTTCAAGTAAATCAGTCCAGCGGTTTAATCGTGAAAAGGTAACAGACAGACAGACAGACAGACCGACAGACGGGGTTACTTTCGCATTTATAATATTACTAGCTGTTGCCAGCGACTTCGTCTGCAAAGAATTCGTTTATCGCTATCCCACGGGAACTAAGCAATTTCCCGGGATAAAAAGTAGCCTATGTGCTATTCCAGACTTTTGTCTATCTATGTGCTAAATTTCTTCCAGATCCGTTGGGCCGTTCTGGCGTGATTGAGTAACAAACAGACATCCATCCATGCATCCATACTTTCGCATTTATAATATTAGTTAGATAAGTAGAGATTAATTCTAAGACATCACTTGTAAGAATTTTCTTAAGCGAGTTAGACCACCCGTAGCTATAGCACATTTCATGTCGCGCGGCGCGACACTATCCTATTGTTGTGTTGAACGAATTTTACATCGTTGCCGACAGGAACGTCCAACGATGTACATTCCATTTAATTTTGAAACCAGTTTATTTCTGATTGTTAGTCATTCAGCGTCGATCTTCAAACGTTCTTAGAATCTCAAAAACCCGGCCAAGTGTGAGTCGGATTCGCGCACCGTTTACCGAACAATTTGGCAAGTGTTAATAGAGCCCTGTTTCTAAGCAATATGCTGCATGTGAGGTCATTTTATATTGGTTTTTTTAAGTAGACAGCCAGACGTAAAAGGTTTGTACAGAATCGAAGCGTTTTCCCCTGGCCAGGGGCCTTACCATGGCGTCCTAATTCCGACTCAGTTCAAGTTTTAGCTGTCACTTTTAGTATGTATCGCATTAAGACGTCATTTAATTTCTAAACGACACTGAAAATTATAACACATAGAAAAATCCGAAAAGTAAAGCTATGGCCGGGAATCGAACCCGGGTCCTCGTCATTCCGTGACGCGTGCTATACCCCTACACCACCCATAGCAGGTAAGACGTCATGGTAAGGCTCCTGGAAGTAGAAATTGCCGCTCGCGTAGAGGCCGCTAAATAGCTAGGTACTTACCGCCTGGGGCGACGTAAATTTGCCTATATACTATTATTTTCTCATAAAAACAAGCAATTTCAAAATGATGAACGTCTGGCTCTGTTTTACACCGTGGTATTGCACTACAATCTGACAGGCGTCCGTCCGTCACCTGTCAGAAATGTCAAAAGCGCGCCATTTGTCGCTCACTGCGTAAATTGCCGTGTCGAGAATTAAAATACTTAAATAATTGAGACGTTGAACGCGTTCGAGACGTTTTTTTTGTGAAAATGAAAACTTACAGTAGAGTTTCTGAAAGCCAGAGACTGTATAATTAACAAATCACGTCTTTATCCCTTACGGGGTAGATAGACCTTAAGGTAAGACCTACAGGCCATGGTACAGTCAACTGGGGTGACTTTGATTTACGGGGTGACTTTAAAAACTAGTTTTAATGACAAAACCATTATTTTTTATTTGCGTTTACTGCTTCCAATCAATGTCTTCGTCGATCGCCTTTGCGTCTACATACCAAACATTCACTGGATATGGATAATATCGATTTTATAGCAATTTTAAAACGATCAAAGTAGCCCCAAAATGACCAGTCACCCCAGTTGACGTAAGCAAAATTGTGGGCATATGGGTGGAACGTGGAATCAAAATAGTGATGGGTTGCTAGCATCGCCTGTAACATTCATTCGATGTTTTTTTTAAATCTTATAATGGGTTTATACTAGTACACCTGTTAGTACTATTTTTACGTGTCCTTTCTATAGAAAAAAAAACACTTTAAAAATCGGTAACTGAAAAAAAACCGTAACAAAACAAATCACAATATTCCAGGGATTTCGAATTGTAACTTGCTGTTATTTTTTTTTAATTGTTTGTTCAACCCATTTTTTTTGCTAAAAATCTTTTTTTTTTTAAATAAGAGGGGGCAAGCGAGCAGACGGGTCACCTGATGGAAAGTAATCAATAAATCTAAAGTAGGTATAGTAAATATTATAGGGATTAGTTCCAGAAGTAAAACAGCGTAAATATTGTTTCCAGATTTTATTCGTTAAGCGTTTGAATTAACAAATTTAACATTTAAACCCTTTAATCATTTATCACCGTGATAGCTTATTTTACGTTCGCACTCTTCAACCGACAGTCAGGTAATGCCCTATGCGCCGACTATCCCCTCCCAACTATCACTCGGTAGTCATATTAAATGGCGGGCTACGGTTTTAGTCAACCAACTGCTGTACTCATGACTTCCGAGAGGTAGTTGGGTAGTGTACACTATTAACAACGTATATATAATTTGTTTAACTATATTAATTAACGATTTCTAATATGTTGAAGTTTATCTTTTAAATAATTAACAATCTAACATCCAATAATCACTCCAAAAACAATTACAGATGGCGCTTTGTGCCCACAACAAAAACTTCTACTGTATTCATGATTTCGAGAAATGGTTGTTATTTATATCTAGATTATATATTAGTATTTTATGTTCATGCCCCACTTAACGATATTTTACACTAAACCTTAGAGTATATTATATAAATAAATAAATAGGCTAACAGCTCGGCCATCCTGTTTTAGCGAGTCCCATCGCGTCATAGAAGGGGAGTCTAATTTCTAGAAATAGTTACCTAATTATAGAGTACCATTCATTCAAGTTGAGATAAATTAATCAAAATTACAGGTATACAATATACTGCAAAACATAGATTAACAAGTAATTGTAGGAACGGAAATCAATAAATGATTAACACGAAGTTTACAAGTGTCATGATATCACCATATCGGTTTCTATGTAATAGATAAAAGAATTAGCTATACATTAACAAAAATACATATGATCCTACATAGTCCTGAATTTGACCCGCTAATTACGTTACTTAATAGAAAATTACTCCTCATTGTCAGTACTAGAGCTTTCATTATCAATATCACTATTGAGATCTCTATCAAAGTTAAGCCAGGGTTGAATTTTGTCCAGAGCTACTACATTTTCGTAGCGACGACCTTGTTTTCGCGTTAAGGGAGTATCCTCTATGAGATACCGATCGTTTGGGAGTACCTTTTTTATGCGATAAGGACCTTGGTACTTGTTTACTAGCTTTTGTGACTTACCGTCGTGTGCAACTTGTCTCTCTACGCGTACCAAGTCGCCCTCTTTGTAGGTTCTACCTGGTTTGCGAGCTTTGTTAAATCTTAGTGTATCTTTCTCCTGTTGCTGATCTATCTTTTGCTTAGCCTGCTCCCTAGCTTCATTTAACTCATCCGAACTCACTACATTCAAAGTATCGCTTATGACGGAATTTAGTATACCTTGCGAATTGCTCGTGATATTGAATCCAAACAAAAGTTCGGATGGGGTCTTTTGAGTAGTTTTGTGAGTTGTTGTGTTGAGACCCACCTGAATTTCCGCAACATACTGGTCCCAGTTTCTGTCATCATCTCCATGAGAGGAAGTGGATAACGCGCTGAGAATTGTCTTATTAAATCTCTCCACCTGGCCATTTGCACGCGGTGTTGCGACTGCATTTTCAATGTGCTTGATGCCAAATGAAGAGACAAATTCTTTGAATGTTTTGCTTGTGAAGCTAGTTCCTTTGTCTGTGATTAGACGTGTAGGAACCCCGAAATAGCTAATATGGTCCTTAACGACTCTAATGGAGGTCGCAGACTTCGTATTTTTGACGGGGGTTATGTTGGCATATTTTGTGAAGCCATCTATTATTACTAGTAAATAGCAGTTACCATTCTTGCTTTTTACAAACGGACCCACATGGTCTGCATGGATGGTGTGAAAAGGGACACTAACCTTTTCTATGGGGTGGAGTTCCCCTTCACGTCTGCCACCAGGAGTTTTGTGATGTGCACACTCCAGACAGGATGCAACATATTTTTTTACGAAACGCCGCATTTTAGCGAACCAATAATGCTTCTGGATTCGCTGCAGCGTTTTGTCAAAACCGTAATGTCCAATATCATCATGGTTTTTTTGTAGTATTTGCCAGCGTACGCTTTTTGGTACCAACCACTTCAATTCATCGTTAACAATGCGATAAACCTTTCCATTTTTAAGTTTATAATTTTTAACGATGTCCATGACTTGTTCAGAGTTTGGATCGCCGAGAATTTCTTTTATTGTTTTAATCTCCGCATCTGCGCATTGGACGGTAGTGATCCAGTCTTGGTCAATTTCCTCGATCGTAAGTACATCGAGGACGTGACCTTCTGATACGCTTTCATCAACAGGGTTGCGGCTCAGTGCATCAGCATGTAGCATGCGTACCCCCGGCCGGTATTCAATGGTGCAGTCGTACTCTTGTATTTGTACCCACCATCGAGCGACTCTTGGGATAACATCGCGTTTCGTAAGAGTATATCTGAGGGCATTACAATCGGTAAAGATTTTAAATGGTATACCAACTAGATATACTCGGAAACGATTCAGAGACGCAACAACTGCAAGAGTCTCCTGCTCATAGGAATGGAGTTTGCGCTCCTCAGGGGTAGTCTTACGACTAAAGTAGGAAACCGGTTGGAAAGCCCCATCCGCGTTAGCTTGAAGAAGTATTCCCGCAACACCGTCTTTACTTGCATCTGTGTGCAGTTGGGTGTCCGACTTTGGGTTATATAACGCTAAGAGTGGTCTCTGAGTCAGTAGGCTTTTGATCTTATCAAAAGCATCCTTTTGAGCCTCTCCCCATGCCCATTTAGAATCTTTCCGTAATAGGTCTGTCAATGGGGATGTTATAAGGGCGTAGCCTTTAATGAAACGCCGAAAGAACCCCGACAGCCCAAGGAACTGTCTAACTTCGTGCTGATTACTCGGGGTACGGAATTTCGAAACCGCGTCAGTTTTTATAGATCCCGGGCGGATTCCTTTACCACTAACCTCGAAACCAAGAAAGTCAACTTGATTTTGGAAAAAGTTGCACTTACTTAATTTTAGTGTGACACCTCCTTCCTTGAGCAACCGCAAAACATCTTCCAGCCTTTGTAATCCCTCCGTGAAATCTTTCGCCGGAATCAGAATGTCGTCCATATAGACCACAGCGTACTTTATTTTAGCCTCAGACAAGATCTTGTTGATCGTTCTTTGAAACACTGATGGTGCATTCACCAATCCGAACGGCATTCTGTTGTATTCGTACTGTCCGTCAGGGGTTACAAAGGCTGTCTTATGTCGCGATTCCTCTGCAATAGGAATCTGGTAATATCCGGAGGCCAAATCTAAAGACGTAAATAAGGTATTCCCGGCAAGTTGGTCCAATTGATCCTCGACTCTGGGAAGGGGAAAATGATCCTTTTTTGTTTTACGATTTAAGGCCCTGTAGTCAACGCATAAGCGTTTGTCCCCGGTCTTTTTTTGAACTAAGACAATAGGGCTCGCGTATGGCGAGGAAGATTCCCTCACAATCCCATTATCGAGCATTTCTTGGACCATGCCTCTCACCAACGTTCTTTCAGCGTATGACATGCGGTAGGGACGATAGACTACAGGTTGAGAGTCTTCGAGTTCGATAACCATTTCTGTTATCGTCGTAAAGCCAAGATCATCGAGGCCATTCGAAAAACAATCGCCATATTCAGACAAAAGTTTCTGAAGTTTTAAACGCTCTTCATTGCTCAGGTTTTCTCCGCACTTCACCGAATCGTCAGCCTCATTCTCTTTGAACATGATGCTACAGCAGTCGTACGTAATATTGTTACCTTGTTTTAAGACGGCGCGCGTCAGCAAGAGCCCCTCTTCGAGAGTGATTATATCGGGTGATGTATTCAGAACTAGAACTGCACTGACACCGTGACTCATGTCGTACTGCCCTGGGAGCAAAAAGTATTCTTTACCTTCTGGGCCCCGTAGTGATCCATTGACAAGAATAGTGCCAGTGTCGAGAGACGCAGACTCAACTGGGACTGCTTTTAAAACTCCACGTGGTAAAGTGACCTCTTTACGTACCTTCAGATGTGCTTTTTCGTTGGTAGTTCGTCGAAAGATAAGTTCTTTCGGAGTCTTTGTAATTACAATGTCTGGTTTTTCTGTAAAGGAGTGACCTAGTAAGACGGGTTGATTAATTACAAAGTCTTCAACCACGTATAAACCAATTAACTCCTTTATACCTTGAACCTCAACGTGAGCCGATATTAAACCTATAGGCGTCACTAGGTTTCCCCCTATGCCTCTCAATACTGGTAAGTCTACAGACTTTTCAATGTCGATTTTAAGTTGTTGCGCTGTACTTGCTTTTATAAGTGAGCACTGACTGCCAAGGTCGATGTGACACTTGACCGTTGAGTCACCGACCTTGATGTCCATCATGTACTTATTGTTCGCGTCGTCCATGTGTAATTCTGCTACTTGTTTTTCTACCCGTTCTTTACTTTTCTCTTCGTCCCTTGCCTGAGGTTTTGACTTCTTGAAGCAGTAATCCGCTAAGTGGCCCATTTTTTCGCAATGAGTACATTTTACAGCAGGTTTTTCGCATTTTGAGCTACGATGTCCCGCTTCGCTACAATTATAGCATTTGATACCAACATTGGTATTTTCCTTAAATGTGCTGGAACGCGAGGAATTTTGCCTTCGGTCGTTAAAACGAGACCCATGGGATGGATCCCGATGCTCTCGATCTCTACTATGCCCTACCTTCACAGTTTTAAAATACTTTAAGACCTGTTCAGGTTCAGAGAATTGAGCCGCTTGGGCACCTACCCTTACCGCACGATCATCTACACCACCAAGGATGCAGTCGACTGCCTGTTTACCGTATAAATTGCACCTATTTAATAAGTTAACCTTCGCATAATAGTACTGCTCAAGTGAGTCGCCGTATTTAACCCTTTTAGATAGCATCTCTGTAAGGAGTTCGCAATAGTCCTCGCGACAGGGGAACGATTCGATTAATTTCTTCTTCCATTCGGGCCATGTTAACAATACACTTGGTAGACCTTGGTACCAGGTCTTAGCAACGCCTGTAAGTTTGGGAAGAGCATAATGTATCGTTTCCCTGTCGTCCCACTGATATATGGTTGCGCATTCCTCTACTTTTGTAAGCCAAGTTAACACAGTCTGTTCTTTGGACATGGGGTCAAACTCAGGAATAACATTAGTATTGAAAGTGAGTTTCGGTTTGTCAGACTTCTTAAACTGTTTTAAAATGTCAAGAAACTTGTCTAAAATAGCCGATTCGTGTTCCCTACTTCCTGAATTAGATAGCCTCGAACGTTTACTACTGCTATGATAACGCTCACCAGAGTCCTCCGACGAACTGTATCGTCTCCTGCGGCCGCTGTCCTGACGTTGATTGGATCGCGAGCGTCTCGTAGTGCTGCTCTCGTTCCACCGAGGACTAACTACTCGTTGCCTCCGTTCCCGACTAGCTATCACTGGACTGCCATTGCCGGCATCTCCAAAATCCTGACTCTGTGATCTGAGTGTTCCTGTATAGTCCTGGTACAAACCCCGGCCCTGTAACCTGGGCGCTCCTGGGTTACTACCTTCAAAACCCTGGCCCTGTGACCTGGGCGCTCCTGGGCTGGTATCTTCAAGACCCTGGCCCTGTGACCTGGGCACTCCTGGGCTGGTATTTTCAAGACCCTGGCCCTGTGACCTGGGCGCTCCTGGGTCATGGCTGAAAGAACCCTGGCCCTGTGACCTGGGCTCTCCTGGGTCGTCCGTTTCCATATCTGAAACTTCGAATTGTCAAGCTTAGAATCGACTCTACATGTGAACTCTACATGTCGACTCTACATGACTCTACATGACGACTCTACATGACTCTACATGACGTCTCTACATGACTCTACATGACGTCTCTACATGACTCTACATGACGTCTCTACATGACTCTACATGACGACTCTACATGACGACTCTACATGACTCTACATGACGACTCTACATGTCTCTACATGACGACTCTATATGAATCTACATGACTCTACATGACTCTACATGACGACTCTACATGACTCTACATGACGACTCCACATGACTCTACATGACGACTACGTGACTACGCTAAGGACTATCATTGTAAGTGTGGAAAATAGATAAATTGTAAGTGTGGAAAATAAATAAATAAATAAACCATAAACTGACATTCATTTTCTATTAAATCACTTATCCAGTGATAATCTGTTAACACAATCATACTGTTTTTCGGAATATCTCTGTAACGGTAAATGCAGTTTAACATTCAAAATAACGGATCAACACAAGAATGTCACATATGTCCATCTCCAGGGAGTGCCCATGGCAAGATAAACATACGTGATTAACCGTATAAACCTCCGGAATACCTCCGTAACGGAAAATACAGTTTACCATTTAAATTTAACAGATCAAAAGGTCACATATGTCAATCTCCAGAGAGTGCCCATGGCAAGATAAACATACATGATTAACCGTATAAACCTCCGGAATACCTCCGTAACGGAAGATACAGTTTAACATTTAAATTAACAGATCAAAAGGTCACGTATGTCCATCTCCAGAGAGTGCCCATGGCAAGATAAACATACGTGATTAACCGTATAAACCTCCGGAATACCTCCGTAACGGAAGATACAGTTTAACATTCAAATTAACGGACCAAAAGGTCACATATGTCCATCTCCAGAGAGTGCCCATGGCAAGATAAACATACGTGACTAACCATATAAACCTCCGGAATAGCTCCGTAACGGAAGATACAGTTTAACATTTAAATTAACAGATCAAAAGGTCACGTATGTCCATCTCCAGAGAGTGCCCATGGCAAGATAAACATACGTGATTAACCGTATAAACCTCCGGAATACCTCCGTAACGGAAGATACAGTTTAACATTCAAATTAACGGACCAAAAGGTCACATATGTCCATCTCCAGAGAGTGCCCATGGCAAGATAAACATACGTGACTAACCATATAAACCTCCGGAATAGCTCCGTAACGGAAGATACAGTTTAACATTTAAATTAACAGATCAAAAGGTCACGTATGTCCATCTCCAGAGAGTGCCCATGGCAAGATGAACATACGTGATTAACCGTATAAACCTCCGGAATACCTCCGTAACGGAAGATACAGTTTAACATTCAAATTAACGGACCAAAAGGTCACATATGTCCATCTCCAGAGAGTGCCCATGGCAAGACAAACATACGTGACTAACCATATAAACCTCCGGAATAGCTCCGTAACGGAAGATACAGTTTAACGGTCATAACAACTACTCGGATTATCAAATTATCTAGTCTATTATCTTCTCAATATTTTCAACGGAAAAAGAAAAAAAAAAGACAGAAAACAGGTCAAGGTAAAAAAAATGTACTTACATTTTGTGTGGCGTGGCAAGAATCCTATCGATTCCTGTGCATCCCACTTCTGAAACTATAGGGATTAGTTCCAGAAGTAAAACAGCGTAAATATTGTTTCCAGATTTTATTCGTTAAGCGTTTGAATTAACAAATTTAACATTTAAACCCTTTAATCATTTATCACCGTGATAGCTTATTTTACGTTCGCACTCTTCAACCGACAGTCAGGTAATGCCCTATGCGCCGACTATCCCCTCCCAACTATCACTCGGTAGTCATATTAAATGGCGGGCTACGGTTTTAGTCAACCAACTGCTGTACTCATGACTTCCGAGAGGTAGTTGGGTAGTGTACACTATTAACAACGTATATATAATTTGTTTAACTATATTAATTAACGATTTCTAATATGTTGAAGTTTATCTTTTAAATAATTAACAATCTAACATCCAATAATCACTCCAAAAACAATTACAGATGGCGCTTTGTGCCCACAACAAAAACTTCTACTGTATTCATGATTTCGAGAAATGGTTGTTATTTATATCTAGATTATATATTAGTATTTTATGTTCATGCCCCACTTAACGATATTTTACACTAAACCTTAGAGTATATTATATAAATAAATAAATAGGCTAACAATATGTACACGTGTTTTTTTTAATAGCCTATAGCGGTGTCCCACACTAGGCAAAGGCCTCTCCTTTCCTCCACAGCTCTCGGTCCGACGCAATATCAGGCCATATATTCCTCCATATACGCGTCCAAATCGTCCCGCCATCGCTTTCTTGGTCTGCTTCGTCGTTGGCCATCCTCTGGCACCCACCAAGAGGCTGAGTGGGCCCCCCTCTGTATGCACGCGGCAGACATGTCCAGCCCAGTCCCATTTGAGCTTAGCAGTCTTTCTAACGTCAGCTATACGTGTAATTAATGTAAAACATAAAAATATAAGCTTTTAACCGCAATAACTGTCACTTGTCATAACTTGTCGGCATTTTGACGGCGAAACGTGAGCCAAAATACTGAAAGTATTCAAGCGTGAACTTTGGAAAGGCGCTGGGTTCGAATCCCGTTTAATGTTAGTAGGTTTATTTTTTAACCGACTTCAAAAAAAGGAGTTCTCAATTTTGTTTTTTTTTAATGTTTGTTACCTGAGAATCAGTTGTGGACCATATTGAAAAAAATATTTTTTTATTGGAAAGGGAATTTTTTTCTACATACCTACATACATCACGTGTTGTACCCTAAGGTAACAAGACCTAGGCCACGTTTAGCATGATTGTGGGCGTATAGGCGGAAAGGGGAATAAAATAGTAATGGATTGCTAGCATCGCCTATTTCCGCCCATTCTCTCAATTTTTACGTGCGCGGGAAGAGTAGAAACTGGCACATTCTGTTTTTTCTTTGCTCCCAGATCTGCGTGGAAGTTTTCTTTATAGTCGTTTAAAGATAAGATAAGATAAGATTAAAGATGATTTACAGACTTATTGATTGATATCCCATGGGAAGAATGCGATTCGTGGTAAAGAGCATCACGTGTTAATTCATTTTATAAATATGGCAATGCATCTGCAATCAAGTGTTACGGATGTCTCTGGGTGGTGGCATTCGCTCACTTATCACCGTCCTTGTCTAAGGTACTAAAAAAAACTTAATACCAAACGATCGTGTCAAAATTCTAGTTACAGAAGTTTCTTCTACATAGAAATTGATCTAACAGACTTGCCTTCGCAAATATCATTTTCACGTCTCATGCTCAAAAAGTTCGACTTTATGCTGGATGTAGGCTGCATAAAATGGCATTTTATGCTTTTGTATATAAAGTAAAATCTTCGTCTAAGACCAAGACAATTGGGTGCCAACAGCCACAAACAATCACTAAAACTTTACGACAGCATATTTTATTTTATTTTTTAAGTTTTTTTTTTTTTTATTATAATCTGCGGTCTATTAAACTGTTTAATTAGTACCTAAAACAAATAAGTACATGAAAAATAAAACTTTTTAAAATATAAATCAACACCTGCCTACTCGAACCTTACCGCAGTATCACGTTTAAAAAAAAGAAAAAATAGTTAATTGGCGGGAACTCAGGCGGGAACGTCCTATTTTCTCTTAGTAAGATTTATGTTGCAATTTGTTACTGTTTTACGATTAATATTCAATAAATTCGTCAAGTGAAGAGGAAATAACACTGACTCCTAACAGTCAATTTGCCAGGAAAAAACCATTAAATATATCGAATTGAGTTTTTGAATCAAATTTTTTTTTGTCATAAATGGAAAGATCTTATATAAGTTTTGTAGGAAAAGTATTTTTAGTTTTTTTTTATTCGCTATAATTAACGAGTTATACCGATTTGAAAATTGATCGTCGAGTACCGCACCGAAAACACACCGACAGTTCCCGAACAAGGCCGAGCCGCGTGTGACGTCACAATGTTAGTTTCCACTCGTAGTTAGTATACAGGTGATACCGTTTTTTGACTTTAATCTACTCTATGCTGTTATTATCCTACTATTATTGTAAAATGCTATTGTTTGTGAGAGCGTATTGGTTTGTGACTCTTTCACGCTAAGACGGCTAAACAGATTTCGATAAAATTTGCCATAAAACGAACTTTATAATTCATAATCTGGATTTACGTACCGGCTATAGTAGGTGTCATTCACGATGAATGCCATCCACCGTGGTTCTTATTAATTTGTAGTTAAAGGTTAATTTTAATACATCTACGAGTCTTTGTGGATGGCACTATCTATACTTCTATCATGCTTCTATCCCAACTTTCCACGGTACCGGGATTTAAAACAATAAAATTAGATGAGAATAGTGATGAGTACACTTTGGTAGTAACTATTTATATGAATAAGTAAATAAGTCGTGGGATTTCAGTTCAAAATCCCGTTGATTTTATCCCAGGAGAATTTCATAAGAAAACCCGGAATTTTGAGCACAAAGATGGCGGATGACATTTTGACACTATGACACTAAAAATGTTTATGGGTGTCGTTTTTGAGTAATTTGATGGCTCTGAGCCCGATTTTGGCATATTTTTTTAGATTCAAGATGACGAATGACATTTTGACACTATTGACACTTTGACACTAAAATATTAATGGGTGTCGTTTTTGAGTAATTTGGTGCTTCTGAGCCTGATTTTGACATACTTTTTTGGATTCAAGATGGCGGATGACATTTTGACACTATGACACTAAAAGTGTTTATGGGTGTCGTTTTCGAGCAATTTTGTGGTTCTGAGCCAGATTTTGACATAATTTTTTGGATCCAAGATGGCGGATGACATTTTGACACTAAAAATGTTTATGGGTGTCGTTTTCGAGTAATTTGGTTCTTCTCAGCCAGGTTTTGGCATACCTTTTCGGATCCAAGATGGCGGATGACATTTTGACATTACTGACACAAAAAACACAAAAAAGTGTAAAATGTTACTCGAAAACGACCCCCATAAACATTTTTAGTGTCAATAGTGTCAAAATGTCATCCGCCATCTTGTATCCAAAAAATTATGCCAACACCGGGCTCAGAGCCACCAAATTACTCGAAAACGACACCCATAAACATTTTTAGTGTCAAGTGTCAAAATGTCATCCGCCATCTTGAATCCAAAAAAGTATGTCAAAATCAGGCTCAGAAGCACCAAATTACTCAAAAACGACACCCATCAATATTTTAGTGTCAAAGTGTCAATAGTGTCAAAATGTCATCCGCCATCTTGGATTTAAAACATTATGCCAAAATCGGGCTGTTTTACTCTCCTCACCCGGAACACATCAGCGCAAGCATTGCTGCTTGGCGGCAGGATTACTAAGATGCTGGTACAGTCGACGTCAAAGATATCTTTACACTTTAGTGCCTTGTCGCTCCAAGCACTTTGACAACTTCATATGAAACTTCAAACATATAGTTACAACGACAAGGTACTAAAGTGTAAAGATATCTTTGACGTTAACCGTACCTTGCGATCCGAACGTACCTACCTAGAACAAGGTTAGGCTCTTACACCCGCAAAAATTCCCATTGAATATATAATACAATCCCACGGGATTATAAAAAAAACTAGAAATACCTATCAACCACAAAATCTAGCCATTAAAATTTACGTACCTACGGTCGAAGAAACTGAATCACGTAACCTACCTAATAGGTACAATTTAGCAATAATATCTCTGGCGGGGTGTATGTTAAAATTCCACAGTGGTAGGTAAGCGATTCAGTATCTTTCACTGTACTTAGGTACTTTATTGTGAAATCTCAGGTCCAGTAAAATCAATCCAGTTCACATAAATAAGAAACATTATCAGGATTAAGCTTTTATTACCTACCTACAAATGACTAAAACAAAAATTTACTTACTATAAGGTGATACGCGTGCTCGTTTGCCACCTTATTTCATAAAAAAAACTTCAGCAGATATTTTTTGTATTAAATTTCGGATATTTTTAGTGAAATCAGCCGTTAACCCAGTACTGTCGTGAAATTGCTTTAACATTGTGACGTCACAGCCATGGCGACCAATCATGGCCTGTTCCCGGTCAAGTGGTCATATTTCAAATTTTATCAATTTTGAATTGCTTATAATTAATTTAAAAAAATTATTTTAAGATTTCTTTGAATTAGATATTATATAATATGCTATAAAGTTTTAAAAAACATAAAAAAAATCGATATTTTTTTTAAATTCAAAGACTCAATTGTTCCAATGTCACATTTAACTTTAATTAACTTTTTTTACAATGTTTTTGTTTTGTTTCTTCGCAATCTAAGTGAAAAGCAGAGTAAAACTCGTTCATAAAACCCATTTTCCCCTCGACGTGTCTATCCACCCTCGCCATACCGGCTCGGGTGGCTGTATGAACGTCTCTGGTAAAATGGCTTGTTTTATGCTTCTGTTGTACAATCTACTATTTTAGGTAGATATTGTGATTTTATTGTGGTTTGGTGGCGCCACCTCTTGCCTAGTAGGCAATTTACTTACACCCCTGAACGTGTAGCGACATCTTTTATCGGGTAGGTGTAAGTATTAGTTGTAGCTAGTTCATAACAGATGGCAGTGCTTTACAGCGTATAGGAAATATCATAGATCATAGTGCCGGCACGTAAGTTTAGCGAAAGTTTTCCGAAATATTTCAGCAGGCTGGGTTACATACATACATACATATCGTCACGCCTCTTTCCCACAGGGGTATGCAGAGACTACTTTGTTCCACTTGCTACGATCCTGACATACCTCTTTCGCTTCATCCACATTCATCAATCTCTTCATACATGCTCGTCGGTTTCGGGTACTCTTGACCTGGTCTTTTAGGCTGGGTTAGTTGGACTTAAATAGCCGTGTAAATGTTTTCATATATTTTTGAATTACTAGCTTCAGTCCATGGCTTCGTCTGCGTAAAATTATATGAATAAACCTTCCTCTTGAATCACTCTATCTACTGAATAAACCGCATCAAAATCCGTTGCGTAGTTTCAAAGATCTAAGCATACATAGACACAGACAGTGGAAAGCGACTTTATTTTATACTATGTAGTGAGTAGAATAAATGCAGTAGAAATGAGAGCGTTAAGAAGTATGGAAGGTGTACCTATCACTGAAAGATAGAATAAGGAATAGTGTGATAAGGGAACGTGCTGGTGTGAAAGAAGATATAGTGACCAGGATAGAAAAAAGTATGCTTAGTTGGTTTGGTCACGTAGAGATGATGGATGAAAGAAGATTAACTAAACAGATTTATATGGGGAGTGTGAATGGGTGCGTTGGGAGGGGAAGGCCTAGACGGACGTTCCGTGATCAAATTGGGGACGTTTTGGAAAAAGGCCAGGTCAAGAGTACCCGAAACCGACGAGCATGTTATGAAGAGATTGATGAATGTGGATGAAGCGAAAGAGGTATGTCAGGATCGTAGCAAGTGGAACAAAGTAGTCTCTGCCTACCCCTGTGGGAAAGAGACGTGACGATATGTATGTAGTGATAGTTGTCAAATATTTCTGCGCTGATGTTTTCGCGTTTACCCACTGAACCCTGAAAGTAATTTTTGCGTCTAGTTAAATAGCTTTGATCAATGAGTTTTTAACTCAAAGTTTTGTTAGTTTCGGGACCAATTCAAATGAAAGATAAACTAAGATTCGAGACGGAGTCAACTGACATAAAGAGCTGCAGAATAAAATTAAGCACGGTAGGTGAAAAACTTAAGTTAATGACCCGTAGGCTTATTGTCTAACTCGCTCGCAATCGTCATCGTGTTCATTTTGACAGTTCTTGTATGAATGTGACAGCTAGCTGATCCCGATGCCAATTGTCAGCCCATACATGAACTGTCAAAATGAACACGATAGCGATTGCGAGCGAGTTAGACAATAAGCCTACTGTTCTATGTAGTGTACAGGGGCCTTACCATGACGTCCTAATTCCGACTCAGTTCAAGTTTTAGCTGTCACATTTAGTATGAATCTGACAGCGAGCGAACCTAAACTGAATCGCATTACGACGTCATGGCAAGGCCCCTGTCTGTGAGGTAAAATAATGCCATTCGAGATTGTCTTGCTGTCTTACTCACTGTTGTTTGATAAGAGTGAGTGAGACAGTGTCTAAGAGTTACGGACTTTATCCTGCTTACTATTAGGATAAGATCCTCTCTGCTTTTACCGACTACGCCAAAAGGAAGGATAATGATTGTTCCCGGCCCTCGTATTACTGAAACGTAAAAATTTATCACCCGAGATCATCATAACATTATAATATGTTTTCATAGAAAATAATATAAATCCAACGGATTGAGCTACCACTTGGCAGTATCGTAAAACTGTGATATATTATGTTTGGATTTATTCCAAGCGGAATTAGCATGTTCGTTTGCACCTTTATTATATTTGATGCATTAGGTATGCTAGTGTATGGTAGCTTCAAAAAAAGACACGTAAATGAGCCCTAGGCGGCCTATTTGCAAAATAAACTTTATATTTTGATTTTATTTATTGGCAAGATTATTCTCAAAAATTTCCAGAAAGTTTTACGAGAATTTACGGTAAGTTCCCGTAACGAAAGTTTGCAATGGGCATTTTTTTTTTTTTTTTTTTTTTTTATATTTGAATAGGAAGGCAAACGAGCAAGTGGGTCACCTGATGGTAAGTGATCACCACTGCCCATAGACACCCGCAACCCTGGAGGGATTGGAAATGCATTGCCAACCTAGAGGGTTAAGATGAAATGCCTCTTGTGCCCGTAATTTCCCCGGCTGTCTTACTCTCCACACCGGAACACAGCAGTGCAAGCACTGCTGCTTAGCGGCAGGATTAGCGAGTAAGATGGTGGTAGCGATCCGGACGGAACTTACACAAGGCCCTACCACCCGCAAACCACGCGCATTAAAAAAATCCTATTAATGTTGTTTTAATAGGGTGTGGTTTGTGTGTATGCTCTTATATTTGTGTGTCTTGTAAAATGAATAAATGTCTTCTTTCCTTTTTTCTTTCTTTATCTGCATTCGATAATCAGCCGAAACATAATAATGATATCCTGTCGACACTTGACATGTTCCCGTTAATCCTACTCCTACTAAGTAATTTATAAAATGCGAAAGTTTGTGACGATATGAGTGAGTGAGTGTGTACGTTTGTTCCGTCTTCACGCTAAAACGACTGGACGGATTTGGATAAAATTTGGAACGAAGACAGCTGGTACCCTAGATCAAAACATAGGTTACTTTTTATCCCGAAAAATTGTATAGTACCCGCGGGATAGCGATAAACATGTTAAAGCTGCCTAGAGTCGTAACGTAAATCATCATCATCTCCAGCCTATATACGTCCCACTGCTGGTACAGGCCTCCTCTCAGAATGAGAGGGCTTGGGCTATAGTTCCCACGCGGGCCCAGTGCGGATTGGGAACTTCACACACACCATTGAATTGCTTCGCAGTTGTGTGCAGGTTTCCTCACGACGTTTTTCCTTCACCGAAAAGCTCATGGTAAATTTCAAATGAGATATCGCACATAAATTCCGAAAAACTCAGAGGTGCGAGCCCGGGATTCGAACCCACGACCCTCTGCTTGAGAGGCCACAGGTCAAACCACTAGGCTACCACGGCTTTTTTTTAACGTAAATAATTATTGCAGAATACAATCAACATCAGTTCAACAAGTAATTAATAAATTTAAATTTCTGAGAACATTCCACTAGAAAATTGCGTAACTTTTGTAACTTCTTGGCGCACTGCTAACCCAACCACGTGCTGGGGCCTTACCATGATGTCTTAATGGGATTCAATTGAGATTCAGTTTAGGTTCGCTCGCTGTCAGATAGTGGTGGTCGTTATTACAACAGCAGATAACGTAATGCATTATTTGCACGCAACGAACAACACATTATCGAATCGTCAACTATCCTGTTATCATTATTCGTTGTCTGTTGTCAACGTTGTTCATACGCGCACTGTTGCCGCACTTGGCATAGAAGTGCGCAACAAATCAAGTAGGTGTGTGCGAGAGATAGCGCTATACGCGCGAGCTCGCATCGTAATCGCAATTCAAATAACTGACTTTTGGTATCATTATTATTATTGTGTCGTGCGATCGCGACGAAATATGGTATGACAATTATTTAATAATAAGTTCATTATCGTTTTGTAAAACAGCAATATAACAGGATAACAGACAACAGATTAAAATAACAGCTATTTAAGAATAACACAACACTGTTATTCATTATTGCAAAACAGCCGTTATTGCCACCACGACTGTCAGATCCATAATAAAAATTACAGCTGACACCTGAACTGGGGCCTTACCATGAAGTCTTTGATGCGATTCAATCCTGATTCAGTTTAGGTTCGCTCGCTGTCACCCCAGAACTTTTTAGGGAATTCAGTAGATGATTAATATTACGAACTACTTTAAAGATTCGAGTTGTATGTAATTTCACAAAAATCGACAATTTCACAAGAATCTACCCTTGTTGCCTTCATATTGACCGCGCATTGCAATTCCAATTGTCACTTGTCGCCGACAATTGTCGAATTGGTGAAATATGGGCCAGGGGTCCGATATAAAGTACATCACTCGAAAGTGGGAAAAAAAATATACAACGTTACAAAACTTAAGGTCCATTTAACACATACAAGAATTGCACGCAAGTTTCATTACACTGCGGGCTGCCGTGACAAACCGAATTCAACCGAGCTGTCAAACTACGCAATGTAACTATAATAGCATACAATTCTTGCATGTGTTTAAATGACCTTTATGGCACCAAAATCTCGACTGATTGAATATAATTAGAGCGGGTGGTAGGGCCTTGTGCAAGGTGCGTCCGGATCGCTACCATTATCTTACGCGCTAATCCTGCCGCAAAGCAGCAGTGTTTGCACTGCTGTGTTCCGGTGTGGAGAGTAAGACAGCCGGGGAAATTACGGGCACAAGAGGCATTTCATCTTAGCCCTCTAGGTTGGCAACGCATCTGCAATCCCTCCGGGGTTGTGGGTGTCTATGGGCAGTGGTGATCGCTTACCATCAGGTGACCCACTTGCTCGTTTTCCTTCCTATTCACATAAAAAACATAAAACATAAGCTTTAGAATCTTCTAAGCTACTTTCAGCACAATTTCTCAGCTTTCGAGTGGCTTATACAGTTTGTCTATAAAGTAGTCGCGTTAAAAAGTGGCAACATTGTAGTGTCGTCCCGTTTAACCTATAGATTAGAAAGGGACGACACTACAGTGTTGCCACTTTTTAATGCCACGGGTTTATAGACAAACTGTAAGTAACAAAAGTCGGTACAGTTTCATAATTGCGAAAACTAATCAGCTATTTCGCACCAAATATAAACACGGGTACAGACCCAACCTAATATCGAATATTACGATGAGGTGCAACTCAACGAATATTTAAAAATAGCTGCACATCGCCACTTTGAGCACTAAGTAAAGCAGTATTCGTCCGACTTCCGACGCGCGCGAACGTCGCGCTCGCTGTGTCTGTGTTGCCCGAAATAAAACATTTTCTCAGAATAAATGAAGGTTAATGACAGGCTTGGATTAAATAGTGCTGTATCCGCGAGTGGCTGGGTCGCATGACTCCGCACCGAAAGTTTCCCGACACGTGGGTAAAGGGAAAGTAAATACTTTTCCGAAGTTCAGTTGACGCTGGCCGGTTATCGATAGATGCGTTTAAAGTTCCAAATTCGAATTTGCGGGTGACAAATGATGCTTGCAGAATGCGTTTTGAATTTCGTACGGTCGTCAGAAGTGTGATCGGCTGAACGTCGATTGATTTAAATAACGGAATGTTTTTATTTACATTTTGAATTATACAATTAGTTTTGTAGGGGTTTTAGCGTTCGCAAGTGAATTTTGTTCAGCTTTCAGTGGTTCTGTTGCCTGCTTATCTGGTACGTATGAGGTGTAATGATAAAGCGAAATTAAGTAAATAAACCACAATAAAAGACCATCAAAAGACTTGAACTAAAAAAATGTTAAGAATATTCTATTCCAGCCAGTATTCTTTTTCAGACGAGTTTGTTATTTTTAAATTAAGTATGCTATACACTGTTTTTTTTTTATTTAAGTGTACCGAATATTTCTGTAGAGATTAGCTCGGTTGACATGTTTCCGTACATTGTTGGATGTTCAGAAGGTAATTTTGCATTCAAAGTAAGTACGATAAAATATCTTTAGGTGTTGAGTTCAATCTAACTACTACCTCTTGCTGAAATATTCCGTTAAACATCTTGTATACTGATGATTCAATTGTTTCTAACATCAAAATTATACGAAACTATAAAAATTATACAAAAGTAAAAGAATTTTCAACAGCGGATCAGTAGGTCCAGAGATTACTACCTTGCATACTTTACCTTTCTATAATATTAGTATGCCATCCTAGTTCAAAAGGACGCATGTCCAAAAAAACAGATTTAGTTTTTTTTTCATTTTTGGACAGATTAGACATCAATCTATCTTTTTTTTACTACCGAGCAACATAACACAAGCAATGTAATCCACGGAACTGTCAAATGGATCAAACAGCTGACGAGTAACTGTCAACGAGGCATATTTAATACTAGCTTCTGCACGCGACTTCGTCTGCGTAAAATTAGCATTTTATATGTTTATCGCTATCCCGCGGGAACTATACGATTTCCCGGGATAAAAAGTAGCCTATGTTTTAATATAGGGTACCAGCTATCTTCGTTCCAAATTTTATCCAAATCCGTCCAGTCGTTTTAACGTGAAGAAGGAACAAAAATACACACTCACTCACTCACATCATCACAAACTTTCGCATTTATAATATTAATCGCTGTTGCCTGCGACTTCGTCCGCAAAGAATTCGATTATCGCTATCCCGCGGGAATTTTCCGGGACAAAAAGTAGCCTATGTGCTATTCCAGACTTTTCTCAATCTATGTGCCAAATTTCATCCAGATTGGTTGGGCCGTTCATGCGTGATTGAGTAACAAACAAACATCCATCCATTCATCCAAACTTTCGCATTTATAATATTAGTTAGATTAGTAGGTATGGCAATTTTCAAATAAAAGTTATCATAATATTTATTTTTTAGTATTATTAGGTCCTGTACTAAACTAACCACTTTTTAAAAACATACATACATACATATCGTCACGCCTCTTTCCCACAGGGGTAGGCAGAGACTACTTTGTTCCACTTGCTACGATCCTGACATACCTCTTTCGCTTCATCCACATTCATCAATCTCTTCATACATGCTCGTCGGTTTCGGGTACTCTTGACCTGACCTTTCACCTTTCGACTTTTTAAATATTTGCTCAAATTCGATTTACACGCTAATTATGTCCAAAATGTATTGTTTATTTTATGTATTATATTTACCTTTTAATTTATACATCACCCGATGGCTCCGGAAGACCAGCGCTGGCTGTAAGGCCAGCAAATGCTGTTGGGACCATTTTGTGTCAATTTATTTATCCGTAGCTTTTTATATGTTTTTTTTTAACTACCTACTTTTGTGACTGTCATAATAGTAGATTGTACAACAAGAACATAAAACAGGCTCGGATTGCTATATGAACGTCTCGGGTAAAATAGGTTTAGGTAGAGTCTTAACAGTCTGTTTTTCACTTCGATTGCAAGGAAGTAAAACAAACTCGCAGAGCCTGGCAAACGAAAGCGTGACTTTTTTTAAAGTTTTAATATGGCAACATTATTTCTCTGTCAAAGGCAAGTCAAAGTCTTATCAGTATTTTGTGAACTCAATTATTTTTCATAATTGCCGTAATATATGGGTAAAACAATAAAAAGTAATGTGCGAAAGCTGCTACATACCATGATCAGTAAGTTCAAGCAAAAACAAGAGGAGAAAGAAGTTGTTTTCCAAGAGAAACAACAATGTTTACGTGCGATGTCGGATTTTTTAGGTTAGTACCTATGACTATGTAATCTTAATCCTTGTTGGCTGATTATTTGATATATTGACCATAATTATGATGATGATACCGTTGATGATAATCTTGAAGATATTCAAGGAATCTGCGAAATGAAAACAGTAACAATGTAATTTTTTTGAATTTGCCGCGTTTTTCTCAGGTCACGCTTTCGTTTGCCAGGCAATTTTTCAACTATCACAACAAAGTCAGCTAGTTTGTTTGTGTTGTGTGCATTGCTAATTGAACCTGCAACTGACGACATACAGCCCATTGCAAAAAAATATATATATATGTGCTGGCTTGCTTTCTAAGTTTATAGGTGCCCGATTTTTTTTAAGTGGGTGTATTAGTTAGGACAGCCATACTGTAAGAGCACTCAGCCACCCCCAGTATCCAAATACTTTGAGCAATAAAATAAGATAATGTTAAAACAACATATAAAACTAAAAACATAGTTAAATGCCGCTCCGAGCGCTGCGGAATGGAATCCTTTAAATTCCTTGTCGTTAATGGGCCTAGAAAAAATAAGGCTACGATTTTAGTAGATTTTGGTAGTTTTAGTAGTTTTATTTTTAGGGTGCGCGGCGCTTTTATGGTAGAAAATCTGGATCTCTTTCTATTCGCTGACTAATTAGTAGTTGAATTTTGTAATTTTGAGTCGTACACATTTTTTTGTTCGCGTCTCTCCTGTGGGCATGGCATAAGTTAAAGGTCTATAGTCAATATTTTTAAGTCAAGTCTACATCGGCGTGTGGGTGGTACAACAACAAATATTAAAATCAAAATAATAATAATTATTAAGTTGGCTCCCATACAACAGAGTAGGCGTTGGCGTTTTAACAGAGTAACGTTAACCAGAGTAGTTGTTATGTTAGCCTGTTTTCTGGTACGGAACCCTTCGTGCGTGAGTCCGACTCGCACTTGGCCGGTTTTTAGTTTAAGCTAATATTGCAAACAAGCACGTGGGCCATCTGATAGCGAGTGAGCTAAGACAGAACAACACATTTTCAAAAAAAACATTCATTTCATTTTTTAAATAAAAAGGGTAGTTTAGGAAAGTACATGATATTTATTGATAACTAGCGACCCGCCCCGGCTTCTCACGGTATATTATGCATGTATTATACATATAAACCTTCTTCTTGATTCACTCTATCTATTAAAAAAACTGCATCAAAATCCGTTGCGTAGTTTTAAAGATTTAAGCAGACATAGGGACAGAGAAAGCGACTTTGTTTTATACTATGTAGTGATGTTTTTAAATGAGTACGGCGTTGGTTTGCATGTGTAACAGTTGTGCTCACTAAACTTTGAAAATGATCCCGTAGAGGGGACGAAACGCGTCAGTGTTTGTGAGGTGTAAGGGATAATTAAGTTTGTGCGATTTATGTGTTTTATGTGGCAGTAGTGTGGAGGGATTGCATGAAAAACATATATAGCACAGGCTTGGTTATCTTGCAAGTGAAACCGAACGTTCGTCAGACTGTAACTCATAAAAAGTGACTATTAACTAAGGCAATATATTACCAAAATCTTTGGTTATGTTTTGTTCTTTATAGGTAAACCTGTTTGTTGAATCAAATTAACTTTAATAACGCCTTACCGAATTATGGTTATTGACGAAATAGCCGAAGTAGGTGGTTTGGTTAAATATTTTTTTCAGTGTTAGTAGTGGGGTAGCGTGGTAATTATTTTTTGTCGGAAGAAATTCTATTAAAAAAAATATTCAGCGTTCGTACAAAACTGTTCTGTATTTGTAATGAAACCCGTTTATAATTATCGCAACTGGATTTGGTTGCGAAACGCAACTGGACAGTGTTGACCTACTGACGCCGCGGCCGGGTTAGCGGGTAAACAAGCTTTATGGCCCCGTGACTGGGCGGATTCGGCGAAAGAAAAATTCGGCGAAAGAAAATTCGGCGAAGCGATTTCTCGGCGAAACTCAGTTATTGTTTAACCCATCTATAGCGGTATAAACACGTAGCTGTTGCCCGCGACTTCGTCTACAATTAATTGGTCGCTATCCCGCGGGAACTACGTAATTTTCCGGGATAAAAAGTAGCCTATGTGTTATATAATTCTAGACTAACAATGCACTGTGAGAACATTGCTAATAGCTCCGGGCAAAAGTTGATCCTGATCCGTCGAGTCGTTCCAGCGTGAAGAAGAAACAAACATACACACTCACCCACTCACTCACATCCTGCGAAAGTTTGTGAGGATGGATGTCACGATGTGAGTGTGTAAGTTTGTTCCTTCTTCACGCTGGAACTACTGGACGAATTTGGATAAAACTTGGAACGGAGATAGCTAATACCCCAGATTAACACACAGGCTACATTTTATCCCGGAAAACTGCATAATTCCCACGGGATAGCGATTAACATCTCAAAAGTCGTAGCTGCCTAACTCAACAGAATATACCATCAACATCAGTTTTCAAGTCTAATCTTATGCGTACGAAGTCGCGGGTGTAGAAGCTAGTTTATAATATTAGTAGGATTGATCAAAATAAGAGTACCTATAACTCATGAGTTGGTGGTAAACATTAGTACGCGAAAATTAACGACGGTAATAGCGTGGTATAATTTTTTTTAACAAACCGAGTACATTAGGGCATCCCCCGCGCGTTCCTTGGCTTTATATTATTCCGTTTCGAATTTCGGACGTCGTTGGACACAAAATGGCGGCGTATGATTGCGGTTGGCATTTATCGCTGTCAGTCGTTAGGGGATCTATTAATGATTTGCTCCAATATTTGTTACAAAAATGCGACGGGCAGCACTCTGGGAGTGCCGGTACAAGTGAAAACAGCAGCTTAGATTCGATTTTAATATTGTATGCGTGACGCTCAAGACGCACGTACTGGTGCCTTACCATGACGTCTTAGTGCGATTCAGTTTAGGTTCGCTCGCTGTCAGATTCATACTAAAAGTGACAGCTAAAACTTGAACTGAGTCGGAATTAGGACGTCATGGTAAGGTCCCTGGCCGCTTACAAAAATAAAACGCACCTATTAACTATATTGACAGACCTCTAACAATGTGCTGATGCCCTAGTACTCAAACTCAAACTCTTTATTGCATAAAAATGTTGTGACAAAGATGTTAAAATGTGTTAAGTTCCAAACATTTACCCTGTAAGGGCACCGCAATTTATTATAAAATTATCCTAAAACTAAAACTTATTTTTATTTTTATAATAACAGTAAACAAGTACTTTTGCTCTACGACTCAACAAAAAGCCCAACTACAGCCCAAGCCCTCTCATTCTGAGAGGAGGCCTGTGCCCAGCAGTGGGACGAATATAGGCTCGATATGGTGATGATGATGAATATCTGTTACTAGCTTTTGCCTGCGACGTCGCCCGTGCATTCAAGTTATTGGAAATGTGAAAGTTTGTGAATATTGGTTTGTTACTCACGGCAGACCAGTTAAACAGATCTGGATGAAATTTCTAAATCACGTCTTTATCCCTTAAGGGGTAAACAGAGCCTAACAAGACCTAAAGAAAGAAAGAAAGAAGACATTTACTCATTTTGCAAGACACACAAATATAAGAGCATGTACACACAATTTTATAGAAAAGAAACAATAAAAAAAAACAAGAAATGAAAATTAGATCATCCGCGTTGTGTCTTCGCAAACGTGAAACGGTCGCTGGCTCAGCATTACGCTGAGGCGTTAGACACCTGCAGCACAGTAAAGGTCGTGTTTACCGTGACTGTGGGCGTATAGGAAAGGGGAATCAAAGAGTGATGGGTGGCTAGCATCGCCTATAACATGATTCCTAAGATCTTCACAGATTCCCTCGATGGGCTTTTACGTGCGCGGGAAGAGAAGCAACTGTCACATTCAATTATTTCCTCTCGAAATAATTAGGCATTACAATTTAAAACACTCGTGCGACTATGAAACTCATCTTCAGTTCGTTGCACAAAACCACACGCTCCTTCAACTCACATTACCAGCCTCGTAAATGTCTGTTTATTGACGCGCGCAAAAAGTCGTCCTTACCTCCCTAGGGCTATTAAAACTTAACCTGCCCGGAATTGTTTGGCTTGCAATTTTTCAAACCCTCTCGACGCGATGCCCTGATAATGAGGAGGACCCTTAACCTTCAGGGGGGGGGGGAGGTTTAAAGACATTGTTATCGAGACATCTATTTATAAACGGCAAAGGGATCTCGGTCAGAAAACAGCAGTATTCATATGAACAAAAGATAAAATAAAAACCCCCCAGATCTCCAGCTTATATACGTCCCACTGCTACTGCCACTACTATTTTGAATCCGCTCTCTATGCACCCATAATCATACTAAACGTACACGTACACTTTATACTTCATTTAATTTAGAATGAGAAACCACAATAACGTTATATTGCGTCTGGTCAACTATTTCTTACCTAGCAAATAGTACAGTGCAATAGTTTGGCAGCCGCAAAATAAAACTGTTTTAATGTCACTTTATTTGCGTGTCGTCAATTGTTACTCTAGTACAAATTGTAAAGTGATTACAGTTCACGAGCCGCAATATAATGTTGTTGTGGTTTCTCATCCTAAATTAAATGAAGTATAGGTCTGCCTACCTTAGGCTCTGTCTACCCCGTGAGGGATAAAGCCGCGATTGTATATTTGTATTCAATTGAACTAAGCTAAAAACCCTGCCCCCTATTTCACCATTTTGACATATGTCGGCGACATGTAACAATTCGAAATGGAAGGCGTAGTCAACGAAGCCACTAGCACGGTATAATATATATATAAGCTAAAGCAGTAGGGAAGATAGGCTTACTAACTGAAATAAGTACCTACGCTCCAATAAAGCGTTAGGGTTTTCGATTTAATTTTTGTTAAATTGAAAAGTTTTTTGTCTAGTTAGCGCTATAATCTCAGCTGGTAAGGCCTGTTTTTAGAGTAACTAGCTACACTTAATTAAGAGTATTAGGGTTGGCACCCATAATTTGTGTAAAAGAGAAACAAACGTTTATATGGATTTCATATTAATTAAATAATAATCGAATGAATTAACTACTTTTTAAATAAAATAGGGTATTTAAAAAAGACTTCAACAACTAAAGATTTTTTATTCGTCGGTAGGTAAGTATTATATATTATTTACTGAAAAATACTTTCGGCCGGCTACGACACGTTCGGAAAGCTCTATTATTAAATTTTATTGTATAAAAAATTCTCATCCGAATGAATAGCTTTCTTAAATAAACTATTGGGAAACATGGACACGGCACTATTAAACTGATTTTTCTAGTTCTTTGTAAATGAATAAACCTAATTTGCAATTTATGTTTATTTCGGTTTTGAAGAAGCCGAGTTCAAGCAGCCGTACACTGCGCAATACGCTCTTGGCATATTTTAAACGAAAAAATGGCCGCTCGTCTCAATGCGCCACGCGCGACTGACAGCACCGCGAAATCCGCTTGTAGGCCGTGTAGAAGCGCGCGTCTATGTGTGCGTTCGTTTCGACCGTTTTGTTCGTAGATTCCCTACTGCTTTAGCTTATATATTATACTGTGCCACAGATTCGGTCGAGTTTGCAATGTAAACAATATACATCCATACATAGACAAAGCCTAAGGTAACAAGACCTAAAGACCACGTCTAGCATGGTAGGTGTATGAATGGAAAGGGAAATTAAAATAGTGATGGGTTGCTAGCATCGCCTATAACATGATTCCTAAGATCGCCCGTTCCCTCGATGGGCTTTTACGTGCGCGGGAAAGAGCAACTGGTATATTCTCTTTTCTTTACTCCCAGACCAGCAAAATTAAACCGCTAACTCGGGGTTAGGTTTGACAGTTCCATACATTTTGACACTACTTAGCCCCGGGTTAGCGTCTAACACAGGGTTAAGAGGCTGACAACACCTAATTTTGTTGAAATTGATGTTATTTAAACACTTTTTTAAGAAAAACTGCACACAAAAAAAATAGAAAAAAAATATAATGTTAATTTTCATCATATTTCAAACACGCTAGACGGGCTCGATACATAATTGAACAAAATCGGCTCGATAGAAAATAATTGCAAAGATTGGTCTTAAAATCATCATTAAACGGTTCTATGTCTTTATTTTTTCGACGTATGGGTCTGCAATTAAAAACATGAAGTCCACATATTCATACCTACACGGCTAACGAGTCATATTTCACAAATAATCCATACTTTTGTTTATTTCTTATGATTTGTGTCTTATTTGCAAGATTTTAGACGCGCGCCAAGCTGCCGGAATAGTTTCTTCTCTTTCACTAACAGGCACGTGAACCGTATGTGTGAAGAGTGGCGCTGCTCCAGGTCATTTGCTGTTGACAGCGCCGGTGACGTTACGGAATCAAAACTAAATGTGTGAAGAAACGGTGAGGCCCTAAGGGTGCGACCAAACCGCCGCGTATACGCAGTGACGTGTCGTATGCGTCACGTTTTCTCACCGTTTCTTCATACGTTTTGTTGCGATTCCGTAACGTCACCATTGTTTAAGCGGCGGTGTGGTCGCACCCTTAAGTCGGTAACCCTGGTCCGTGCAAGCGGCCCTTAGTAAGTTTTATTTATTACTGCTGTTGCCAGCGACTTCGTCTGCAAAGAATTCGTTTGGCTCTATCCCGCGGGAACTACGCAATTTTCGGAGATAAAAAGTAGCCTATTGCTATTCCAGACTTTTCTCTATCTATGTGCCGAATTCCATCCAGATTCGTTGGGCCGTTCTGGTATGATTGAGTAGGTAACAATTGTTTGTTACTCAATCACGCCAGAACATCCATCCATCCATCCATCCATCCATCCATACTTTCGCATTTATAATATTAGTTAGATTTATTTATTTATTTATTAAAAAACAAACAGTCAGTACTAAAGAGTAATTAACCAATAGAAACACTCACAAACTTCACTAGGAAACTTTCCGCGCTATGTCAGTCAACACTTGATGGTCACAAAATCTAACGCAAACCATAAACCACGCAAATTTCGAAATTGGAACGCCGTTACGCCGTACGTATTAAACGGCGACCCACCGCCATTTTGGACAATTAAGAAAGAAAAATCCGTCATTACTCGCTCTATTCTCGTCTCACCTACTCATTCTGTATAAACGAACGAATAAATGTACCGTTATCTTGACGTTAACGCGCATTCGGGTGTTCGTAGCGAAAGAAAATAACTACAAATTGGTTGGGTGGATATAAAACAGTGTTTTAGCGCGTTCCGTCCGTCAACGAACGGACAACAGTGTCGTGGGTCCAGCCCAGTACGTATTACAAGATGTCGCAAAATACATCCAGAATTTCGGCAAGTCGTTTCGTTAGTTCCACTGTACGCCTCCATAGAAAGATATTTCATTAAAAAATTTCATAAAATCAGTTCGTGTAATTTAATGTAACTAATCTAATCTAACTTAATATTATAAATGCGAAAGTTTGGATGGATGGATGTTTGTTTGTTACTCAATCACGCCAGAACGGCCCAACGAATCTCGACGAAATTTGGCACATAGATAGAGAAAAGTCTGGATTAGCACATAGGCTACTTTTTATCCCGGAAAATTCCCGCGGGATAGCGATAAACGAATTCTTTGCAGACGAAATCGCGGGCAACAGCTTGTAAAATAAATAAATATTAGTTCACACAAATTGACCTAGTCCCAAAGTATAAGCACTAGTAAAGCTTGTGTTATGAATACTAGACAACGATATAACATACTTATATGTATAGAGAAATACATTTTAAATAGATAGAAACATCTGACTCAGGAACAAATACTCGTGCTCATCACAAAAATATATGTGTACTTACCAGGATTCGAACCCGGGACGTTTGCTTCGCAGGCAGGGCACAACCAACTAAGCCAACCGCGTCGTATAAGGTGTTGTTACACCTATCCCATAAACATAGGTAGGTTTACATACATTCATACATATATAGGTACCGTCACGCCCTTTTCCCACAGGGGTAGGCAGATACTACTTTGTTCCACTTGCTACGATCCCGACATACCTCTTTCGCTTCATCGACATTCATCAATCTCTTCATACATACTCGTCGGTTTCGGGTACTCTTGACCTGGCCTTTTTCTAAAGCATACTTTATTCTATCCTAGTCACTACTATAGCTACTATAGGTAGGTTTACGTTATGTTAAGTTTGCATCGACCCGAAGGGCCAAAAGCATGCAGAAGTAGGAGCTCCGCGCGGAGCTCCGTCGACATTGTTTCTATGTCGATTCAAATTGGGGAAAAATGCGAATGTGAAAATAAGCTTCAGTAAAAAAAATCAGTGGAAAAAAAGCTTTAGGGATTTAGACCATTTGCAATTTAGATTATGAATGAATTCATTCATGTCTTCTTGTCCAGTATGTGCAGAGATCAAGCCGAGATTTTCTAATAACACAGGGACATTAATCAAAGCGACAATGCCTACATCCACAAACAATAAATACATCCTTACCATTATCGATGAATTTTCTAGATTTCCATTCGCTTATGCTTGCCCTGACACCAGTACAGACACAGTTATAAAGCATATTACTGAATTATTCTCAGTTTTCGGCATGCCAGCAATGGTGCATACGGATCAAGGTACTGCCTTCATGTCAAAGGAATTCAAAGAATTTTTACACTCAAAGGGCATTACTACCAGTCGATCACCGCCATATAACCCTCGTGGAAACGGACAGGTTGAGAAACAAAATGGCATTCTCTGGCAAACCATTCGTCTGGGACTAAAAAGAATGAATACGTTTAGACGAAATGCTTATACTAGGGGCCTTAACATGATGTCCTAATTCCGAGTCGACTCAGTTCAAGTTTTAGCTGTCACTTTTAGTATGAATCTGACAGCGAGCGAACCTAAACTGAATCGCATTAAGACGTCATGGCAAGGCCCCGTTACTACAAACAAAGCTGACTCGCCGTCGTCAATTGCAAGGTATTTGCGAAACAGGAACTATGTGGAAAGAAAAAAAAACATAATCCGTATCAATTGCATTATGCCGATAACTTTTTCTAAATACCCATAAATATGCGCGGATCGCCCGAATAGCCTCCAAATATCGATTCGGCCATAATCTCGCCGAATCGCCTCTTTATTCGCCGAAATGTGGACGAGAGACCAAGATAATGAGTTCCGCTCCAAGACTACAGCTTTATTAGTTTATCGTTAAGCATTTTATGTTTTTTGTTCTTAGAATTAAAATGGCGGACGTCGGCGATAAAACTGACAAAATTACTCGCGCGCCGTTTGAGCTCAGTGGCCTTAGCATGACGTCTTAATGCGTTTCAATTTCGACTCAGTTTAAGTTCGCTCGCTGTCCGATCCTAAAAACGACAGCTAAAACCAGTAGGCCTATTGTCTGAACTGCGTCGAAATTGAATCGCATTAAGTCGCCACGGTAAGGCCCCAGAATAGATACCTAAACCACGCTTACCCTTATGGGTAAGGCCTAAGGCAATAAGACCTAAAGGCCGCGTTTAGTATAACCTGGGACTATTCAAATCCAGAGTGAACAGGCTGTTACTGAACCAGTGAGCTACATCTTCGGCCTCATCTGCACTTACCATCAAGTGAGATAGAGGTCAATCGCTGGTCAGTTTATAATAAAAAAAAAAAAAGAAAAAAAAAAAAAAAACATGGTTGTGGTCGTATAGGAAAGGGGAATCAAAATAGTGATAGGCTGCTAGCATAATAATATAACATGTCCTAAGATTTCCGCCATTATCGATGGGCTTTTACGTGCGCGGGAAGCAACTACACGTCTAGCACGAGAGCGCGCAAGAGTCGCGTCGCGCGCGAGATAGATTGCCCGTCTTTTTCTTACTGTTCGTTATAGAAAGAGACGGATAGAATCTCGCGCGCTCTCGTGGGATGGTGCATTCTATGTTTTCTTCGCTCCCAGACCAGCAAGCTTAGCGGTTAATTTCAAAAGTAACACATAGCTTCCGAAAAACTCAGAGGTGCCCACGACCCACTTGAGAGGCCAGAGGTCAAACCACAACGCTACCATGTCCCGATTGCCTTACTCGCTAATCCTGCCGCCAAGCAGTGCTTGAGCTGTGTTACGGCGTGGAGAGTAACACAATCGGTGTAATTACTGGCACATGCTTCTATGCCCTCTATAGTCTGGCAGATAAATCACTGCAGCCAGGTGACACTTTCAGTGTTGTCAGTTTTTGGCAAATGTTAAATAGTGATGTGACTTAGTGAGTGAATGAAAGAATGAACGATGTAATGAAATTAATTTGCGTCATTTATGTTGAAATAGAGAATTTTCAAAGCGTATTTTAATAAAACGATTTGTTCAATAAGGTTTTTTGTATGTATTCTAGTTAGTAGTAGTGTAAGAGCGCGATTTGGAAATGTGCGGAAGCATGTCAAATCAGTTACCAGTCTTCAACTCATTCCCCATTTTGCCATAAATAAAACAACAATTATCAATAATAGCTATTTACTCAATATACATATTTACAAAAAACAAATTAAACTAAGATTAAATTAAAAACTAAACTTAAACTAACTATAAAAAGCTATAAGTTATAAAAAGAACACCCCGTCCAGCCCTGCTGGCTGTGGCAGGGTTCCCAGGATGCTAGCGGCATTACCCCTTTGGACCGCAAGTGCGATCCGCTGGGATAAATACACGCCAGTATATTTATATTGAGTAAATAGCTATTATTGTTATTTGTATTATTTTGTGAATTGTATCTGTTTCTTTATATTTGTACAATAAAGCATTAGGTACTCATTTATACAATTATCACATTAATAATTTTTTCTACCTTTGTACTTTTACTTAAAAACTTAAATTATTCCGAATCAGTTTCATTGCTGCTGTCAATATTTACGTGTATTACAAAGTCATCGCACATTTTATCTACTATGTTAATATGAACCTTGAACCCCTCAAAAGTATCGCGCTTAATTTGAAATATACTAAACTACGAATGTGACATTCATAAAATATTTCGTTCGTACAATAATCAAGTCATTCATTACGTGACCTTAGTCGAGCACTAGTGAAATAAATGTGGTATCATTATTTCGTAAAATGACATTTGTAAGTGTCATCTGGCTGCAGTGATTTAGCTGCCAGACTATAGTCTGGCAACGCTGCAATCCCCTAGTGGTTCTCACTTAGCATCAGGTGACCCACGTGCTCGTTTGCCTTGTCGTATAAAAAAGAATTTTAATTTCTGCGCGGAGTCGCGGGCTTCAGCTAGCGTGCTATATTTATAGGGACGGACCGTTTGTAAACGCATGAATCAACTAGTGATGTGCTGCCAACCGTAAATCACGGGATTCCTACCGGCCGCTGCACGAAATGGTAATACCGTAAACCGATCATTCGCGAAACTGTAACTTCATTTGATTATGACTCACAATATTATGCTTAAAGGAATATTATCTCCTAATTTATGTAGCACTTCTAACTTTAACCTTTTGCTTATTTTTACAACGTTTCGTTAATTTGTTTTTGTAGCAATACAAGTAAATTGTTTTTTCCATCTTTCTAATGCCTGCGACTTCACCCGCGTAGAATTAGCAATTGACATGTTTATCGCTATCCCGCGGGAATTATGCAATTTTCCGGGATAATAAGTAGCCTATGTTTTAATCTAAGGTACCAGCTAGCTCCGTTCCAAATTTGAAGCAAATCCATCCAGTCGTTTCAGCGTGAAGAAGGCACAAACATACATCGTTACAAACTTTCGGATTTATAATATTAGTAGGACAGTAGGATTTATCTACTCGTAGCACTTCTATAACCTTTTGCTTTATACATCGTTTTGTTCATTTGTTTTTGTGGAAATAAATGGCTTTTTCTTTCTTTCTTCTGCCTGCGACGTCACCGGCGTAGAATTAGCAATTGACATGTTTATCGCTATACCGCGGGAACTATGCAATTTTCCGGGATAAAATGTAGCCTATGTTTTAATCTAGGGTACCAGCTAGCTCCATTCCAAATTTGAAGCAAATCCATCCAGTCGTTTCAGCGTGAAGAAGGCACAAACATACATCGTTACAAACTTTCGGATTTATAATATTAGTAGGACAGTAGGATTTATGTACTCGTAGCACTTCTATAACCTTTTGCTTTATACATCGTTTTGTTAATTTGTTTTTGTGGCAATAAATGGTTTTTTCTTTCTTTCTTCTGCCTGCGACGTCACCGGCGTAGAATTAGCAATTGACATGTTTATCGCTATACCGCGGGAACTATGCAATTTTCCGGGATAAAATGTAGCCTATGTTTTAATCTAGGGTACCAGCTAGCTCCATTCCAAATTTGAAGCAAATCCATCCAGTCGTTTCAGCGTGAAGAAGGCACAAACATACATCGTTACAAACTTTCGGATTTATAATATTAGTAGGACAGTAGGATTTATGTACTCGTAGCACTTCTATAACCTTTTGCTTTATACATCGTTTTGTTAATTTGTTTTTGTGGCAATAAATGGTTTTTTCTTTCTTTCTTCTGCCTGCGACGTCACCGGCGTAGAATTAGCAATTGACATGTTTATCGCTATACCGCGGGAACTATGCAATTTTCCGGGAGAAAATGTAGCCTATTTAAACTATTTATTACTACGAAACAGACAAAGACGTCATCATAGATAACTGATAGTTAAGATAACTGTAAATTAACAGGGAGCGGTGAAACAGGCGCTAAGATTGCTGAGTTTTCGGCTAGTTAACATCTTGTTGACACTGAAATAGTTAAAGTTTAAAAAAGAATCAAAATAAATTAACTCTGACATTGAAATATAACGCCTATAATTGGGCAAACGCAACAGACTGGCAACACCGCGTCATTCCGATACGAACTCAATTCCGAACGCCAGAGAGTCCCGAGTCCTTCGCAGTCCAAGAATGTTGCCAGCGTTGGCACTAAAATTCCCCCTTTCTCCGATATTAATGACTCTATTTTAGTTCTATTTGTTTATTTTAGGGCAATTAGTTAAATGCTGTTATAGTTTTCGTCAGGTCGCGCGTGCTGTCGTTTGTCTTTGACTGCTCTAAAATTAACCGACGGTTTAAATCGGGGGATATGAAAAAAGGTGAACTCGGGGATTAGGGGGATTTATGGTACTAATGGGCTGTTTAAAGGAAGCTTTATTACCCGATTGCGGTGGGGACTAAGGAAAGGTAATTCTTTTTAATCTTTGTGTTTTTTTAAATTCACCAACTAACGCGCGCACGTTTTACGAAAGTTACATACATAAATCAGGTGTAAGTATGATTGTCTCACGGTAGTTTCATGTTGAAAGCTTTGGGTAAGTAATACGAGATATAACAACTTATTATCTAATATTCATAATATATACGCTCACTTTATATAAACTCGTTTAGTATAACGTTTACTGGATATAATGAACGAAAATTATAATCTTAAAATATCTAATTTTGTAAGGTATAACGTTGTTTATATATAATATCAATTGAAATAACGATCAAAGCATATAATATTCATAACAGCTAACATCAAAAAGCATAATGCACAGTTGTTTATTGAATTTGCTATGTGGTTAGGGGGTTTTCTAGGTGGTTATAAAAAAAATAACTAACACCAAAGGCTAATGCGGGAGCTTCGCTGCGCTACGCTCCCGCATTAGCCTTTGAACCTAACCTATTCCGAGTCGCTTCCGCTCCGTACCGTCTTGCTCGCTCGCTTCGCTCGCTCGCCGAAAATTAAACAATGTCTTGCAGCTGTTTCAGTTAGGTTAAATGTTTGTTATGTTAAAAGAAATTAGTCCATATAAATCTTATACAAATTGAAGTTATATAAAAATAACGTTATATAATTTAAGCCTTATACGTTAAAAAAATATATTTTTTGCTGTTATAGCTAACGTTCATTATATCATTTGAACGTTATTATTATGAAATTAGATATTTTGTAGTTATATCTCGTGGGACGCACCCGAAATCTTTACATCATTTTGTAAATGATCTGAGACTCTTTTACCTTTTCGCCTCCAAAATGCAAGAGACGTCGCCCATACTATACGCCAGACTTCTTTATAGCAAAGCCTTAAGTTGAACCTAAACTCAATTGATCGTTGCGTTACTTATATATTTGGAATGAGTACAAATATTTCAATATTTTATTGACTTCATTATTAAAGCCAAGCAGCTGTCGGTTAGGTTCGAAATTCAAAGCTTCGCCGCTTCAATTCAGCATTACGCGTTCCAATTTTAAACATCTGAAAGCAAATATTCGTTTCATTCAGCCAGTACGTCTCGATCAATGTTAAGATTTAAAAAAATAAACCCTCACACTCTGTTAGCTGGATTTACGACGCCAAATAATATGTAAACTTGGTTTGTGTTACTGTCATGGCATTGCAAAAATCAAGGTGTAATGTATTTGTTGTGCGTAGATCGTAATATTTATTTTTGGAACGGATACGGGTCAAATATTGTGAGCGGTTGAGCGTAGTGAATAAACACGTGGTATAAGTTTAGAGGTTATTCGAATGCTTGATCGGCGTTGGCCGCAGAGCGATGTGATTGGGCGCCGCGGTTTTTTCATAATTGCACCGTTGCTAAGGGAGCTGTTGCCATTCAGCCAAGGCCTAAATTCTTAATTTATGTGTTAGTCACCTTCTAATATTAAAATTGCACTTTAAGATGCTTTAATGAAACTAAAAAATGCCGTTGCGATATTTTCGAGTTTTATGGAGCTAAAGAGGTAAAAACAACAATACTTGCATGTATAAACTGCATATGAAGTTAGTGCTTGTTTCACCACTTAGTTCAGGTTTCAGGGGGCTTACCATGACGTCTTAATGCGATTCAGTTTAGGTTTGCTCGCTGTCAGATTCATACTAAAAGTGACAGCTAAAACTTGAACTGAGTCGGAATAAGGACGTCATGGTAAGGCCCCTGTCTTTTTTAGTGTGGATCTGACGAGCGAGCGAGCGAACGTCATGGTAAGGCTGATATCTTAAGTGCTGGTTTATGATTCCGTCTCAATTTCAATTCAATTTTTATAGTTATAGCTCCATCGATACTGTCGATGATTCTGCCAATGTCGAGGTTGAAAAAGACACTGCTTGTCTTCAATCAGCCGTTGTTCGGTACCTTCGGCGTGCGGTACTCTGATGAGAATCTAAAATAGACAACACATACATAAATTGTTAGACTACCTACAAATATAATTTGTTAATTTTTATAAATTTACATAGAACAGTTACAAGGGAGGTGTGTGATAGTGTAAGAAGGAAATTTAAGTTAACAGGGCGAGGAATTTTGGATGGAAGAAGGTCATATAGGGGAGTAACAATTTTGGAACAGTGGAAGAACATGTGGTCGAGTGAGCCCTCGTCCATGCCACATTCACACAAAGAATGGTCTCGAACCCGTATTTTGGCAAGAAAGACCGGCGTACACACGTGACCCAAACGCAAACGGATGATAGTGGAAGTGATATTTTTGGGGATCGATCTCTTGATAAAGAACCACGGCTTTGTGGGTAGGTCTGGTTGAAGTCTACCATAGTGTTTGCCGACACAAAGTCGAGTACTCTGCCAGGAGGCATTCCATGTGTCACGCATTTGTGGTAATGCGAGTGCTCTCAAATCGCGGGGGAAGCACTGTTTGTATTTGTCACAACCTGTTTGTATGGCTTCCTTAGCGCACATGTCTGCGGTCTCGTTACCTTTTATGCCAGTGTGGCCGGGAATCCAAGCCAGAACAGTCTCAAGGTTTAGGAGGTGGCATTTGTGAAGGGCTTCTTTAATTTGTAAAGTGACGCAGAAATTGTCTTTCGCATGGAATGGACGCTTTACAATATCCTGTAAGCAGCTTAAAGAGTCTGAGAGGATAAGAGACTTTGGGATCTTATGCGACTGAACAAAGAGGACGGCTTCAAGCAGTGCAATTGCTTCACCAGAAAATACGGAATTACGAGGAGGGAGCCGGAAATTTAGGATTATTTTAAATTTCGGGATCCACACAGCGGCACCAACTGGGCCGTCCTCGATTAATTTTGACGCATCGGTAAACAATACTAGGTAATCGGACCAGTTTTCTACTATCTCTCTATTGAAGACGCAATCAGCATTAAGTTGTTTTTTGTGAATACCTAAACTTAAAAGGACCTTTGGTTCGAAAATTAAGCTGTCATATTCCGTTTCGTAAAGAGGGTTTTTATAATTTTGAAAAAGGGGTACAGATAGGGCGGTTATTTTTTGTAAGCTGTTCACGAGTAAAGGCTTGACTTTATGAGTCCAGTAAGGTGAAGTAAGAACAAGCTGAGATAGGGATTCTAAGATGGGAATAAGGGGGTGGGAGGATACTTGGAGGGTTTTGTATAGAAAACGATCTGCCAGATATTGTCTGCGGAGGTGGTATGGCGGGTCTGTACACTCCACTTGAAGCGCTTTTGTTGGGGAGGATTTCATTGCGCCCGTAACTATCCTCAAACATCTAGCCTGGATCCTATCTAATTTAACCAGAGCCACTTTGCTACAGGGCTCCAGAAGGAAGCTTCCGTAGTCAAAGTGGCTCCTGACAATAGCATTGTACAGGAGTTTCTGACAGTAGGGGTGGGAACCCCACCTGACTCCAGATAGAGCACGCAAGATGTTCACATTCTTTTCGGCTTTTTGACAGATGTAATTGAGATGGTGTATGCCCGATAATTTAGAGTCTAAAATTATCCCTAAAAATTTTACTTTCTCCTGAGTTGTAATAGGGTGTTCGTTAACATGAATATCTATTTCTGGAAGTGCCCTTTTACGGGAGAAAATGACGACGCTACTTTTTTCTGGAGACAGAGACAGGCCATGATCGTTGAGCCACGTACTCAAGTAGAAGAGAGCAGAGTTCAGGGAGTTGGAAGAATCTGTCAGCGAACTTGAAGAGGAGTATAAAGCGATGTCGTCAGCATACTGTAGAATTTTGCAAAAACAATTTACAGAAGAATCAAGATCAGCAGTATATAAGCTGTAGAGGAGTGGGCTAAGGACTGATCCTTGCGGAAGACCCTTCCACACAGAGTAGGGAGGGGTCGAAATTCCGTTGCAGCGAACAGAGATGGAACGACCCATGAGCATATTGCTTATAATGTTAACTATCCTCACAGGGATACTCAGATTAAGCATTTTCTGCCTGAGTATTGGAAGATCTACATTGTCATAAGCAGCTTTAACGTCCAAAAAAACTCCAACCACGTGCTCACTACGGGAAAAGGCAATTCTAATGTCAGAGGTGAGTACACTCAGACTGTCCATGGTACCCAGGCCCTTCCTGAACCCAAATTGGGATTTGGAGAGTTTATTATCATTTTCCAGGATCCATTCTAATCTGTTTTTAAGTAAATGCTCCATAACTTTGGCAAGTACAGAGGAGAGAGCAATGGGTCTATGGGAATTCGGATCGGATGGATCTTTACCCGGCTTTAAAATAGGGATTATAATTTGGAGTTTCCAACTGGCTGGTACATTCCCCGACAAATAAATTTCGTTTAAAATTTTAAGGAAAAACTGTTTTGAAAATTTGGAAGATTGGGTCAAAAAGGAATATGGGATGCCATCTAAGCCCGGTGTAGAGTCCCGTAGGTGATCAAGGGCACAACATAGTTCTTCATAGCTAAAGGGTTCATTCATTTTACCAGGAGGTGATGAAGGGGAGCAATATCCCCCTATGCCAACCTGAGTTGGGACGAAAGGAGGAGCCAGCTTAGCTATAAAGTCGTCTAGCCAAGTGACAGTATTAGCAGTAATGTTATTATCGACCTGCGAACGTCGGAATGCCTTTATTTTCCTCCATACTAGGGTTGAAGGGGTCCTGGGAGAAATGGATTCACAAAAGGAGCGCCAGCCAAGCTTTTTTTTGTTATTAAGAACTCTCCTAGTACGAGCTGATACGCGTTGGAAATTCAGATACTTGTCTAAAGAGAGATCTGCTGCAAATAGAAGTTCAGCCTTTTTCCGTTCTTTAACAATAGCTGTGCAATCCGCATCCCACCACGCCGGGGAGGGGCATTTATCTCGGGCCGAATTCTTTAATGGGATAGAGTTATCGGCTGCATATATAAGTGCCGCAATGAAATATCCATACACGACCAAAAAGTTATCTTCTGTGACGCATGGGATTTCCCTGACTTTGTCAGACAAAATTTCCCGAAATTTAGACCAATCTGCATCAGAAAGCCTATATTTCAGGAGTGGGGCTTGGCTGGGAGGTGGGGAGATGGAAGAATTAAGAAATGTGGTAAGGATAGGGAGGTGGTCACTTCCAAGGGAATTGGAGGTAACTGACCATGAAAGGGAATGGAGTAAACTAGGGGACGAGAGAGTCAAATCGGGGACGCTTGAATTTTGGGTAGGAGATGTTCTACGGGTAGGTGTACCATCATTTAAGAAACATAAATCAATTACATCTGCCAGGTCCAAAACGTAAGTGGAAACTGAGTCGCAACAGTGGCAACCCCAGAGTGTGTGTCGCGAGTTGAAATCACCCTGAACGATGAATGGACTGGGGAGAGACAAAAGGATGGAAGTGAGTTCTTGCAATAGAGAAGGGGAAGGATGTGGAATGTAAATGGAAACAAACGTAATGTCAAGGGCGCGAACGGCCACAACATTAAGTCCTGGAGAGTGAGGGGGAACTGGAAGTTGAGAAAAAGGAAGATTTCTTCTTACTAGAAGGGCACTACCTGCCCAACCATCGTCCCTGTCATCCCGGAGACAGCTGTATCCTGTAACCCTAAAAAGAGCTCCAGGCTTCAACCAAGTCTCCGAGATGGCAAGGACAACTGGATTATAGCTGTTTATTAGGTAGGACAGTTCATGCTTTTTATTTTTAATGTTTCTAGCATTCCATTGTATTAGGTTGTAATTGGCCATCTTGGATGATTTTATTAATAGCAGCACTAATGTGACCCTGGAGGGTTTCTAGAACAGTGTACGGTATAATGTCGGAGAATTTTGAAAGTAAGTTGATCAACATTTTGGTGATCAACTCGGCTAAATTATCATTAGGGGACGCGTTATCATAAGATCCCAGAGCACAGCCATTAGGAAGAGTTGACTGCGGTGTATATGTTATAGCTCTAAGAGCTTCTGCGTCATATGATTTGCCCGGAGGGGGTCTGGGACGGCGATTAATAGAGACTGTTTTTCTATATGACTGGGAGGGCTGAGGGGGGGGGCTATGGGTCCTCTGGGAGAAGGACGTCTGGGAGGCTACAGGTATCTCATATGAAGGAGACTGGTGGGAATCTGGGATATAATACTCTTTGACTTTATCCGCATATGATGTACGGACAGGACGGAATCTCCGAGCGGCCTCTACATAGCCTATATTTTCAGTGGACATCACAATTTTTATGGATCTCTGTCGGGAGAATTCTGGACATCTACTGTCCGTGGCTGAATGGGGTCCAGAGCAATATAGACAAGTTACGTCGGAATCAGGCACTGAGCAATCGGTTGCTGAATGGTTTTGAGCACATCGGGCACACCTTGGCTTGGAGCGACACTGATCTTTGATATGGCCAAATCGGCAGCAATTGTGACACTGTATTGTTGGGAGTTTATAGTTGTCCACTGGAATCGACATACAATATACGTAGATTTTTTCTGGCAGATTTTGACCCAAAAAAGTTAGCACTACCGTTGTAGTTGGTTCCCAAACCGGTTTACCATCAACTACCTTTTTCTTATTAAGGCGTCTGGCTTTAATTACTACTACTGTTTCATCCCGGCATTCAACGCCATTTATAAGTTCTTCTAGAGTCCAGTCCAAGGGGATTTGTCTAACAACGCCCATGCGTGACACATGGAACCTAGGTATCGAGGCATTGAGTTTCTGTTGGGTTAGAACAGGATTCAAAATAAATGAATTTGCTTCCTGAGCTGAGGCAAAATAGACATTCAATTTATTTTTACCTACGCTTTTCATTTCCTTAATTCCTGCAACCTTACTGTTATAAATTGTCTGAGCCAACTTAAGGCCGCGCATGTGTGTTGAGGAATTGTCATCATCCATGCGGGAGATTTGCACTATGAACGGGCCAGAATCAGTTTCAGAATATTTTAAATCAGATCCGCTTTCGAATCCTGGTCGAACAAATGTGTGTTGTTTTGAGGCGCTCGGGGAGGTACTTGTTTTGCTTTGAATGACCGATTCTGTCGAAACATCCGCACTGCGCTTTGTACCAGGCCTAACTACTGTGTCCGATGACACACAACTGGTCGTTGGACAAGGATTCGGAATCAGAGGAGTCCCACCCCTGTCGGGCGGCTCCTCATCTCCTAAACTCGACATCACAGGACGTAAACAAACACTTACCTACCAGTAATAAACCACCACCAACAAAAAATTTAGAATCTCAGTAAGAGATGCGAACTAATAATGACACAAATCACAATTCTAACCAATACACGTGTGTTAACCAACACAAGAACAGGCAGACATGATTCCGTCTCTATTTGTTACTACGAAACAGACAGAGACGTCAACATAGATATCTGACACAACATAACTTTAACTTAACAGAGTAAGAGACAGGCCCTTATAGTCTATCCTATTTTAAATAACCTTTTTATTCAGTGCTTGCGTTGTTTCGTCGTAAGTAAGATAGCTGAAATTATTGGTGCAAGACGTATTTAACCCTCTAGGCTGCCAACGCTGCAATCCAGTGTTGCAAGTGTCAATGAAATGAAAATGAAAATTAAAAAAAATGTAAAATGAAAAATGAATTACCAGACTGAAGTGTTTAAAAATAAAGAAAAATTAAATGTCATGTAATGATTGAATTTGCTTAAATTAAATAAAATAAAATTAATTAAATCAAATCAATCAAATTAAATTAAATTACATTTTTACACAAAATATTTCAATCCACCACACCATCACCATGTGACCATCGAGAGCAGAAGAGGAAAGATGTTGGGACAGCTGATACTACACGACGAATACATTAAGATCATAATTGAAGGAAAAGTTGAAGGGAAGCGGAAGAGAGGAAGGCCTAGAACATTTATGGACCAGGTGAAAGAGAGGGTAGAAGTCGTGTCGTACCAGAAAGTCAAAGAAATGGCTCTGGAAAGGACCACATGGAAATTGCTCCACTGACAAGAGCCTAGCTCTTAAGTTTGAGATTTCAATTTTACATAAATTAATTTAAATAAAATATAAATAATAAAAGTCCAACATCTCGGGTTACCCCTATCCCGTGACGATTGATTGATTGTCAATGATGGTGCTCGCTCGCTTACCATCCACCCACTTGCTCTGCCTTGTCGTATAAAAAAACCCCGCCGATTGTTTCTTTATATATCCAGCTTTAGAGTTTACGCGATAAATCTATATCAACGCGTCTGGATTCTGTATAGCTGGTCGATAAGACAGACGTAGGATTACCAGATTTATTATCAATCGAACAGGAAGATATAAGTTCGAGGGAAGTATTCAATTACACAAGTGGGTGCAACAGGCTAATTATTTAAACTGTTTTATTGCTAGAAACAAATTGCACAGCTAATTATAAATACAATATAAAATAGGAATGTTATAGGCGATGCTAGCAACCAATGCTAGTAAATATACATACATACGGTCTTTTCATTCTGAACTGTCCTGTTTGGTAAACAAAATTCTAACTTCGAAACGTCACATTGTTGTTATTTTTTTTAATTATTTCATTTCATCGTAAATAAAGCAACTGGAGATAAAATAGTTATCAGCCAAATTATGTACAAAATATTGCCTCAGGTTTATTTGATAACATAATACGCTTTATAATTTACAAAAAATTGTACATTGAGGTTAGAATTTTGTTTACCAAATAGGGACTTAATTATTATAAGAAAAACGGGACTTAATCACGTAAATAAAACACACACGTTTTTCTTATAATAATATGTGAAAATCGCGATAAATTGACACCGAAACATTGATTGATTGAAGCGAAACTTATTTTTAAGCCGCTGAAATAAACTAGAGAACAGGCTAAATATTAGCAACATACTTATCTCAGTTCTCCTTGTTGTAAAATCATCAGCGAACAAATTGAGCGTTGTAAAAATGATTTCTACAGAGAAACATTATGAATTATAAATCATTCCTACGCGCTATTAGAAAAAGTAATCACGCGCAGCAAGAAAGCGTTTATTTAAAAGTTTACGTTCGAAAGTATTTTCTTCAAGGTTTTGAACAAGTCTCAAACAATTATTAATCATTATGATTATGACAATTCGTATATACTGTTTTATCATCCTCTTTATATTTTTTTAAAGTGAAAACTTTTTGAGCGACGTTGGGCACTTTTTATGGAGGTAAGTCTGGCAATAAACATTTCATTTCATTTCATTTCATTTCATTCATTTCATTTCATTTTGGATGGGTAAAACAGACGTAAGGCGGAGGTAGAGTTTAAGTACCAGGATATCAGATCCTCTAAGAGCTTATTTTGAAATACGAAAGAATCGCGATCGATTTTTGAATTGGTTTTTTGTTGATCGAGGAGCAAAAGCACTAGCGCTTCAGCACATTGTTAGAGGTCTGTCAATATAGATAATACGTACGTTTTTTTTGTAAGCGGCCAGTACGGCACGCGTCTTGAGCGTCATGGAGGTTACAACATTAAAATCTAATCTAAGCTGCTCCCGGAGTGCTGCCCGCCGCTTTTTTTTTCTTACTTGCTGTGTCAGGAGTATGTCTTGCAATTCAAACTCGGCTCACTTCTAGGGGTCGGATTGACTTGACATTTGGTATACTGTAGGATGGATTATTCCAAGTAGTGGCCATACGGTATTTAGTATGGATCTGACAGCGAGCGAACCTAAACTGAATCGGTATTGAATCATGGTAACCCTCCAGTCCGGAAAAATGGCTGATGATAGATTTAAGTAATAAAAGTCATTAAGACGTCATAGTAAGGCCCCTGTTCTTTTAAATTAAAATATTTAAATGTTAGTTATAAATAACACTTATATTATAAGTGGCACTGTCCATTTCTGTACAAAAACTGTTGCTACGCTTAATCATCTTCCATCTTCCTAGCGTTTCTCCCGGCATTTGCCACGCTACGGCTCAGTGAGCCTGGGGTCCGTGGCGTGGCGTCCATAGAACTCGATTCCCACTGGCTTGCCTATTTTAAGGCAGTTGGGCAATTTATTGTACAGAATTAGAGGAAAAGGCTAGTTAAGTGCCCTTCGGCTTGCCTTCTGATATACTTGACGCCCCGCCACTGCAACCTAATCCCAAGATTTGGCGTAAGCACTAGTTTTTACAGAAGCGACTGCCATCTGACCTTCCAACCCAGAAGGGTTGCTAAGCCTTATTGGGATTGGTCCGGTTTCCTCAAAATGTTTTCCTTCACCGAATCTCATGGTAAATTTCAAAACGTAATTACGCACATAAATTCCGAAAAACTCAGAGGTCACAGGTCAAACCACTAGGCTACCACGGCTACGATTCAAATGGAAGAAATTTTCCCGCTATTTGTCGTTATATAATTTTTAACGCATTAACTTGAGACCGGACCGAGTTGGAAACTAAAGTTTGTGAACAGAATTTATACTTGTCAACGGTAGTTTGGTTTGCTGTAGTTTTTTATACGAATGACCTGAGAACTGAGATCCCATTTTTACAACGTAAATACATACATACCGTCACGGGTTCTCTATTGATTTGCCGAAAATTTTATTGCCGAATTTCCTTTCCCAACCAACGTTTGGCCGAATTTCATTTTGCCGAATCATCATCATGGCAACTTGTTTAAATGATTAGTTTCATTTCCCAACCTCATGATTGCCAACCCAACGTTTGTTTTTTTTACATAGACACTTATTAAAATGTCTTTTTATAGCCAAATGGTACTACATAACCGTTTAATAGAAAATAAGACATTCTAAGGTTATAAATTAGTTAGTTATTTAAAGACTGTTTATAAATTAAAACAAACATGCACCTAAACCTAAATTAATCCAAATTAATCATAAGACTTTTTCGGCCTAGTGTAACATTTGCCATGTGAAAAATATTCCAAAAGTTTAAAATCAAAATGATATTCGTCTTCATGAAAATTCGGCCAAATGAGAGGTTGGCATACAAAAATTTGCCAATTGTCAGTTGTCAAAGTGAACATTCGGTGAAATGTTGGTTGCCAAATGAAATTCGATCAAATAAAATTCGGCGAAAAGGCAGAACACCCTACATCCCTTTTATAAAATGTATTAATTGAATTATAGGTAAATTAAGTAGAATTTAAGTACTGTTGTAAATCTATTTTATTCTGAAAAAATGACTTTTTGCCAAGTTTCTTGCGGCGCATTCTTCTTGGCAACTCTTGGCAATGATGGTCTTTCCGAATGCGCTGATAGTTTAAAAAAAACACATGTAAAAGAGCCCTTGGAAGCCTATTTGCAAAATAAACTTGAATTTTGAATATTCTGTGGTTTGGATCGCGGATACGCGTGGTATTGAAAGTAATATCTGCCTATTCTGCCTACCCCTATGGGAAAGCGGCGTGACTGTATGTATGTATGGACCGCGTGGATCACATGGTAATATTCGTTTAATCTGAGCCTTTCGTAACGTTGCACTTCAAACGAGCGGTATCAGATCGTGTTTGCGGTGAACATGAAAGCATTGATACTTCGCGATCGAAAGTTGGCAGCTGATCTGACGCGACCGTCCGTCATCAGTCAAGATATTGCATTCTGACTTTAATGAACTGTAAGAAAAGACTTTTAGTGCTATGGTCTTTTCATTCTTATCTGTCCTATTTGGTAAACAAAATTCTACACTCGGTTTCAATAAGGAAGGGTTGTATGTGACATTAACATTGACGAATCTAGAGGTGAGGCTACTTTATGACACCTTTCACATAAAACGATTATCGATTATATCTTAGTACTAATAACAATCGATTCCATAAAAATAACGACTGCATATTAATTTATTACATAAATGCTATTTCGTTATAATGATACTCAAGTCAATCTCCTAAGATTAATAATTATAATTACTATTTTACGCTTTTTGCCATGTTGTGTTTTTTCAACAAAATAGGTTGTAGGTATAAAATATTATTTAACTTCATAATGTAATTGAAGTTCTAAGGAATCTATTTATTACCAATAAAATCGATTGGTATTGTGTAGTGAGTGTGAAAGAATGTAAAATACTCACTTCGTGTTTTTGTAGGTTGTCTTTGGATTTTCGATTATACGCGATTTTAACCGATTACCCAATTATACGTAGTCACCTCTCTAGTTTTAATGACCATAGAACGTAACCTAGCAACGTTTCGTTAATAATGACATATATTGAAAATTTGTACGTGAAAATTAAGTAAACGCAAAAAACATCGCCGTGATTCTTTTTAAAACGTTATTAATATACAGTACCAAGTATTGGTTTATTTCTAAGTAATTCAATTTAGTATTTATTTTGCTGTCAAAACTTTCGTGAACACTAACAGTTACATTCTATGGATCTGTCACACAACCCTTATTGAAACCGACCGTAACCTCAAAACGTCTTATTTTTGTTATTTTTTAACTATTTCATCGTAAATAAAGGAACTGGAGATAAAATATCAGCAAAATTATGTACAAAATATTGCCTCAGGTTTATTTGATAACATAATAAGTTTACCTCATTCTTAACAAAAAATTGCACATTGAGGTTAGAATTTTGTTTAACAAATAGGACAGTAAAGTTAAGAATGAAAAGACCTTACGTCTCAAATAACCTAACCTGCAAATTTAATTTTAGATATAAGCTTTTTTCTGACTGTACTTTTTGTTGACTGTACTTGCATTGTCATCCATCTTTATGAGAACCAAATTTCAAGGCAATCGGAATATACGTTGAAGAGTTATCTTGCGGAGGCGGTCCTGGCTGGACCACCAGAATTTTACTACCAGAGATTATTGTAGTACTGTCATCTGACTTACACAAGTATGCAAAATTTCGGGTCAATTGGATGAAGATATCTGCTTCAAAATTGACTCGCAAGATTCCACCCGGACAAACATACATACATACATACATTGCAAGTTAATCTAACTTAATATTATAAATGCGAAAGTATGGATGGATGGATGGATGGATGTTTGTTTGTTACTCAATCACGCCAGCACGGCCCAACGGATCTGGATGAAATTTGGCGCATACATAGAGAAAAGTCTGGAATAGCACATAGGCTACTTTTTATCCCGGAAAATTGCGTAGTTCCCGCGGGATAGCGATAAACGAATTCTTTGCAGACGAAGTCGCTAGCAACAGCTTGTATTATTATAAAGCTTGTAAAATAAAATAAGCGATCGCGTAGTTTGCGTCGGTGCGGAAGCGATTAACCTCCGCCTATCCCAACTTGCGGGAGCCATAAAAACCACAAATTTTAATACCTACTTGAAAGAGACAAACATGTACTTACTAGCTTCTGCCCGCGACTCCGCCCGCTTAGAATTAGCAATTGGTATGTTTATGGCTAGCCCGCGGGAACTATGCAATTATCCGAGATAAAAAGTAGCCTATGTTTAAATCTAGGGTGCCAGCTATCTTCGTTCCAAATTTTACTCAAATCCGTCCAGTCGTTTTAGCGTGAAGAAGGAACAAACATACACACTCACACATCGTCACATCGTCACTCACAAACTTTCGCATTTATAATATTAGTAGGATTTGGGCATGATGAGGAGCAAAGAAAAAACTTAGTATGTAGGTAAATACCAGTCGCTTCTCTTCCCGCGCACGTAAAAGCCCATCGAGGGAACGGGCGATCTTAGGAATCATATTATAGGCGTTGCTAGCAACCCATCACTATTTTGATTCCCCTTTCCACCTATTATGCCCACAAATTGTGCTACAGCGTGGCCTTTAGGTCTTGTTACCTTAGGCTTTGTCTACCCCGTAAGGGATAAAGACGTGATTGATGTACTAAGGTTAAACTACGTCTACAAAGACGTCTCTTTTCAACATTGCGAGAGCGAAAGAGATGAATAGATACGTGACGTTAACACCGTGAAAGTACATCGACATCATAGCAATGATTTTACGTAATAAAATAATCTATTTTAATATAGTTGAGTCGTTTTCAATAGTTAATAATACCCACCGACGGCTCCCAAACTGTGGTAAAATGTTTTAATATGGAATATTGCCGAATCTAAAACGATCAATAACAAAAGTTATGTTTTAATTGGAAATAATTTGCCGTAGATGTGTGAGTCAATTTCAGGCTTATTCCAGGGAACCGATTTTTGAATGGCACCAACTGACAAAATTGACAACGATATGTTCAAATTCTCACCGATTTTCAAAAGTTCGTATTTTTGAAAGTCATCGCTGACATTAATTGTCATACCTATGACATCCTGGTCAAGTGTCCCCTCCCACTCGTAGATATCTCACCGCGTGACATTTTTTGTTTTGAATTTGACATTGATCTAACGGTAAGCAACTCATGGTCTTGAACAAGTAGCGCCATCTAGCGTGCGATAGCGGAATAACACGACACTGACACTGACAGCGACTGAGCGATACTACGTTTCGTTTTACGTTTAACTCAGTTGACTTATCTAACTATTCAAAGTTTTAATATGAGAAACGAAAACCGGTATTAAGTTCGACACTATAATTATCTGCGTAAAATTGGACGTAACTGTAAGATTTTCTATGACTAACACTGCACTGCGAACAACTGCGAGATAGCTGCATGTTGGTACACACAGTGTGAGATTCAAAAGAAAGAAAGAAAGAAAGAAAGAAAGAAGACATTTATTCATTTTGCAAGACACACAAATATAAGAGCATGTACACACAATTTTATAGAAAAAACAAACAACAGTAAAAAAACCAGACATGAAAATTTGATCATCAGCGTTGTGTTGTGTCTTCGCAAAAGTGAAACGGTCGCTGGCTCAGCATTACGCTGAGGTGTTAGACACCTGCAGCACTGATTTTCAGCCAGAACCGTCTGTGACTCAAGAAACGATACACAGTGTAGATTAAATAAATTAATATACTACATAAACCATAAACTTTTAAGTAAGAAGTGAAGTAATAAATAGATAGAACCCGACTTATGTGTAACTATAAAATACATAAATTTATTAAATAATTTTCAATAAACAAAAAACGAAGTGTAAACAAAATTGTTCAAAAACAACAAGCTGGCATACCAATGTGCAAAGTGCTGGAGGACTATTTTAAGGATTTTTGGAGCGTCAATAAGTGAACCTTCAGCTTGCGCTTGAAGGTGTAACTACTTGACGCTCCCTGGATTGGGGGAGGAATATCATTCCAGCACTTGGACGCCGCAAACTTGAAACTGCCTCGGAATGCCGCAGTCCGGTGCTTAGGCACGAGAACCATTGCGCTTCTGCGCTCACTCCTCGACCAAACCATCTTGTTAAAGAGGTATGATGGGGTCTCGTGACGTTTCACACCGAACAGCAAAGTGGCGAGGTGCATGCGCCTGCGCGCAGGCATGTTCAGCAAGTTGGCGGCGTTCAGGTATGGGGTGATATGGGAGCAAAACTACGACTTTTGATAAACACTGTCAAAAAAGTCATCAGTGACATAAAATGTCACCGGTGACTTTAGTTAGAGTCATCGGTGAGATCCAAAAATCGGTCTCCAGACTATTTCAGCAGACGGTTGGGTTAGTACGACTGTACATCCCTATAAAGCTTCTTTGGCGTTGAGCACTTTTTTGGATGGGTAAAAAACGTTAAACTCGCGTCAGGCGTAAGACTTAGGGAGAGTTTAAGTACCAGGATATCAGGATCCTCTAAGAGCTTACTTTGAAATACGAATGAAGCTAGAGTCGCGTTCGATTTTTGAAGTGTACGTTGATTCCGTCGCTTTAACGTATTTGCGTTTGGCCTAGCGGTATAAGGTGTGGAATAACAGTGTGTTCTCTCAGGTGACCGCAGCATAGAATAGATAATAACAGGGTAGAAGGGAATCTCTTTTGACCGCGTCCAAAACGCCGCCATTTATATACCTACTTCCCCCTTCACGTCGTTACGCCCCTCTGTCGTCCAGGCGTATTGCTAGGGTTGCTTACCGTTAAATATTATACTTACGTCTAAAGATAATATAAAAGAAAGAAAGAAAGAAAGGAAAAGGTTTATTTGGTGCGATATATATCGCTAAAATATAAGTTTTTATTTACTTTGAAATCATTATTTTATTCTAGTTTTACCTACATATTATATTAAGGAAGAAGTTATTACAAGTGCCATACCAAATGAAGCCATTTAAGATGATTTAAGTAAGTATTACTTACCGACAAATATAAAATAAAATACATACAGGCTCACGTAAACCTAGATGAGTACCTACGGGACGGAACGCGCAAAAATGCCAAACGCGCGTGCGGCGACGCCGGCCGTGGCAGCCTGACTGAGCCGCTCGTTTAACAAGTACTGTAAATCGTGACCTTCGAGTCCGGCCGGAGCGGGAGATTCCGTTCTACTATGTTCTTACTTATTCTATGACCGCAGTTCTAATCTCGTGTATTTTTTCTTTTCTTTTTGCGCGCGAGTGTGCATATGTGTAGTTTTCACTTCTGCCGGCACTCCCGGAGTGCGCTAAACCGGTGTTTCTTTTTAATTTTGTCCCGCTCTTGACGCAGTTCATGGACAGCGATCAATGTATGGAAACATTTGTTAGCTATGATCCAAAAATCCTGAAAAACATTCACAGGGCTATTTATTCATTTATTCATTGTCAAGTCATGTACATCTAACTAATATTATAAATGCGAAAGTATGGATGGATGGATGGATGGATGGATGGATGTATGTTTGTTTGTTACTCAATCACGCCAGAACGGCCCAACGAATCTGGATGAAATTTAGCACATAGATAGAGAAAAGTCTGGAATAGCACATAGGCTACTTTTTATCCCGGAAAATTGCGTAGTTCCCGCGGGATAGCGATAAACGAATTCTTTGCAGACGAAGTCGCTGGCAACAGCTAGTACATTATAAAGATGTTAACATTGTTCTAAGTCAGTCCATGACGCCCTGTAAGGGCACACAATAATAATTAATGCCTAAATCTAAGATGATAATGTCAAAACATGCCATGAAATTAATTAGGTACATTAAATTCTACATTGATATCATTACATTAGTTAATATTTTCTATTTTATTTAAATCTTATAAAATTAAAATGAGATGATTACAATAATATAGTATGTCAATGAAATCTAAGAATTATTACAATATTATTAGTTTGTCAAATAAATTTAAGAAATATTAATAGAAATAACTGAAATGTCAATGTTTCTATAATTATTTCATTTAAATTACTTCACGGTTTCATCATTCAAGAACTCGTTAACAGAATAGTAGCATTTTTTAATTAGGAATGTCTTTAGATTATTTTTAAATATATTGTTTCGGGATTCTTGTCTGATGTATTCAGGGATTTTATTCGCTATTTGAGTACATTTATATTGTCGATTTAGTCAAAACCTGCTGAAATATTTCGGGATAATTCGAAAACACCTTGTATTATGCCTGTGTGATCACTGATCAGTTGATCACACACTGTCAGTGTATTTAACTTTCCATCATCGTCATCATATCAACCGTAGGACGTCCACAGTTGGACATAGGCCTCCCCCATAGACCTCCAGTTGCCTCGGTTGGAAGCTTGCGTCCACCGTGAACCCGCGACTTTAACCAGTAGGTTTATTGTCTAACTCGCTCGCAATCGCCATCGTGTTCATGTTGACAGTTCATGTATGGGCTGACAATTGGCATCGGAATCAACTAGCTGTCACATTCATACATGAACTGTCGAAATGAACACGATGGCGATTGCGAGCGAGTTAGACAATAACCCCCTTATTCATAAACGCACTATAAGCCTCTGCTAAGTTAGTAATCGTTTGTCCTTATCTGTGAAAGGTAAATGTCAAAGTAACAAATGTCATAGTGCGTTTATGAATAAGGGGGTAAGTCTACAGGCCAGTCCACCTCGTTGGTGGACGTCTTACGGCTTGCCGATCCCATATAAGGCCCCATTGCCACTTCAACGAGCTAATTGGCTTGGCTATGTCGGTGACGCTTGCTCTAAGTAGATACTATTATTCTATATTTCAGTCGGTATAAGAGCTAGGTACAAAAAAAAATCAAAAATACCAGGTAAAAAATACCACTTTAGGTATCGAATTGTCGACTTGTCTGTCACCATCACTGTGAAATGGTCAATTGATAATTAATACTCTTTCACGCGAATACTCAACGAATTTCAATGAAACTTTACAGTCGTTTATACATCAGAATATACGCTCACTCATAAGGTGCGACCACACCGCCGCGTATACGCAGTGACGTGTCGTAGGCGTCACGTTTTCTCATCGTGCCTTCATACATTTTGTTGCGATACCGTAACGTCACCGTTTTTAAGCGGCGGTGTGGTCGCACCCTTATTAAGGTTTATAAATAAATCGATTACGACAAGGTATTTATACTTAGTATTTTATAGCCGGTATTTTTAAATACTTTTTTGTAGTTTCTGACGTGCCCGTGATGGCTCCTTGAGTGCCATATATGTATGTTTCGATCCCGTAGAGAAGCTCTCTCACACAACGCTGATGATCAAATTTTCATGTCTGGTTTTTTTATTGTTGTTTTTTTTATAAAATTGTGTATACATGCTCTTATATTTGTGTGTCTTGCAAAATGAATAAATGTCTTCTTTCTTTCTTTCTTTCTCTCTCCATAGCATCTATACATGGCGTCTTTTCATACAGTTTGAGCTCCGCTACAGATGCCGCGGGTGTAAGCCGCACGCGCACCACTAAAATAGAACTTAACTGGGTTAATTCATTGTACCAGGTTTTTTCTCGCACAACTGCAGAGATTGTCGACTAAATAGCTATAGGTACTGTTTTCTTGAGCCTCTAACCTACACATACATACACAAATCACGTCTTTATCTGACGGGGTAGACAGAGGCTAAAGTAAAAAGATCCAGACGCTTAGCATGATTGTGGAAGTGGAAGGGGGAATCGAAATAGTCATGGATTGGTTTGCTAAGAACTTCGCCCGTTCCCTCGGGTTTTGACATGCGCGGGACGAGAAGCCAATTAAGAGGCTGACAACACCTAATTTTGTTGAAATTGATGTTATTTAAGCACTTTTTTAAGAAAAACTACACACAAAAAAAATATACGTTAATTTTCATCATATTTCAAATACGCTGGACGGACTAGATACATAATTGAACAAAATCGGCTCGATAGAAAATAATTGCAAAGATTGGTCTTAAAATCATCATCAAACGGTTCTATGTCTTTATTTTTTCGACGTATGGGTCTGCAATTAAAAACATGAAGTCAACATATTCATAATTACACGGCTAACGAGTCATATTTCACAAATAATTCATACTTTTTTTTATTTCTAACTATTTGTGTCTTACTTGCAAGATTTTAGACGCGCGCCAAGCTGCCGAAATAGTTTCTTCTCTTTCACTAACAGGCACGCGAACCGTATGTGTGAAGAGTGGCGCTGCTCAAGGTCATTTGCTGTTGACAGCGCCTTAATATAGCATAGGATGTCACACAGTAAGTTTCTGTCAAAACTCTGTCTGTTACTGTTCTGTACCCAAATCGCGATTTCATTTATAATACAAGCTATTTTAGCTAACTGTACTCTTACTGACTGTATTTGCATTAGCACCCATTCTACAATTATGTGTACCACAAGTCAATCGGAGCAACCGTTGAAGAGTTCCCAGCGACGGTCCTGGCTGGGTCACCACTCCGCTACCAGATTATTGTATTGTCATCCGACTTACACAAGTATGCAAAATTTCAGCTGAATCGGTTGAAGGTGCCTGCTTCAAAATTGAGTCCCAAGATTCCATCCCGACACACATACTTACACACACACATTGCAAATTGTTCATTGTCCATTTGTCTGTCAACTCACCAGCAACATTCTAATAATAGCAAGAATATTCTCAGAAATTTCCGGAAACTTCCAAGAGATTTTCTGGTTAAGTTCCCTTAACGAAAGTTTCCAATAGGGATTTTGTAAAGAATCTTATTCATGCTATTTTAATAGGATTATCATTAGATAGACAGCCATTTTTTATTTTTTTGTTTGTTGTCGAAAAACTTTTATCTTGAATCTTGATTTTTTTAAGCTGAAAATGATAAAAATCATGAGCACTATCGATCTTAGTAGGTGAAAAAAAGTGTCCTACAATATTGAATTCCACTTCGTTACCTTTTCCATTTACACTACGAGTATATGAACGTAGCTAAATGGAACTGTAAAAAATGTATGAAAGTGTATGAAAAATTTATCAAAAATTTTTTCACCTACTAAGATCGATAGTGCCCATGATTCTTATCATTTTCAGCTTAAAAAAATCAAGATCCACGAAAAAAATTAGAAAAAGACGACAAAATAAAAAATGGCCCATTAATAATCAATAAACTTAAATTACTGGCAACATTACACTAGAAAATTTCGCAACTTTGGTAACTTCTCCCATTGCTACATAGCAGCCGTGGAAGGGTCATAGGTTAATCTATTTATATCAATTAATCTGGGAGTCTAGAAGCTTCAGTACTATTTAAAAGTTAGAGTTTTGATGTCGCTCTTTAGTTCGAAATCCTGTGTTTGTAAAAGAATTTCTTCGCCAATCTTGAGCATCGTCTATTTTAGCTTCTGATTCTGAATCATTAAAAGTGTGGTATTTTTTATGTGATACAGGTGTAAACACTGTTTATTGGTGTTTAATGTGACTTTTGTCTTAAGGGCGTATTACACATGGCCAAATTTAGGACGCTAAATGATTTAGAAACCTAATTTAGTAAAGTGTGATCGCGTTTAGGAAGTAAGGATCCTGAAAAGTATCCTAATTAGGAATAAAGATGGTTTCTGACAAGCTGAATGGTTTAGCATCCTAGTTAGTATCCTAGTTAGGAACGTGTAATAATATTTAGTGCAGTTAGTCGCCCTCGCTACGCACACCTGCTTGACGGCGGAGGGACGTGTCTGATTCAGTGACTAAATTCAGGAATAGTGTAATCAGAAGCGTTCTAATAGTCACACCTATAGGTACTTATCCATAGGTGTAGACTGAGACCACTTCAACCACATTCATCAATCTCTTCACACATGCTCGTCGGTTGAGTGTACTCTTGATCTTTTGTCATAACGTCCCCAATTTGGTCACAGAACGTCCGTCGAGGTCTCCTAACGCACCTCACGCTCATACAAATCTGTTTAGTGTAGAATAGAAATAGATGTCATAGTTACTATTTCAAAAAAGACAGATGAAGATCGTTACCCGCCTAATGCTGAGAAACGAAGCAAAACGACGCGTCTTCCCTAAAGATGTCCATTAATTTTAGACACGGGACCAAATTACAATAAATCTTTGACGACTAAATCTCTATAGTTTATTATTAACAAGTTTAAAAGTGAAATATCAAACACCGAAATCGCTCTCATATTATGTCTGGAGATGTAAACAAACGGACGCAATGAAAAACGTCTTGAGCAAGCAAAGTGGATTCCTTGGAAGTATTTTTTTATGTTATTACTCATTATTAAACGTTGAGTGACGTATCGAAGCCAAGGTGAGTCAGGCCTTGTACTCCGTAATTCGATTTTCGAAGTTCGTTTCGTGCTGTTCCGCTCACACTAATACTCATTCATTTTAGAGCGATAGGGACGGCATGTCACGAACTTCGAAAATTGAATTTCGGAGTAGCCTCCCGGGCCACGTGGCTGCCTCGCTTACGGTGTTATGTTATAGTTTTACGTGTAAGTTTTCGGTCGCGAAATACGTCTCGAAGGCGTTTGCGTAACGTCTTATGAGAACTTGGGAGTTGCCATGACGTCTTAATGCTAACTAACAATACAATACAATACAATAACTCTTTATTGAACACCACATATAACAATCAAAACAGAAAAAAAGGTATACAGAAGTAATAAGGTAACAACAAGCGACCTAACAAGTAGGATGTAAGATTATTTATTCAGCAACGACACACAATATACAATCAGCAGTTCCAAATCAATTACAAAAAAAGCATATCCGCGCTAGGCTTCATCAAAATAAACAAGTGCAATCTGCCACAAGCTTCGTCATAATTTTCCAAAGTGAAATCCGCAACATGCTTCGTCATATCAACTTAACAACTACACCCCGGAATGATGAGTACCAGTAGGGATTATTGTCTAACTCGCTCGCAATCGCCATCGTGTTCATTTTGACAGTACTTGTATGAATGTGACAGCTAGCTGATTCCGATGCCAATTGTCAGCCCATACATGAACTGTCAAAATGAACACGATGGCGACTGCGAGCGAGTTAGACAATAAGCCTACTGGTCCAAACGTCCCAAAAATGCTAGCTGCATTGGGTATTGGCATTGATATGTAAGATTGTACTAACATTATATGGATCTATGGCCTGAAATAAATGATTTTTATTTATTTTATTTTATTTTATGCGATTCTATTCCGACTCAGTTCAGTAGGCTTATTATCTAACTCGCTCGCAATCGCCATCGTCTCCATTTTGACAATTCATGTATAGGCTGGACAACTGGCACCGGAATCAGCTAGCTGTCACATTCATACAAGAACTGTCAAAATGAACACGATGGCGATTGCGAGCGAGTTAGACAATAACAGCCTTATTCATAAAAAGTTAGAGGCTCGCTATAAGCTCGCTATAAGACCGATGCAAAAAAACATGATTCATAAACGTCAATTAGCGCTAATCAGTCCATCAAGGGTCTGTTAAGTCTTCCGAAAGCTAGCGGACCGTAGACCCTACTTTATCTCTCTGCTAACTCACAAAATGGCCGCCACACATGTGAACAGCTGATTTTGGCAAGAGCAAAACCATACGCAAGATAGTTTTTTTGTTTTAAGTTTTTATTCCCTCCGCGTAAGGTAAAGGAAACTAGATCCACACTGCCTAGTCTATCGTGTTAATTCGCTGGTTTCCCGCTAATTCGCTGCCACTGCTGTCAATTTTTTTTTTTAATTCACTAAAAGGCCATTTTTGGTCTATGATTTGTCAAGGTGACAATATAACGCGTCTAATCCATCCATCAGCAGCTCATTAGCTAACAGACTGCTAGCAAGCGTTTATGAATCATACTTTTTAACAACTGTCAAATAAGCTTAATCAGTCTGTTCACTAATCGACTGATCAAACCTCAATTAAGGATTTTTTATGAATAAGGCTGTAAGCCTACAGGTTTCAGCTGACTTTTAGTATAGATCTGACAGCGAGCGAAGCAGCTGAATCGAAATTTAAGCGCGTCTTAGTAAGTATTGAAATCTAATTTTATTTCAAAGTGTATTGACTCAGTGTAGACCGTGCCAGAAGCGTATAAGTATTTCCTACCGGAAATGCTTCTCCGCAGTGTCACATGACGCAACCGGAAGTAATGTCTAATTTATTTTTGAAACGGACACTGTTCAAGAATGCATTGAGAGGTTATAACTATTTTATGGATAACTTCCTTCCCTAAAATCTAATGTTAGCTTAGGGCGAAAGTCTTAGGAATCATGTTATAGGCGATACGGCTAGCAACCCACTGTTTTGATTCCCCTTTCCACCTTTGCGATGCTGTTTTGTGCAACGAATCGAAGATGAGTTTCATCACGAGTGTTTTAATCCTACTAATATTATAAATGCGAAAGTTTGTGACGATGTAACGATGTGACGATGTGACGATGTGAGTGAGTGAGTGTGTATGTTTGTTCCTTCTTCACGCTAAAACGACTGGACGGATTTGGATAAAATTTGGAACGAAGATAGCTGGTACCCTAGATTGAAACATAGGCTACTTTTAATCCCGGAAAATTGCATAGTTCCCGAGGGATAGCGATAAACATGTCAATTGCTAATTCTACGCGGACGAAGTCGCGGGCAGAAGCTAGTGCCTAATAATGTCGAGAGGAAAAACAGAATGTTGCTGCTTCTCTTCCCGCGCAGGTAAAAGCCCATCGAGGGAATCGGCGAAAATCTTAGGCATGTTATAGGCGATGCTAGCAACACATCACTATTTTGATTCCCATGCTAAACGTGGCCTTTAGGTCTTGTTGCCTTAGGCTAGGCTAGAGCCTTAGGGTAGACCTCGTAAGGGATAAAAAAAAAGAAAGAGAAACATTTACACACATTCGATACACTTAGATATAAAACGTGATTTATGTTATGTATGTATTGTAGAAGAGTGTACTGTGTATAATATTTAAAATGTTTGAGTGCTATTTAAAACTGCTGTAGATATGACAGCTGTCAGTGGCCGCCTTGCACTGGCAACACTTGTCACATTAAAAAAAAAACCTTAAAAAAATTGTACTGTGTAGAAGAATAAAAATCCAATTGAGTTTAAAAACAACAGTTTTTATTTAAATAACATTAAAATATCAAACATAGGTACTGTACGTTTGTTCGTCAATGTTTATGTACAGTCAATCCCGGAGTCTGTAAATGTTTGATGTTTATAATTAAAGTACAGTCGGGGCGTTATATGCCGGAAGTCGTTGTTTGATGCGGCGGTGCCTGTGTTCGATTAGATACCAACTCGTGAAGGTACAGATTAACACCCATTCATAAACGTATCTGTAGGCTTTTGCTAACTTAGCAATCGTTTGTCCTTATCTGTCACTTTGACATTTACCTTTCACAGATAAGGACAAACGATTGTTAAGTTAGCAGAAGCCTATAGAGCGTTTATGACTAATAAGGGGGTTAGTGTATGAACTTATATGAATGGGGGTGGGGGTCCCACTGAAAAACAGCGTTAAGGCTTGCCGTAACATTATGCTGAGTGGGGCCCATTTTACACCATATCGGTACTATTCTTAAGAGGCTGACAACACCTAATTTTGTTGAAATTGATGTTATTTAAACACTTTTTTAAGAAAACCTGCACACAAAAAAAATACAAAAAAATATAATGTTAATTTTCATCATATTTCAAACACGCTAGACGGGCTCGATACATAATTGAACAAAATCGGCTCGATAGAAAATAATTGCAAAGATTGATCTTAAAATCATGATTAAACGTTTCTATGTCTTTATTTTTTCGACGTATGGGTCTGCGATTAAAAACATAAAGTCAACATATTCATACCTAAACGGCTAACGAGTCATATTTCACAAATAATCCATACTTTTGTTTATTTCTTATGATTTGTGTCTTATTTGCAAGATTTTAGACGCGCGCCAAGCTGCCGGAATAGTTTCTTCTCTTTCACTAACAGGCACGTGAACCGTACCTATGTGTGAAGAGTGGCGCTGCTCCAGGTCATTTGCTGTTGACAGCGCCTTAAGTATATTGTATTTCTTCATATTTGAAATTTACGTGTGAATGAATGTGTGTAATAGTTATTTGTGTCACAAGGGAGCAATCATGTATTTACGGCGAGGGCGCTACATTGAATCCAGAATGTAACGAAGGATTCTACAATAGAATCCTGAGTGTAGCTAGGGATTCTAAAGTAGAATCTAGAGCGTAATGAGGGATTCAAGTGTTAACGCCCAACATGAAAATAATTTTTCTCCCGAGTGGCTCATACAACTTTTCACACCGAACATTAAAAAACTTAAAAAAGAATTCTAAATATAATTAAGCAGCTACCAGCATAGAAAATGGCGTGTATTTACAATTATCAACTTTAAAAAAATTGCATTTGCAATAATATACTTAGAAAAGCATTGAACGGAAAAGTTGCAGTTTGATCCCTCTCGACAGAGAGCAAAGCTTACTTTTCTCTCTCTCTCAAGTTTACCCTATTATTGCACATTTCTGCCACGGCATGCGCTGTGACCATATTCTATACCTACCTCCACCATGCACTACGGTCCCAATACATACGCTGTAGCTTTATTTGTATGCCGTCTGAAATTCGGATTTTAAATCGATGTCAATTGTTCAGGTGGGGTGTGGGCGACAGGGGGGGGACACTCTGAAGTTAATCCATCTAAGAGACCCTTTGTGATCAAACCCTCAGGATTCCTGGCTTTCCCCCGTGATAAAATGCAGTCCGAAGTCCATCTTACTTAATACTACGTTTTCAACATGGAATCTCTACGTATTATAAAACAAAACAATCTCAAACAAAAGTCCTGCAAAAGTCTGGTCCTACATGGTGAGATTTTAATTTTTAGTAATGTATTGTAATTTTAGAATGTGTGATTTTTAATGTAATTTGATTTTAATTTTACCTTTGTTCTATTTTTGATATTTCATTTGTACTAATTTATTTTGATTATTTTATATTTTGCTAATTTTAACTTAATTTTTATACGTATGTGACATTATTATTATTATTATTATATTAAAAGTCTGTGTCTAAGTATGTTTAGATCTTTTGAAACTACGCAATGGATTTTATGCGTTTTTTTTTCAAATTGATAGAGTGATTCCCCCGCGTTTCACACGTATGCCAACAGTGTTTCTCTACTATATTATGCATGCATTATATACTGACGAGAAAAAAAACGGGTTACTTTTTCATACAACTTTGTATGCAATTTATTTTGCTCGGTACTTACATATAAACCTTATTCTTGAATCACTCTATCTATAAAACATAAAAAAAAAATACACGAGATTTGACCTGAGAGAACACACTGTTATCCCACATCTTATACCACTAGGCCAAACGCACATACGTTAAAGCGACGAAATAGCTAGCTTCATTTCATATTTCAAAACAAGCTCTTAGAGGATCCTGATATCCTGGTACTTAAACTCTCCCTCCGTTCTACGCCTGACACGATTTTAACATTTTTACCCATCTCCAAAAGCGCTCAGCCCCGCTAAAGTTTTCACTTTAAAAAAAAACGCATCAAAATCCTTTGCGTAGTTTTAAAGGTCTAAGTATACATAGGGAATTAGGGACAGGGGAAAGCGATTTTGTTTTGTACTATGTAGTGATACATGTACACACGAACACGTATGTATGTGTTATATGCTTTTACAAGGAATTCAAGGGTTAAAAAACTGATCCAGACATCCCCAACCGATACATTCAAATACGTCGGAAGTTGTTCAATTTAGAACATCTCGGTGCAAGTCAATGACATCGAACGGTATTTATTTCGAAAAAGGTATGGCAACACTGGCATCTTTATGGCTGTTTAAAAATATAGCCGTGGCGTGCATCGTCCTTTCACCTTTCATAGTTCGAGCTGGGTTGCCATAAATTGAAATAAAGTAGTGATGGTAGAATTTGATGTATGTTGTCCCGTTTTAGCGTTTCCGTTTTGTTGAGTTTTGAAAAGCTTTGGATGCGATTAAATTTTTCTACGGAGGGTTTTATGTGATTTTTGAATGTAACGGCGGATTCATACGCGGTAGTCCTCATTCATTATTTTGTGAAAACTTCTTTAGCGACGCTGAGCACTTTTTGGGATGAGTAAAAAATGTTAAACTCGCGTCAGGCGTAAGAAGGAGGGAGAGTTTAAGTAGCAGGATAATCAGATCAGATCCTCTAAGAGCTTATTTTGAAATACGAATGAATCATCAGCACATTGTTAGAGGTCTGTCAATAGACCCTGGCAAACGAAAGCGTGACCTGAGAAAACGCAGCAAATTCAAAAAAATTACATGTGGTATTACTAACTGTTTTTCGTTTCGCAGATTCTTTGAATATCTTCAAGATTATCATCAACGGTATCATCATCATCATAATTATGGTCAATATATCAAATAATCAACCAACAAGGATTAAGATTATATAGTCATAGGTACTAACCTAAAAAATCCGACATCGCACGTAAACATTGTTGTTTCTCTTGGAAAACAACTTTATTCTCCTCTTGTTTTTGCTTGAACTTACTGATCATGGTATGTAGGAGCTTTCGCACATTACTTTTTATTGTTTTACCCATAATTACGGCAATTATAAATGAAAAATAATTGAGTTCACAAAATACTAACAAGACTTTGACTTGCCTTTGACAGAGAAATAATGTTGCCATATTAAAACTTTAAAAATCCAGGTCACGCTTTTATTTGCCAGGCTCCATAGATAATACGTTCGTTTTTTTTGTAAGCGGCCAGTACGGTACGCGTCTTGAGCGTCATATTACAACATTAATATCTAATCTAAGCTGCTGTTTTCGCTTCTGCTGGCACTCCCGGCGCTACCCGTCGCTTTTTGATTGAAATATCTTGTTAACAAGTAATTTTTGTATACATTTACTTATTCCATGCTTCTCTTCCCCCGCAGACAGTAACAGCCCAACGAGTAAAAGACAAAGCTCTTAGATTACATCACTATTTTGATTCCCCTTTCCTAATCGTCTACAATCATGCTAAACGTGGCCTTTAGGTCTTGTTATTTTAAGCTGTCTACCCCGTAAGGGACATAGACGTGATTTGTGTATGTGTGTGTATGTATTTTATGCCTCATAGCAGAGAAAGTATTATAATAACAATAATCCCCTATTTTACAACAAACTTAGAGTTACACTTTAAAGTATTCCTTGTTCGTCGGCTAGGGGACCAACCGATTGGCCGAATAATGCGACCAATAAAATAACATCCTTATTCATAAACGCTCTGTAAGCTTCTGCTAACTTAGCAATCGTTCTGTGAAAGGTAAATGGCAGTGACAGATAAGGACAAACGATTACTAAGTTAGCAGAAGCATAGAGCGCTTATGAATAAGGGGAAAATTGTTTACATTTACAACATTTAAGTAAATAAGTAACTAAGTAAATGCTTTATTGCAAAAATATAAAACAGACACAAATAACAAAAAAAGGAACATTAAAATATATGCACAAAGGCGAACTTATATCTATAAGGGATCTCTATCAATTAACCTTTGAGTAGATGAGAGGAGCATTAAGCGAGGGACCGACAAAGAGTGAGATTAAAATTTATTTATTTATTTATTTATTAGATTGTAATGTCATGTACATTTATATTAAAAGGTGTTAGGCATAAATTAGTCGGTCCATGACGCCCTGCAAGGGCACACAATAACAATTTATCACTAAAGTCTAGGAATATACAAATTTAAATGTCAATAGTTACAATATCCATGTAGTGAAAGCCACAATAGAGCGTACATCTCGAAATACAACAAACAATTCATAAAGTAAACTACTAAATTATCATTACACAGATGTATGTACCCACATACAAACTACATACAATAAGAGAATAAGTCATCGTCATCATCATCATCGTTAGCCGGAAGACGCTCACTGTTGAACAAAATAAGGACGCGATTTGTGTATTAAAATACTAGCACATAAAATAATACTAGCTTCGTCAGAATACCTAATAACTAATATCTTCGTCGATTGAAGTAAGTACTACAAAGGCCGAGGACACTAGGTTTCTTCAGGTTTCGGCGCGCGCTTCGCCGACTAACTCTGGTATCGGTTTCGTCCAACGTTCTCGGCCCTAGCGACATGTGTTTTACATGTATTTCGCTCTGTTATAATTCCTTAAGAGAAACCGTACGAGTGTTTCTTCTATCGATTTAAACTACGAAACTGAATGTCATTGTTTCCATAGGTACCTAATTACGTGGATATACAAATAAACAACAGTGAGTAAATTAAGAAGATTAAGATTCAATTCCGACCCAGGGGCCTTACCATGACGTTTTAATGTGTTTCAGTTTAGGTTCGCTCGCTGTCAGATTCATACTAAAAGTGACAGCTAAAACTTGAACTGAGTCGGAATTAGGACGTCATGGTAAGGCCCCAGTTCAGGTTGTAGCTGTCATTTTTAGTATATACTAGCTGTTGCCTGCGACTTCGTCTGCAAAGAATTCGTTTATCGCTATCCCGCGGGAACTGCGCAATTTTCCGGGATAAAAAGTAGCCTATGTGCTATTCCAGACTTTTCTCTATCTATGTGCCGAATTTCATCTAGATCCGTTGGGCCGTTCTGGCGTGATTGATCCATCCATCCATCCATCCATACTTTCGCATTTATTTTTATTTTGCGGGTGGTAGGGCCTTGTGCAAGGTCCGTCCGGATCGCTACCACCATCTTACTCGCTAATCCTGCCGCAAAGCAGCAGTGCTTGCACTGCTGTGTTCCGGTGTGGAGAGTAAGACAGCCGGGGAAATTACGGGCACAAGAGGCATTTCATCTAAGTCCTCTAGGTTGGCAACGCATCTGCAACCCCTCCGGCACTTGCTCGTTTGCCTTCCTAATCACATAAAAAAAAAAATTATAATATTAGTTAGATGGATCTGACAGCGAGCGAACCTATACTGAATTGACAACATTTCATTTTTATAACACTTGAAAATGTATATATGGTTCGAAAGCATTTTGCCTCCTGATCACTGCAATATGTTTATATAATTTTGATATCGCTTATTATAAAAAATAAAAATTAATTAAAAATATGTCCTAATTTTACCATAACTACCACAGGATAGGTGAAACACCTTTGCCTTTTTCACGAGAAAAAATAAGCGACCATAATTTTGGATATGACAACTTCAAAGTACAAGGGGGGCAACTATGAAAATCTATTTTTGAAGTTCGTTGAATACCTTCTCTCTCACTCTCAAGTTAATGACTATATTAGTATGAGCGGAACAGCACGAAGCGAACCTCGAAAATCGAATATCGGAGAATAAGGCCTGACATTGACAATTTGAAATTGACGTCAGATTTTTTTCTATACAGAAAAGACAAAAGAATAAGTGTCTATTCTGTGATAGTATCGGAGTTACGCCCTTTTAGAATAAGCAAAAATTAATAAATTAATTATAAATTAAATACAAACCCTAGCGAAAAAATTAAACTGTCAGCATGTTCATCTTTTCAAACAGAATACAGAGAACCATTAAAATTATAGGCTCAGAAATATGAAATGTTGTCAATTGGAATTGAATCGCATTAAGACGTTATGGCAACCCCCTAGCTTGGAAGATAAATATATAAAGCCGTATAATATAGTAAAACCTTGAACTCGTAATATATCCTTAATGGCGGATTCCAAACTTTTTTAATATGCCTATAACGTAGCGCGAGACGTTCAAATTCAAACCTTGGCAGCAAAAGTTTAAAGTTGGTATTGCAAGTTACTTCCTGTGTTAATCATCAGAGATTTTAGGTTAATCTTGTTACCATATGATCACTGGCCCGTTAATTAACCGACTGCGAGTGCGGCGGGTTGTGTTAATTGACGCATACAGTGTTAAAATTTACTTTTCCTTGCTAATATTATCTGTCTATCTGTTTGTCTGTTACGTTTTCACGGTTAAACCGCTGAACGATGCGACTCTTGCGTGCTGTCGTGCTAGCCGGACTGAGCTCGGTTTATTTGGGTATAATCAATACTGCAATTTTCCAAGGTCGACTGTCTAAATGCACCGCTAGTTTTAGACGCAGACTGAACTGATGAAAACTGTATAGGCCATGTTGTGACGTCATATGGTCCATATACATTCCGAGGGTGGTGAAGTAAATGCCTCAATCGCAGGAACTTGTCGCACGAGCCAAAGGCCAGGGCGATAAACATGCGACCCGAGGCTTTCTTTATCACCGCCCGAGGTGTGTACGCAATTTTATGTCTTCCCCTGGCCAGGAAGTGGAAATTTCCGCTTGCACAGCGGGCTGTAAATTGCTACTTACGACCCGGGGCGACTTAAAACAAATAACACAAAACAAATAACAAATAAAACGTCACTGTCATAGTTAACATCAAACATACATACACACGTAAAAAAAGTTATCCTACTAATATTATAATGCGAAAGTTTGTGACGATGTGACGCTGTGATGATGTGACGATGTGAGTGAGTGTGTATGTTTGTTCCTTCTTCACACTAAAACGACTGGACGGATTTGGATAAAATTGATTGAATACTGCCAAACCACCCCAAATGTCGATCGTATTGTCACCTCCAAGAGCAGAGCCTCTAGTGTAAGTTTTCTCATGTAAAAACGTCTCGAACGCGTTCGCGTAAAGTACTACTCTTGGCCGGTTTTTTGAAGTCGGCTCAAGCTTCAACTTTCGGCTAAAACAATAATTTACTAACGCGAATATAAGCTTCTCTTTGAAATCCTCGTTAGAGGTGATTCATACTGCTCTTAAAACGAGAGAACGATAATTGTAATCCCGATTTGATGTTTTTAGACATTTTATTTGTCATTTACATGTAATTTATTGGACGGGTCGGAAATAACGTGTGACGTCTCAATAGACGACGGCCATTTTGTTTTGTGTGACGTTGCTTGTATTCCCACCAGCGTTGCCAGACGTTCCAATTTTAAAATCAAAATTCAATGCATCCACGCTGGTCTGAGCAAAGAAAAAACATAGAATGTACCAGTTGCTTCTCTTCTGGTAAAAGCCAATCGAGGGATTGGACGTAAATCTTAGGAATCATGTTATAGGCGATGTGGCTAGCAACCCACCACTATTTTGATTCCGGTCCCCTTTGTCGTCCCACCCCGCGCCCCTGTGCCGCGCGGGCGATTCATTTAAGAGCGTGCATCCCTACTGAGCTGGCAACGTCGCATTTTTGGTGATTTTTTGCGATTATTTCACAGAAAGTGAATGAAAGTTTCAAATGTCCGTCTGTAGTGCACTTCTTTTTGAGTGTATTAATGTGTCTAATGCAATGATTAATCGTGATGTACTCTTATTTTCGTATTAAAGGGATAAAATACTATATCTCGTTTAATAAGAAAATAAAAGTCCATCACGATTAATCATTGCATTGGACACATTAATAAACTAAAAACGAAGTGCACTACAGACGGACATTTGAAACTTTCATTCATTTTCTGTGAAATAATCGCAAAAAATCACCAAAAATGCGACGTTGCCAGCTCAGTAGGGATGCACCCTCTTAAGCGGTCGCTCTACAGTACACCATACTCTCGTTTCTCTTTGTAGCTTAAGTTCGATTTCTGCAAGCTATCTTTGTCACCCAACGTAAATCAAACCTCTGGTACAGGACACACCGTTACGATTATGACTGGCATAATCTGGAGGCCGGTAGTGATTTAACAAACGAGACAAAACTATAGTGTACGCTACAGTTAAAGTGAAAAATGACGAAACGATAAACGAAACAAAAATGAAACGAAGAAAACATGCACCGCGTGTGGAAGCGGAGATATAAGAGTGCTTTCTTGGATCGCGCGGTGAATGATGCTACTAACGCCACAGAAGGACTAATCGCCTAAGATGTTAGACGTTTTTCGCGGATTAAAAAATCTAATTAAAGTGAACTATGTACACATCGATTCACCTGTGTTTAGGCTGCACTATTCTATAACGGTGATACTTCTAATAGCGTTTAGTTTGATAGTGACCACGCGACAGTACGTAGGGAATCCAATAGACTGTATCCATACAAAAGACATACCGGAAGACGTTTTGAACACGTACTGCTGGATCCACTCGACGTATACGCTGAAGAGTTTCTTCAACAAGAAGGTCGGGGTTGAGGTGCCTTATCCTGGGATTGGGAACAGTCGCGAGAAAGGGAAGGAGGATATGAGTGACAGAAAGATCTACAAGTACTACCAATGGGTGTGCTTCTGCCTATTTTTTCAGGTGAGTTGTAACAAAGTGTGTTTGTATATTTTTGAAGTGAAACTTCTAATGCGACTTCCAACAAGGTAGCGTTAAACGTTTAACGCTACCATGGATAGTGGTGGCAGTAACGGCTGTTTTGCAATAATGAATAACAGTGTTGTGTTATTCTTAAATAGCTGTTATTGTAAACTGTTGTCTGTTATCCTGTTATATTGCTGTTTTACAAAACGATAATGAACTTATTATTAAATTATTGTTATACTTAATTTGTCGCGATCGCAGCGTAATAAAAACGTAAGGGAACAAAAGCAAAACAACGCTCTGTTACCTTGTTTGTTATTGTACTGACTGACGAAGCTGTTAGTTGTCAGTGACATCAAACAGCTACAGCTAATAATGATACCAAAAGTCAGTTATTTGAATTGCGATTGCGATGCGAGCTCGCGCGTATAGCGCTATCTCTCGCACACACCTACTTGATTTGTTGCGCACTCGCTTGCGCTTCTATGCCAAGTGCGGCAACAGTGCGCGTATGAACATCGTTGATAACAGGCAACGAATAATGATAACAGGATAGTTGACGATTCGATAATGTGTTGTTCGTTGCGTGCAAATAATGCATTACATTATCTGCTGTTGTAATAACGACCACCACTGACCATGGATGTATGAAAGCACTGTTGCGTTAAACGTTCAACGCTCCTGGGGAGTGGGATAGAAAGAGACAGCGAGAGTGAATGCGTGTCACTCGAACGCATGCGCGTAGTATACCTGTCACAGGCCAGCGCGAGCGTTAGCACCGAGCAGCGTCCAATATTCCAATTTCAATACCAATTTCTACCCGTTCCAATTTTCATTACCGCATTATGAAGTTTCACTTCTTCCGCGCGGAGGGACTCCACGCACTATTTTTTTTTACAGAAAACTTCATTTAACCTTCAGGATATTGGACTACAAGCAGCCTTACCATGACGTCTTACATTCGATTCTGATTCAGTTTAGGTTCGCTCGCTAAGAGCCATACTAAAAATGACGGCTCAAACCTGAACTGAGTCTGGATTGAATCGCATTAACACGTCATGGTAAGGCCCTAGTTATTATGATCTGGAAATCTCTCCATCGCATGCCATAATTGCATATTGTCATAATTATATATCTCATTATTGATTGTTCAGTATTGTTATAAACCTAACCTAACCTATGAGTTATAGAGATGCAAACCATTTCAAAGCTCCTAAAAAGGTGGTTTCAGAAAATAGAGTTACGAAAAAATATAATCACGAGCAAAAATATCGGGTCGCTTTTCATAGAACTGTGTATGGAAAGTCACCCGTTATTTTGCTTGTCGGTGTATATGAAAGCAAACAAAATGTTTCTGAATAGAATTCACGGATTTTTTATACAAATAAGTACATACATACATACATATCGTCACGCCTCTTTCCCACAGGCGTAGGCAGAGACTACTTTGTTCCACTTGCTACGATCCTGACATACCTCTTTCGCTTCATCCACATTCATCAATCTCTTCATACATGCTCGACGCTTTCGGGTACTCTTGACCTGGCCTTTTTCCAAAACGTCCCTAATTTGATCACGGAACGTCCGCCTAGGCCTTCCCCTCCCAACGCACCCATTCACACTCCCCATATAAATCTGTTTAGTTAATCTTCTTTCATCCATCCTCTCTACGTGACCAAACCAACTAAGCATACTTTTTTCTATCCTAGTCACTTTCACACCAGCACGTTCCCTTATCACACTGTTCCCTATTCTATCTTTCAGTGATACACCTTCCATACTTCTTAACGCTCTCATTTCTACTGCATTTATTCTACTTTCATGCTTCTTTTGCCATACCCATCTTTCGCTACCGTACATTAGTGTTGGAACGAGCACCCCTCTGTGAACAGCCAGACGCATAACAACAGCACAAACAAGCAGCCAAAACAAACAAATAAGACAAACAACACAAACACACAAACAAACAACAAACAAGTAAACAAATAAGTAAATACATATGTATTAAAAAAGCTGTGCTCCATATAGCGGGTTCGGGACCTAGGTAAATCTCTGGCATAACATAACACAGTACGGCTAGCACAACAAGGCACGACTTGCGCGAGAGCGACATAAAAGCGCGAGATAATGCTATGTCGCGGACCTGTAGCACGACGTGTAGCGCACTATTACCGATTCGGTGTTGTCACGAAAGAATAAAACACTTGGCCAAATTTTTTATACACATGGCATCACCGGTGAGTCGCCAAATTTTGTCGCGGTGTCACATCGTGCTACGCAAAGCGAGATAACTGACAGCCGCGGGAGGGATTTGTCGAGTCGCGAGTCGCGTCGCGCGTGTACGTCGTGCTAGACGTGCAGGCTTCATTTTATCTCGATTTTCCCATGGGATAGACATATTCAAATCCAGAAAATGTCAACCGCCTTAGAGACTTACATTTTGCAGTAAGTAAATACATACATTACAATAATACAAAGCCGTGGTAGCCTAGTGGTTTGACCTGTGGCCTCTCAAGCAGAGCGTCGTGGGTTCAAATCCCGGGCTCGCACCTCTGAGTTTTTCGGAATATATGTGCGAAAATTACATTTGTAATTTTCCATGAGCTTTTCGGTGAAGGAAAACATCGTGAGGAAACCTGCACACATCTTCGAAGAAATTCAATGGTGTGTGTTAAGTTCCCAATCCGCACTGGGCACGCGCGGGATCTATAGCCCAAACCCTCCAATACACGGAGGAGGCCTATGCCATGAGGCACGCCGAATTTCGTGACAATTTAATAAATAAATAAAAAAAATAAAAACGACAATAACAACAACAACATGTACTTACTGAAATTGTAGCGAATTCGGAATAAAAAGGCTTATAAATAAATAAATAAATACATACATACATAAATTACGTCGCGTCATTATCCCTGTCGGGGTAGACAGAGCCTAGGGCAACGAAACCTAAAGGCCACGTTTGGCATGATTGTGGGCGTATGGGTGGAAAGGGGAATCAGATTTTCGCCGATACCCTCGATGGGCTTTTACGTGCGCGGGGAGAGAAGCAACTGTACATTCTATGTTTTTTATTTGCTCCCGGACCAACATGGAGGTGTAAAGTAAATAAAGACCATAAATAAATAAATAAATATCATGGGACAAATTACACCAATTGACCCAGTCCCAAACTAAGCAGAGCTTGCGCAACGGGTATGTAGATAAATACATACTTAAATAAATACAACATCCATGACTCGAGCACAAACATTCGTATTCATCATACAAATGCCTGCCCCTACCGGGATTCGAACCCGGGACCTCTAGCTTCATAGTCAGTGTCGCTAACCACTAGACTATCCGGTCGTCGAATCCTAACTAACATTATAAATGCGCACATGAGTTTGTTTGTTACGTTATCACGCGTAAACTAATCAACCGACCATTATAAAATTTGATAAGGAGATTTGAGACCCTGGGAAGGGTATGGGGTTTTTATCCCCAAAAATTGTATAGTTTCCCGGAGACGAATACTCTGAAGACGATGTCGCGGGACCAATTAGTCTTTCATGATTATACTAATTCGTTTATCGCTATCCCGCGGGAATTTTCCGGGATAAAAAGTAGCCTATGTGCTATTCCAGAGTTTTCTCTATCTATGTGCCGAATTTCATCCAGTTTCGTTGGGGCGTTCTGGCGTGATTGTGTAACAAACAAACATCCATCCATCCATACTTTCGCATTTATAATATTAGTTAGATTAGATAAATAAATAAATATTAGGGAACAATTCACACAAATTGACCTAGTCCCAAAGTAAGCGCTAGTAAGGCTTGTGTTATGGGTACTAAACAACGATATACATACTCGTACTTATATAGAGAAATACATACTTAAATAGATGGAAACCATGACTCAGGAACACATCGTGCTCATCACACAAATACGCCCTTACCAGGATTCGAACCCACGACGCTAGCTTCGCAGGCAGGGTCACTACCAACTAGGCTAACCACGTCATCAACAATTCCATGGGAATCCGTCGAAATCCAGCTAGCTTATTACGTGACTCGCTCGCTATCGCTATCGTCTTCATTTTGACAGATCTTGTATGAATGTGACAGCTAGCTGATTCCGATGCCAATTGTCAGCCCATACGTGAACTGTCAAAATGGAAACGATGGCGATCGCGAGCGAGTTAGACAATAAGCCTGCTGGTTGGTACATATTTCAATTGCCACGTTTAAAATACGCGGGCAAAGTCGCCGGGCGAAACTATTGCATAGTTTTCACGTATCTCCAATGTTGGACGCCGAAAATAAACTTTTATTACCATGTCACCCTAACGCGCTCGACAAATTTGTTCGGGAACACATAAATTATGTTAAAGTGGTAAGGTGCTATCTCGACATTTTATCTTTATCTTAGGGCACTTAACTGAATTTTTCACATACTCTTTTTTTTACTCGGCTCTGTCTGCATTAATGGTAATAAAAAATAAAACAAAAAGCAACACAATTTGAAAATAAAATTCAATTCCAAATGAAATACGAAAGTTGTCTGTTATATTATTTGTAACTGTTAATTAAATTAATGGCTAATAGAAAAATGTTTTATACAATTAATGAATTTTTAGACTTATAGATGAATTTGTATGTTAGACATGAACTTATTTTTTATTGTATTAATTCATTTTTGACATAACTTTTATAAATAATTTTTGCATGCCATGGTACTGTTGGCTGAACATGTGAACTAATTAACTATTATCACCTGGACCCTATTTCATAAAGCTACAAGTAACAATATACAAGCGGAAGTCTCTTTTTGACCCTATGTGTTAGATAGAGACTTCCGCTTGTATATTGTAACTGGTAGCTTTATGAAATAGGGCCCTGTACGCATCTACCATGTTTACGCAAATAAAGTACTATTATTATTATCAGAATAAAATTTTTATAAAACGAAATCCCCCGACGCCTGCAAACCTCCTAATTCCGATCCCGACCTCGCGTCCGTCTCGCATCGCTCTCTCGTCCATCTCGCATTGACACAGTTAACCCATTTAACTGTTCTAGAAATATTTTGATCACCGAATTCCGGATTACATTTTGATTAATAGCACATTTTACGAGTCCCTGGCTCCGGCGCACATAATAAAAATTGTGAAACTAGTCACACGGTAAACAGGAGCTAAATGTAGCGCCTTTGTTACAATCTGTTTACTTTAGTGACGCTACCTGTCAGCGGGAGGAGCCAACCAATAGAGTGAGTCGTGAGACACGCATGTCCGCGCTTGTGAGGCGCTCGGCGACAAAATTTACACAATAACAGATTCAATGTACCTAACTTAACTAAGTGGACAGTAGATACCATGATTAAAACTTGATGGATAGATGTTTTTTGCTCTTACATGCAAACGAACCACTCAAAGAACATTGAAAGAAAATTGTGAAAATGGACACACATAGGTATGGTGCAACCCGCAAGATAATTTCCCATCCTGGAGACCGTACAGCACCCGCGAGACAGCGACAAATTATTCTTTGCAGGCGAAATCGTGGACAAACAGCTGTTACCCATAGGTATACAATTTGGTATAGTTTTCTACATTTTACAGTAAAAAAAAAAAAACAGCTTGTTCCCCGTACATAACTAAGTTTCGTAACCGGCACTGGTAACCAATGTAGGATGATTCATTTGCATTAATGTAGGTTTAGGTGCGGCGGGGTACCCCTAAGCCGCGAGCATGTTTGTTTTAATTTAGAAATAGTCCTTATTTTACCTAAGATTGTCCTGGTTATGTAAAATAGTTATGTTCGGAGAACAAGCGTTCTACTCCGCTACATGTCACCAACAATTGACAATATTTCACTTTATATTCACAAATCAAAAACCATTTCGAGAGAAACACTTGTAGAACACAAAAAAAATATTTTTGGATTTTTTCGTACAGTATTTTTTGGAAAAATGAGCAAAATATCTAAAACGGGAACTGACGTCCAGCGGCCGGTCCAATACTGCCATTATAAAAAACCTTGTCTTCCGGGTTTCCCTTTGACATTTACTACTTCACAACACAAACACTACTGACAGCTGACGGTTAATTCATTCGCACACCACTCGGCTTTGTTGCCATCGGGAACACTAGATAACTGTTTGCCGGGCAATAATGATAATATTTTTGCAAGTTTTCATTTAAAATCATATTTTTTGTGTTCTGTTTTTGTGATTCTGTTTGAGTTTGTCAGCTCGTTTTGACGTTCATTGACGTTGACAACTGCATTCACTGTTAAACTATTTAAGCACAGGTTTTATTGGTCAATTAATGTAATTATTTCAACGTTTTTTTAAGTGTACGAAACAAAGCAGTGACGTCATTTCGCTAATACTTGACGTTTGTTACTTACGCCCTTTCTGCTCGAGCAACGATTTAAATGGATTTTTCCACGAAAATACAAGATTTTCACGAATATAAAAAAATATGGGTGTCTTAAAATTGTGCGCTCTTTCCAGCCAGACAATAAAAAGTAGCACTTAAAAAATTGAAATATTGTCAATTGTCGCTTTGGTGAAATAGGGGCCTGACACACTGCATACAGTGCTTCTAGTTTCATAATGTATCTGACAGTTTTTTTTTTAATGTGAATAGGAAGGCAAACGAGCAAGTGGGTCACCTGATGGTAAGCGATCACCACTGCCCATAGACACCCGCAACCCCGGAGGGATTGCAGATGCGTTGCCAACCTAGAGGACTTAGATGGAATGCCTCTTGTGCCCGTAATTTCCCCGGCTGTCTTACTCTCCACACCGGAACACAGCAGTGCAAGCACTGCTGCTTTGCGGCAGGATTAGCGAGTAAGATGGTGGTAGCGATCCGGACGGACCTTGTACAAGGCCCTACCACCCGCATAATATGCCGTGTTTCGAATAAACATGAATGAAAAACTACATTCCTAGCGTTTCTCCCGGCATTTGCCACGGCTCAGTGAGCCTGGGGTCCGCTTTGACAACCTAATCCCAAGATTTGGCGTAGGCACTAGTTTTTACAGAAGCGACTACCATCTGACCTTCCAATCCAGAAGGGTAACTAAGCCTTATTGGGATTAGTCCGGTTTCCTCACGATGTTTTCCTTCACAAAAGCTCATGGTAAATTTCAAATGTATTCATTGTCTGTATTAGGTATTTATGTATAAAAATGCTTTTATGATTATGGCCCGTGGAACAACAAAGGTGAAAAGTTTCGAAACACTTTACTATATACAACATAGATGAATTAACTGACAGAGTGGTAATATTTGCTTATAATTTTCCATACATATTTCGTTTAAAAAAATTACTCGAAATCGTCAACAAAATAATGGACACTTGTTCTTTACAACAATGATAGTGTGATGATTCCAATTCAGAAAAAAAACGTTTTTGTTTTTTCAATTTGGAATAAATTAAAAAGTAAACTTTTAAATAAAACGCTTAATTAACAATATTTTAATAATGTTACAAACCCGTGACCAACCGCGATACTTGTATGAAGTCCTTTTGAATAATTCGGTAAAAAAAAAAACATTTTTTTTAATTTCACACATACATGTGGTCTTGTTTCTACATTAAGTAAATTATACATGAGTGAATTATCTTTGAGTGTATTGGTTATCCTGTGTATATACATACATATATTATTTGATCAAGCCATTATTTCTACAATTTCACTATTTCATTTTCAAAATCATGGTTTGATTACTTTGTTTGGACAAAGCAATTGACAATATTTCAATTTTTTAAAAGCTACTTTTTATTGTCTGGCTGGAAGGAGCGCACAAATTTAAGACACCCATATTTTTTTATATTCGTGAAAATCTTGTATTTTCGTGGAAAAATCCATTTAAATCGTTGCTCAAGCAGAAAGGACGTAAGTAACAAACGTCAAGTATTAGCGAAATGACGTCACTGGTTTGTTTCGTACACTTAAAAAAACGTTGAAATAATTAGGTACATTAATTGACCGCCAAAACCTGTGCTTAAATACTTTGACAGTGAATGCAGTTGTCACTGTCGATGAACGTCAAAACGAGCTGACAAACTCAAACAGCACAAAACTTCACAAAAAATATGATTTTAAATGAAAACTTGCAAAAATATTATCATTATTGCCCGGCAAACAGTTATCTAGTGTTTTCGATGGCAACAAAGCCGAGCGGTGTGCGAATGAATTAACCGTCAGCTGTCAGTAGTATTTGTGTTGTGAAAGTTGTAAATGTCAAAGGGAAACCCGGAAGACAAGGTTTTTTATAATGGCAGTATTGGACCGGCCGGTGGACGTCATTTCCTGTTTTACATATTTTGCTCATTTTTCCAAAAAATACTGTACGAAAAAATCCAAAAATATTTTTTTTGTGTTCTACAAGTGTTTCTCTCGAAATGGTTTTTGATTTATGAATATAAAGAAATTTGAAATATTGTCAATTGTAGTTAGTTATATTTACAGTTGTAGAACTCTGTCACACTCAGTTTCGTATCGATGCACATTTAATTGAAGATGCGGTTTCAATGTGACATTGTTCTACAGAAAGTCGACGGCAGCGACAACGGGTAAGTTCATTAGGTAAGTTTTACGTATACGTTTTAAAAGTGACGAAAGAAAAAAGATTCACACAAAAAAGTCTCCAACGCGTTCACATATTAAACGCCGCAAACTGTGGAAAAATTGACAGCGCCTTGAATACCTATTGATTCTATAAAACGTTAAGCACCCCTGGCTTAGTGCGAGATTTTGACACAAAACCTTCTCTTACGAGTCGTCTAAGGTATTTTCATACTTACCTGTCCTATTTGGTAAACAAAATTCTAACCTCAATACGTTTCATTTTTGCTATTTTTTAACTATTTCATCGTAAATAAAGGAACTGGAGATAAAATATCAGCAAAATTATGTAAAAAATATTGCCTCAGGTCTATTTGATAACATAATACACCTTATTCTTTACACAAGTTTGCACATTGAGGTTAGAATTTTGTTTACCAAATACACAGTTAAGAATGAAAATACCTTAGATTCTCATATCAATATTGATTGAAATTTTGGTAATAAGATTTCTACGCATAGTGTAAGTTTTCGGTCACAAAATACGTCTCACGCGTTTGCGTTAAAACGTCAAACACTAAGAGAAATGTTGCCGTTTCGTGAGCGCGTTCGAGACGCATTTTTGTGTGAAAACTTACCCACTAATTCATAAACGCTCTGGCTTCTGCTAACTTAGCAATCGTTTGTCCTTATCTGTCACTTTGACATTTATCTTTCACAGATAAGGACAAACGATTACTAAGTTAGAAGCCTATAGACCGTTTATGAATAAGGGGGGTTACTAAAGACTCATGTTTTGAATTGTACCATTTTTAAAACGTGCTCTTTTACAGATTCCAAATTCGAAATTCCGTAGTTGTAATAAGTTGGCGTTGTGGCTTGCGATTCTGCTGCCGTGCGAATGTGTTGTCCCTCTCACCTTGCTTAGGTGTCTCTCTCTCGAGATCCGAAATCGGCCAGTTCCATATTCAAATTTGTCCCCTGCGAAGCGAATTCAAATTTTAAATGTGGTTCGGTGGTTGCATTATACAGAGGATGTTCTAAAATTTAATTAATTAAATTATTTTTTCCCCTCGGCAACCACTAGAACCGTCTACAGGATGATTCGCTAACGCTATACCGGTATTACAGATGGACCAGCCTCGCAAGCCACAGCGCCAGAAATTACTTATTATAACAGAGTGAGTACCAAGTGTTTTATATACCTAACTAAGGTCTTTCCATTCTTAACTGTCCTATTTGGTAAACAAAATTCTAACCTCAAAATATGTCATTATTGTTATTTTTAACTATTTCATCGTAAACAAAGGAACTGGAGATAAAATATCAGCAAAATTATATACTTACAAACAGACCCCGTTATCAGTGATGAAAATTTATTGAAAATACTAGGGCTGGCACTACACATTAATATTTACACGTGTATAATTTGATATACCTAATATTTAATGAAAACAATATACCTACTTATTTCATTCATAGGTATATATAATGTGAAGCCAATTGCCTTAAAAAAGGTTTCATTTGGTTGTTGAACTCTATAATAATACTTAGGTACTAAATTGACATTTATTTGTCAAAATATGTCTGATGTCATATACTTACTTAATTTTATGTTCGGTAAAAATATGAACTTCCTGGATTATCGTGCTGAATTCTCTCAGTTTAAAATGGAGCTAATGACAAAACTGGAAATAAACAAGCAAGTGCACTTTTAAGGTGAGAAAAGTAGAGTATACTCCTCGGGTATAAAACTGTTTATGTCTTGGGTGCGCTTAAATTCCTCGCTCTTCTCAGGACTCATCTTAATTCCCTCGCTACGCTCAGGAATCAACTCATAACACCCTCGCTTCGCTCGGGAGTTAAATTTAGAGTCCTTCGCTGCGCTCAGGATTCAATATCGCGCCCGTGACATAATACAGTGCTTTATCCCCTCGGTGTACAATCTACTATTTAATGTCACTTTATTTGCGTGTCCTCAATTGTTACTCTAGTACAAATTGTAAAGAGATTACAGTTCACGAGCCGCAATATAATATTGTTGTGGTTTCTCATTCTAAATTAAATGAAGTATAGTAGTTTAGAGGCAATAACTGGCTAATAATACGTACTTAATAAGCATTGCTTGCATTTGGGCCCGTTTAACACGCTGATTAATAATTGAACTCGATCCAACAATTTGTACGTTACGGAAATACCTAAATTAACGCGTCTCCATAATTTACGCGGTAAAATGTTAATCAGAGAAACATACGTTCACTAGGCCTGTATAATTCATTCATATTAAAATAACAATGTGCTGATGCCCTAGTACTTTTGTTCCATGACTCAAAAAAAAACACTTCAAAAATCGAACGCGATTCATTCATATTTCAAAATAAGCTCTTCGAGGATCTGATGTCCTGGTACTTAAACTCTCCCTCCGTCTTACGCCTGAAGCGAGTTTAACATTTCACTTCAAAAAACGTATGCTTAATTTAAAAAAGCAGTAAGGGTCTTCGCCTCCGAAAACTGACGGGATGTGGACGGGATATTGGACCAATAGCCAAACTGCACTGCGTTTGAATGAACGTAAAAAAGCAATACGCGTATCACCCTTCCCGTTTCCGCATTGCTTAACCTTTAATTAAAAGTGGCCAGTGTTAAAATTTAAATACTTCCTAACGACACTATTATGTCGCACACCGAATTTCGAACGCGAGTCAACTCCACAAAAACTTTTCAGCCAGCAACAATGTGAAGACTCGAGTAGGTTGGATAAAAAGAATGCTTTTTTTTTTATCTCCTCTTGGTCTTGGTGTGTGATTCGGTAGCGACTCTAGCCCCGGCTCCAACCTTGTTTACAAGTCAAGCGAACCCGAGCGGAATCTTTGCAAATACTTAGCATGCTAATGGTGGCATGGGACCGTGTTCCTTTGGCGCGTCTTTGCGATAAAAAATCGCGTCACAGTAAAGTTCACAGCTGAGAGACGCTTAAAGATTTTAAATGTCTATTTATTATAATTATTGTAGTATTTATATAAAATATTAAATCCAAATTTCTTGAAAATCGGTTTTATGGTTTAGATAGAAAAAAAAAACACCGGGTAGCACTCCGGGAGTGCCGGCAGAAGTGTAAATTACACACACGCTCATTCGCCCAAAAAAAAAAACTTTTTCTACACGAGATTTGAACTGCGGTCACTTCAGAGAACGCACTGTTCTTCCACACCTTAAATTATACCACTAGGCCAAACGCACATACGTTAAAGCGACGAAATCAACGTACACTTCAAAAATCGAAGGCGACTCTAGCTTCAAATTAAGCACTTAGAGGATCCAGATATCCTGGTACTTAGTCTGAGAGGAGTTTAACATTATTTTACCCATCCCAAAAAGTGCCCAGCGCCGCTAAAGAAATTTTCACTTGAAATAGCAAAACCAAAAACGCGCCAGCGAGAACGCACCCTAACCCAGTATCATTGGAATAAAAATGTACAACGGTCGTAATCTCCTCGGAGCGTTAATATCGACCGATTAGCATCCGCAATCGCCGACCTTACGAGGCGACCCAATTTTCAGTGTGCCCATGCCTTAACAAGGTATTTGTCTAGTACGTGTTGCTGCCGCTAGATGACGCTAGCGGACAGCGCCACAGAACGGCCGGTAGGCTTATTGTCTAACTCGCTCGCAATCGCCATCGTGTTCATTTTGACAGTTCATGTATGGGCTGACAATTGGCATCGGAATCGGCTAGCTGTCACTTTCATACAACAACTGTCAAAATGAACACGATGGCGATGCGAGCGAGTTAGACAATAAGCCTACGGAAGTTAGATGTAGTTGCATCGAGTAGCCGAGGGCATGATATCGTACAGCGAGCATGTCAAATATGTCATTGACCTTATTGTTTGTGGCATAGGGTTGATTTTTTTAAATCTTGGTAATTAGTCTAAAGTAGTTCCATTTGAGCAGCACTGTGTTTTAATATTTGGCTCCGGTTACTAGGGATGCAAATATCGAAATCAAGAACATCGATGTATCGATACAGTGTATCAGAACAAACATCGATGTTCAAAAAACATCGCCCAAAAACATCAATATATCGAAACATCGATTATTGTCTATTATCTATTACAATTATTATTAAATAATATAAAACATCTCTTTTAGATTTAATTAGTGGCTAAGAGCTTTTAACTGGTTGTAAAGCAGTTTTCTTACCTAATGTCATTTAGATTATGTAGAATATTTTTCGGTTAATATCGCAAACACCGACCCGCATAAATTTATGTATCAACTAACGGTGGCATCTTTATTGGTTAATGTTGATATAATTTTGTTAGATTTAAGTAAAATTGTACCGTTTGTGCCCAAATAAACATTAAAACATTAAAACAAAACATTAAAACATTATTTATTGAATAGATAAGTCTTTAGAATAAAGAAGGTGCTTTAGTGTAGGAAATAAAATTACCTTTGACAGCAATTTTTTTATTAAGTAAAGTTATTACAAGCTTATGTTAATTGCTTTAGGTTGCGGGTGGTAGGGCCTTGTGCAAGGTCCGTCCGGATCGCTACCACCATCTTACTCGCTAATCCTGCCGCCAAGCAGCAGTGCTTGCGCTGCTGTGTCCGGTGTGGAGAGTAAGACAGCCGGGGAAATTACGGGCACAAGAGGCATTTCATCTAAGTCCTCTAGGTTGGCAACGCATCTGCAATCCCTCCGGGGTTGCGGGTGTCTATGGGCAGTGGTGATCGCTTACCATCAGGTGACCCACTTGCTCGTTTGCCTTCCTATTCACATAAAAAAAAAAAAGAAAAAACTGCAGCAAGTTATTTGAAACAGAATTTCGGGCAAAACATCGCGTAAAACAACATCGATATATTTTTTTACTGAATCATCGATGTTACTGCCTGTTATGTTACAGAGCCCACCCGGTAGACTCTTTGGCCTCTTCGAAAATTCGTCAGTCAGTAATCCCTCATTGAAAAATGGTAACTTGGCTACGCATACTCCTACTTTTTCTGAGTTTAACCAATATTTTGTTTTTAAAACAAGATTATGTTTCGCTTTGATACGCGGTAGTTTTACCTCATATTTAAGTCAGCAATGAAATGAACAAATGTGAATTTTATTCAAGTTTTAAAAAGAGGATTTTCTGTAAGCTTTTGTCTGGATGTAGCGATATTTTTACGTTTTTTCCGTATACAGCGAAATACAAACATTCGTGTGTACTTAAAATTTGTTTTACTTTAGCCAGTACCTAGGGACTTTATACATCTCTACTCTACTGTTATATAGACTACCTATGGGTAGCGTGCTTAGAAGGCTGGCAGCATTGCCACGTTAGATGGCAATGCTGGTAATTTGCGCAAGGTAAGATGCAGCCTTCTGGTCACGCGTCGCCTCGACCAACCGCTTGGAGCATTCCTTAAAGACCCTGTGGGTGCTTTCCCCCGTCATTGAGTTACTGCAGCGGCAGCGGTGTGGGGCAACGCAGGTCACTACCAGTCGGAGAGCAATGGACAGTCGGAAAGTTAGTGTTACCTAATAGTGTCCCGATCGGTGATGACGGCAGGACTTGGAGCCACTGCCCGGATTCCCACTCGGCAACGGCGAGGAGCCGGGCGCGCTCTGAAAGACTGGTTATCGTTAACAAGTCATCCCGTACCAGCCTACAGAGCTATTTAGTACTAACCCAATCGCCTGCTAGCATACTTATTCCGCAACAATTTTGAAAGAGTTTTTAATGATTCACGGTTAAGTTCATTCGAAATATTATAAACGGGATGTGAACCGCGATTACCTTTATTGAGCTCCCGATATTTCGATACAGTTGCATGTATCATGATCACGGGTAGACCGAAGAAATTGCGGGTGGATGTTATTGTTGGGTAGACCGAGCTCTGTCTACCCTCATTCTTGCGCGTCGACTGCGTGCACTCTCGTTACCACTGGAACCGTTCTCACTCGAAACTCGATTCAAACACACTACACTCACAGTGTCACTTCGCCCACCCGAAATTGATTTTGGACGAGAATTATATAAGGAAATCACCGGATTCCAGATATTCGACAATTTAAACCCATCCTCACGATTAAAATTTTTATGTTTATGGATTTCAACCGCTTCCCTCACCAGTCTCGGTATATAGTGGCGTTCTGTCGAAATGATCTTAGGGCTGTGCAGCTCAATCCAGTGATTTGTTCCCGACTCAATAAGATGTTCAGCAATAGCGGATTTGCGCGTGTCATTATTTTTGACTGCAGTGATGTGCTCTTTAATTCTACAGGCGATCGTACGTTTGGTCTGCCCTATGTACGAACTACCACAACTGCAATCAACCTTATACACACCAGGTTTTTCCAGGGGAAAATTGTCTTTGGGAGACCTCAGAAGTTCACATCCCGTTTATAATATTTCGAATTTTGAAAGAGTTCGTAGCTGGAGATGAAAAGTGATATGTGGAATTAACGCTGTTAAATTTGTAATACGACTAGCTAGACCGTTATTTTTTTTTAATTAGTACCCTGCTGTTTTAGGGTTCCGTACCAAAAAGGTATACTAAGGGCCCGTCTCACTCTCTGTAAAGTTGCTGTTATCTTAAGTGTCAGTTATCTATGATTCCCTCTCTATTTCTTTCTACGAAACAGACAGAGACGACGTCATAAATAGATAACCGACACTGATAACCGGAACTTTACAGAGAGAGGTGGAACAGGCCCTAACCCCCTTTTTAATAAACGCTCTAAAGGCTTCTACTAACTTAGCAATCGTTTGTCCTTATCTGTCACTTTGACTTATACGGGGGTCTACGTTGGGCGTGACCAAAAATGGGGGTCCACAATCGCAAGCGGGGGTGCATGAAAATTAATTTGGTCGATAGTGAAGAACTAAAATGTTGGCTTGACTTCTCCTATCAATATGCCATAGGCAGATAATATTTTAAGAAGCTCAGCGACCGTTACTTGTAAAACTTGCAATTTCCTTATTCAGTGCAACGTGTCGAGACACACGGAAATATACAATATTTATTTTTACCACTCCAAATGGGACGTTTTCTGAATAAAATTTGTGAGAATTGATTGGTTCTTGTGCTGTGAGTCATTGTAGATTTCAAGAAAGTAAAGTAGGATGGAGTCACTCGCAGCACAAAAATTAAATTTAATTGAAAATTTGTTTAGTCGACTTTATTTTCAAATAATTAACCCTATCAAGCAATCAATTCTAACCTAGTTTTTCGAAAACTGTTTCCATAGAAAGCTAATCTTATTTTTTTTTTTCGAGATTGTGTTTAGAAATTAGTAGTAATGTAGCTGCAGGGGGTCCACCGGATCCAGCAAAATTTTTAAAGTGGTCTATGGAACAAAAAAGTTTGGGAACCTCTGCTATAGAGCGTTTATGGGGGTTTGACTTCACTGTCCGTCTGTCGGTCTGTCAGCCAACTGGCTGTATTAAAGAACAGACTTTCTAGACAGTTGAAATGTTCACAGATTAAGTATTTCTGTTGCCGTATACATAACAACAAATAACAAATATAAAACAGAATTATTTTTATGTCTGTCGGTCTATGTAAGTAAACAATTTAAAATCACTCACTTATCACACTGCCTACATTTTGCTTATGATTAGGGCTCTGCTAACTCTGGCTTTTATATTCACTTGCCGAATTTGTAAGGAACCGTCGCTGCGTGAATCCGACTCGCTCTTGTCCGGTTTTTTTGTGGAACGAACGCTTTTAAATTTGGAATACGACTGGCTGGACCGTTATTTTTTTAAATTAGCATCCCGCTGTTTTTTTTAATAGTGCCGTGTATTAGCTAGTATCGTGTTGCAGTGGCTATAGAATATCAAATGAGCGCCATTTTTTCGCTCGCAACATTTGCCAAATTTTCTAGAAAGAAAATACGTTTGTTGGCAAACATTTGTTGCGGCACGTGTACTAGTTACTATTGCCGGCAACTGTTGTTTATGTTAACACTAGCTTTTGCCCGCAACATACGTATACATACATAAATCACGTCTTTATCCTTTATGGGGTAGACAGAGCCTAAGGTAACAAGAAGTGATTGTGGGCGTATAGGTGGAAAGGAGAATCAAAATAGTGATGGATTGCTAGCATCGTCTTTAAAATGGTTCCCTTCTTAAATGTTACATTTTATTTTATTTTTTATTTAAAAGCCGTGGTAGCCTATATAGTGGTTTGAATTGAGCTGTGGTGTGGCCTCTCAAGCAGAGGGCCGCGGGTTCGAATCCCGGGCTCGCACATCTGAGTTTTTCGGAATTTATGTGCGAAATTACATTTGAAATCATGAGCTTTTCGACGAAGGAAATCATCGTGACGAAACCGAACCAATCCCAATAAGGCTTAGTTACCCTTCTGGGTTGGAAAGTCAGATGGCAGTCGCTTCTGTAAAACTAGTGCCTACGCTATATCTTGGGATTAGGTTGTCAAAGCGGACCCCAGGCTCACTGAGCCGTGGCAAATGCCGGAAAAAACGCTAGGATGATGATGATGATGGTAGTTTCTATAATATGAAATATTGCTAAAACGCGAATAATCGGTCCGTTATTTATACGATTTGAAGATCCAACCGATTGGAGGGCAGATCATGGAAATGTCAACGAGTTCTCGAAGCGCTTTGTCGGCTACACCTGGCAGATCGATTGAATATTATATGTATAGTCTTGTCAACATTACGTACTTAGAAAAGGCATAATAGCATTTAATTAAACTAAAAAAAAACGCATTAGTCTAGTAATAATAATAATATAGCCTTTTTATTCCGAATTCGCTATAATTTCAGTAAGTAAGTACGTTGTTTTTTTTTTATTAAATTGTCGCGTAATTCGGCGTGCCTCATGGCATAGGCCTCCTCCATGTATTGGAGGGTCTAGTCTAGTAATCATACGCAAATAAATAACCTAACCTTATAAAAAACATTTTGGATACAAGCTTTTTTGAAGTGAAAACTAAACTTCTTTAGCGTTAGGCACTTTTTTGGATGGGTTAAATGTTAAACTGGCGTCAGACGTAAGACGGAGGGAGAGTTTAAGTACCAGGATATCAGGATCCTCTAAGATAAGAGCTTATTTTGAAATACGAATGAAGGTAGAGCCGCGTTCGATTTTTAAAGTGTACGTTAATTTCATCGCTTCAACGTACGTGCATTTTGGCCAGTAACCAGTAATATGAGGTGTAGAAACAGTTCTTTTATTTTCTTTTTGCGCGAGTGTGCGTGTGTAGTTTTCACTTCTGCTGGCACTCCCGGAGTGCTACCCGGTGTTATTTTGGTGACTGTACTTGCATTGTCATCCGTCCTCCATATGTATACCAAATTTCAAGTCAATCGGACCGACCGTCGAAGAGTCCTGGCTGGACCACTAGAACTCCACTACCAGAGTATTGTATTGTCATCCTTACTCAAGTATGTCATTTCAGTTCATCGTATGAAAATTATCTACTTCAAAATTATAGCAAGATTCCACCCAGACCAACATTCTTACATACATTGCAAGTTAATATATAGGTTGTAACTTGTAATAACAATAATAATAAAAAACACAATTTTATGGCAAAAATTCCTAACAATTTGGAAAAGTGCTGATACTCTTCAAACTGCTGGGGCCTTACGTTTCGGGCGGTTCAGTTTAGGTTCGCTCGCTGTCAGATTCATACTACCTTTACTTGACGGCTAAACCTTGAACTGAGTCGGAATTAGGCCGTTATGGTAAGGCACGTTATCACGAGGCTAAGAACCACCGCCAGGAAACTATAATATAGCTTTCGAGTGAAAACCGCATCGAAATCGATTCCCGGTCATAGCTTTACTTTCGGATTTTTCTGTTTTCTAATTTTCAGTGTCGTTTAGGAATTTCATAAAGATGTATCTTAGTGCCTGTCTCACCACTCCTTAACTGTCAGTTATCTATGATTCCGTCTCTATTTATTACTACGAAACAGACAGAGACGCCATCATAGATAGCTGACAGTTAAGGCGCTGTCAACAGCAAATTACCTTGAGCAGCGCCACTCTTCACACGTACGGTTCGCGTGCCTGTGAGTGAAAGAGAAGAAACTATTCCGGCAGCTTGGCGCGCGTCTAAAATCTTGCAAATAAGACACAAATAAGAAGAAATAAAAAAAGTATGGATTATTTGTGAAATATGACTCGTTAGCCGTGTAAGTATGAATATGTTGACTACATGTTTTTAATTGCAGACCCATACGTCGAAAAAATAAAGACATAGAACCGTTTAATGATGATTTTAAGACCAATCTTTGCAATTATTTTCTATCGAGCCGATTTTGTTTAATTATGTATCGAGTCCGTCTAGCGTGTTTGAAATATGATGAAAATTAACATTATATTTTTTTTGTATATTTTTTTTGTGTGTAGTTTTTCTTTAAAAAGTGCTTAAATAACATCAATTTCAACAAAATTAGGTGTTGTCAGCCTGTTAAGGAATGGTGAAACAGGCCCTTGTTACATCTCTCTGACGTAGTTGCGTAAAAGTAGGTACGTCAATACCAATACCCATAATTTATGAGCACTAGCCGGATTAGAACCCGGGCCCGTGGGAGCAACGTGCCATAGCACAATAGGACCTTATCTAAATAACAGCCGTGAAATATCCCCTTTGTGGCTAGCATGCGGTTGCAAATTTGCTACACTAGCTTTTTGTATCATTCAAAATAAATATCATAAATACACATAGATACATAAATCACGTCTTTATCCGTTACGGAGTAGACAGAGCCTAAGTGGCCACTTGGCCACGTTTTTTTTTTTATGTGAATAGGAAGGCAAACGAGTGAGTGGGTCACCTGATGGTAAGCGATCACCACTGCCCATAGACACCCACAACCCCGGAGGGATTGCAGATGCGTTGCCAACCTAGAGGACTTAGATGAAATGCCTCTTGTGCCCGTATTTAGCAAGATTGTGGGCGTATAGATGAAAAATGGAATCAAAATAGTGATGGGTTGCTAGCCGAATCGCCTATAACATGATTTCTATGATTTTCGCTCATTCCCTCAATGGGCTTTTAGCATCTGCGCCAATGCTTCTGCGCAATGTTTATCCAGACCACAAACGTTGATGGTTTCGAGTACACCACTAAATAATAAAAGCTGGGGCCTTACCATGACGTCTTAATGTGACTCAGTTTAGGTTCGCTCGCTGTCAGATTCATACTAAAAGTGACAGCTAAAACTTGAACTGCGTCGGAATTAGGACGTCATGGTAAGGCCCCTGGTATCATTATTTCACAATTTTGACATTTGCAATTGTCAATTTAGTATCTAGTATGAATAGACTACAGACTAACGCACAGGCGAGTAAAGTCGTCGAGCAAGAACGCCAACTTACTCGCCCGTCTGTCTGTGTCTTCCTACTTAAATACAGTATGTGCAAATTTGGGTACGTACGTATTAAAATACATAAAGTTAAAATATCTATTAGTTCAAAATACCTAATGGTTCAAAATAAGTAAATGCAATTTTCTCAGAATTAACAGAATTGTTATAAACTTAACCTAACCTATAAATTAGTTTAGGGTCTATCTATATTTAGGTTAGGTCAATTTGAGTTTATAAAATTCTGAGAAAATTGCAATTAGGTATTTTGAACCATTCGGTATTTTAACTTTATGTATTTTAATACTCAAAAAAGCCGTGGTAGCCTAGTGGTTTGACCTGTGGCCTCTCAAGCAGAGCGTCGTGGGTTCAAATCCCGGGCTCGCACCTATCTGAGTTTTTCGGAATTTATGTGCGAAAATTACATTACATTTGTAATTTACCATGAGCTTTTCGGTGAAGGAAAACATCGTGAGGAAACCTGCACACATCTGCGAAGAAATTCAATGATGTGTGTTAAGTTCCCAATCCGCACTGGGCACGCGTGGGAACTATAGCCCAAACCCTCCAATACACGGAGGAGGCCTATGCCATGAGGCACGCCGAATTACGCGACAATTTAATAAATAAACGACAATAACATCAACAACAACATGTACTTACTGAAATTGTAGCGGATTCGGAATAAAAAGGCTTATAAATAAATAAATAAATAAATAAAATTTTAATACTTAGGTACCCGCAAAATATCGACGCGACTATACAATAACAAACGTCAAACGCCTACCATGCGTACGTATCGTATGTTTGTTTGTCTCACACGTCAGACGTGCAACAGTAAAAGATCGTGCATTATTTTATTATGGCTTTGTATAAACACTGATCTGTCAAGTTGACAGCGAAAGAGTCTGAAAATACAATCGACGAATACGGGTTGGCTGTTTTGGGTCACTAACAATTGTCCGGAATATTTCACCGAGGCGACAATTGTCTGTGACAGGTGACAATTCTGCTTTACATTACAAACTCGACGAGAATCCACGCCGGTTCCGGGATAGTTCTTAAAGACCTTGTATGGGTCGTACAAAATACATAATCTAACTAATATTATAAATGCGAAAGTATGGATGGATGGATGGATGTTTGTTTGTTACTCAATCACGCCAGAACGGCCCAACGAATCTGGATGAAATTCGGCACATAAATAGAGAAAAGTCTGGAATAGCACATAGGCTACTTTTTACATACATACATACATATCGTCACGCCTCTTTCCCACAGGGGTAGGCAGAGGCTACTTTTTATCCCGGAAAATTGCGTAGTTCGATAGCGATAAACGAATTCTTTGCAGACGAAGTCGCTGGCAACAGCTAGTATATAATAAATCACGGGGTAGACAGAACAAAAGGTAACAATACCTAAAGGCCACGTTTAGCGTAATTATGTGCGTAGAGGTGAAAAGGGGAATCAAAATAGTGATGTGTTGCTAGCATCGCCTATAACATGATTCCTAAGATCGCCTTCCCTCGATGGGCTTTTACGTGCGCGGGAAGAGAAACAAACTGGTACATTCTGTTTTTTTCTTTGCTCCCAGAGCAGCATGGAAGAGTACAGAACTGACACAAAAAAAAGCGACGGGTAGTCACTTCTCTGGGAGTGCCGGCAGAAGTGAAAACTACACACGCACACTCGCGCAAAAAGAAAAAATACACGAGATTTGAACTGCGGTCACCTGAGAGAACACACTATTATTCCACACATTATATGGACCACTAGGCCAAACGCACATACGTAAAAGCGATGAAATCATCGTACACTTCAAAAATCGAACGCGATTGCTTCATTCGTATTTTAAAATAAGCTCTTAGACGATCCTGATATCCTGGGGCCTTACCATGACGTCCTAATTCCGACTCAGTTCAAGTTTTAGCTGTCACTTGTTATCTGACAGCGAGCGAACCTAAACTGAAACGCACTAAGACGTCATGGTAAGGCCCCTGGTACTTAAACTCTCCCTCCGTCTTACGCCTGACGCGAGTTTAACATTTTTTACCCATCCCAAAAAGCGCTCACGCCGCTAAAGAAGATTTCATTTCAAAAATTGTTTGGAAAAACTTGGTAATTTTATTGGAGACATAAGTTTTTTGAAATGCCGTTTCGACAACTTATTTAACTTAATGAAGCATTCCCTTGCTTTACTACAAATTAGCCTGATCTTATTTAAAGTTATGGCTGTGCGTGGACGTACATAATGAGGCGGCCATCTTTGTTACACTGTACACACTATCGCGCGGAATAGGCCTCAGACTAACTAAGGTCTCGTGCAAAAAACACATGTCAAAGAGCCCTTGGCGGCCAATTTGCAAAAATAATTTTTGAATTTTGAATTTTTGCACACGGTGGCACTTATAGGATACTAGCTGTTGAAAGCGACTTCGTCTGCAAAGAATTCGTTTACTGCTATCACGCGGGAACTACGCAATTTTCCGGGATAAAAAGTAGCCTATGTGCTATTCCAGACTTTTCCCTATCTAGGCGAATATCATCCAGATCCGTTGGGCCGTTTTGGCGTGATTGAGTTACAAACAAACGTCCATCCATCCATACTTTCGCATTTATAATATTAGTTAGATGCACCTAGCAAAGTACTAGGCGACTAGTGCCTTCAAGTGCTGTAAATTACCGTATTTTCTAAAGCCAACTCCTCGTAACGGCTGGGCCAATGAAATAGAAAAAAAATATACAGTGTGACATCGGAGACGTAATCAGAAAAGTTTTTAGGCTCGTTAATTGATTGCTATTTAAATGCACTAGTCCTTACACGAAACAAAAATCTTTTTTTTCTGTTAATTTTTCCCTTAAGGCTCCTTACAAGCTCAAAGAGCGAATTTAGCTAAATTCTTAATTTTTCTTCAAAGACTATGGCGTATGTGTTCATAATGTCAGTAATATTATTAATGTACAAGATAGTTCACTTCTTAAACTACGATACTGCTGTAATCGGCGCTGAATGAGGGTGCGGCGTCAGTCCGCCGTGATATATAGGTGATATTTAAAAATTTATACTGAATTTAATTCAAGACCGATACTAATGTTTTTTTTTTTTCTGAGTCAAAATAGAGTTGAGCATTGCTAAATAATTATTTTTAGAGCAGAATATCAACACTGTTTTCGAGAATCAAATAAAATGTAACCCTCTTTTTCATCATAAAACTAGCTAACATTGAGTAGCTATTCTATCTATTAATTAAGATGAATCTTCAAGTTTTTCACGATGACTTTTTAGTTCAAGATATACTGAATTGAATTGAGTTCACTTTAGGCGAGAATGAGATTCCGTTTCACTTCGAAATTGAGAATGAAACTTCACCTTTTAGAGCAAAATTTTAAAAGCCCTCCCAAGGAAACACCTTTTTTTAGATTTCACGCCAAAAAATCAATAATTTAGCACAGCAGTATCTTAGTTTAAGAAGTGAACTATCTTGTACATTAATAATATTACTGAAATTATGAACACATATGCCATAGTCTTTGAAGAAAAATTAAGAATTTAGCGAAATACGCGCGTTGAGCTTGTAAGGACCCTTAATTAAATCACAAATGCGGTAAATCATGGTTACCCCATTTAAAGAATCTAAACTTCTTGACATCCTTATTAATGTATGGGCTGACAATTGGCATCGGAATCAGCTAGCTGTCACATTCATACAAGAACTGTCGAAATGAACACGATGGCGATCGCAAGCGAGTTAGACAATAAGCCTACAGCATGGAAGAAATGTATGTATGTAAAAATGATTTATGTATGTCAGCTTTTGGACAGCAAGAACCGACATACTGGCTAAACTCCATTATGTTTTGACTGACTTTGATGTGCAGATGTCCAGATTATATTTTTAGCATAATATATGGTGGCTGGCTTAGAGAGTGGCCAATAAATCTTGTATTAATACCCAATCGTTAATATATGAGGGGTCATTGCCCTGCAACTGCATTTAGACATTCAATCTCGCCAGCGAGAACAGACTTTGCAATTGCGATTGAAAGAGCGGTTATGTGTTAAGTGCCTATCTATTTAGGAAAAGCGGCATGTTGTGTTCTTAAAATGCAATTTTTCGGTAAAATTTCGCCATAACACTTAAAACTATTGTGACTATTTAGGAAAATATATTTTTGCACCGGAATTTACGAGTATACTTGCTCCACCAGTTTCTGTTAAGTTCTTGATATTTTGTGTCAGATATCTGTGGTAAACTCTCTATTTTTTTCTATAGTTCTCCATTTTTTTAGTTTGCAATCACGTCTTTATAAATAAGAATGTTAATTAATCTTAGTTGAGGGCCCTACCCGCTTCATGATATGTCTTGCGCTGTGTAAAGGTGCAGGCTGAGAACCAGCGCGGGGAAGCACAGCCCTCACCGCAAATGCTGAGCCTGACCAAAGGGTCACTAAAGGGTGACTAAAGAGCCACATTTCAATTATACTGTGAATTGTTTGTTATTGTGCATGTAATTTGATGGGCAATAAATGTATTTTTTTTTTTTTTTTTTATTTGTTACTTTAAATCAGACAGAGATGGAATTATAAAATAACATAGCACCATTGGACCCTGAACATTTTTGGGCCGTAAAGGGATACCTTTACAACCCACAAAAGTTGAAGGGTCTTAACGTTTTAATGCGATTCAGTTAAGATTCGCTCGCTGTCAAATCCAAAATGACAGCTAAAACCTAAACTGAGTTGGAACTAAATCGCATTAAGACTTCGCAAACCGCTAATATAAATACTACTTTAGTTATTATTAATTTATTAAATTTCCTGCGACTTAGTCCACATAGGTAGGTACATAGGATCATGATTTGTAACGTTTACAATTGGTACCTAGGTGTAGTTAAGCCACCTTTAAAAGCTAGATACAGATGTCATCGCATACTTATTTTTAGATCTATGAAAGTGGAATATCCCATCATGCATTGTCTTGCCTAACGCGGCGTTTAATCAGCAGTAAGAAAGAAAGAAGAAAGAAAGAAGACACATGTACACACAATTTTATAGAAAAAACACAACAAAAAAAACAAACATGAAAATTAGATCATCAGCGTTGTGTGTGTCTTCGCAAAAGTGAAACGGTCGCTAGCTCAGCATTACGCTGAGGTGTTAGACGCCTGCAGCACTGATTTTCAGCCAGAACCGTCTGTGACTCAAGAAACGATACACAGTGTAGATTAAATAAATTAATATACTACATAAACCATAAACTTTTAAGTAAGAAGTAAAGTAATAAATAGATAGAACCCGACTTATGTGTAACTAGAAAATACATAAATTTATTAAATAATTTTCAATAAACAAAAAACGAAGTGTAAACAAAATTGTTCAAAAGTCAGTAAGGGGTTTGTTCTGTCTGTAACAACAGAGCTTCTGCGAAGGAACACGCCCGCGGTCGCCACCCGATCAGTTTAATCGGAGCATTAAATATTAACTAACCATTAAACGCGGATCCGGATGTAAAAACCGGCCAAGAGCGAGTCGTATTCGCGCACCGAGGGTTCCGTACAAATTCGACATGTAGTTACAAAATCCAGGGCCTTAATATGACGTCTTAATGCGATTCAGTTTAGATTCGCTCGCTGTCAGATTCATACTAAAAGTGACAGCTAAAACTTGAACTGAGTCGGAATTAGGACGTCATGGTAAAGCCCCAAGTACCTACCTATTAGCAGAGCCGTATTCATAAGCAAAATGTAGGCAGTGTTTTTTTTTTATGCGAATAGGAAGGCAAACGAGCAAGTGGGCCACCTGATGGTAAGCGATCACCACTGCCCATAGACACCCGCAACCCCGGAGGGATTCAGATGCGTTGCCAACCTAGAGGGCTAAGATGAAATGCCTCTTGTGCCCGTAATTTCCCCGGCTGTCTTACTCTCCACACCGGAACACAGCAGTGCAAGCACTGCTGCTTAGCGGCAGGATTAGCGAGTAAGATGGTGGTAGCTATCCGGACGGACCTTGCACAAGGCCCTACCACCCGCAGTGTGAGGTCATTTTATATTGGTTACTAGACAGACATGAAAATATTCTGCGGCAACGGAAACACATCTGTGAAAATTTCAACTGTCCAGCTGCCGTTCATGAGATAGGTACAGCCTGTTGATAGACAGACAGACGGAGATCAGAGTGGAGTCTTAGTAATAGGGTCCCGTTTTTACCTCTTGCATACGGAACCCTAAGAATGAGATGAAACGGGTCATGGTGATGATGTGACAGAAGTTTTATCCCTAATTAAAGATTATATAGTAATACTAGCTTCTGCCTGCGACTTCGTCCGCGTAGAGTCAGACTTAAGAACTGATGTTTGGCATATTCTGCAATAATTATTTAAGTATAGATTAGGCAGCTACGTCCTTTGAGATGTTGATCGCTATCCCACGGGAACTATGCAATTTTCCGGGATAAATAGTAGCCTATGTGTCAATCTAGGGTACCAGCTGTCTCCGGTCCAAATTTTACTTAAATCCGTCCAGTCGTTTCAGCGTGAAGAAGGAACAAAGATACACACTCACATCATCACATCCATCCATCCTCACAAACTTTCACATTTATAATATTAGTAGGATTAATATCGACAACACAGGAGAAAGAGTGGCGTCCTAAATAACCCCTACTAATATTATAAACGCGAGAGTAACTCTGTCCGTTACTTTCACGCCTATATTCATCAGCGGGTGGTAGGGCCTTGTGCAAGGTCCGTCCGGATCGCTACCCCCATCATATTCGCTAATCCTGCCGCTAAGCAGACTGCTGCTTAGCGGCAGGATTAGCGAATATGATAAGCACTGGCTTGCACTGCTGTGTTCCGGTGTGGAGAGTCAGACAGCCGGGGAAATTACGGGCACAAGAGGCATTTCATCTAAGTCCTCTAGGTTGGCAACGCATCTGCAATCCCTCCGGGCTTGCGGGTGTCTATGGGCTGTGGTGATCGCTTACCATCAGGTGACTCACTTGCTCGTTTGCCTTCCTATTCATTTAAAAAAAAAAACATCATCATCATCAGCCCGTGTCAGTCCACTGCTGGACATGGGCCTCTCCCATAGCACGCCATTGGGCTCGATCTTCAGCTCTCCTCCAATCCCTGCCACTGCCTTGCGAATATCATCGCCCCATCTAGCAACAGGACGCCCTTTACTGCGTTTGCCAAATGCCAACACGCCTATACTACGCGGTTGGCCTAGTTGGTAGCGACCCTGCCTGCAAAGCAAGCGTCCTGGGTTCGAATCCTGGTAAGGACATATATTTGTGTGATGAGCACGAATATTTGTTCCTGAGTTATGGATATTTTCTACCTATATAAGTATGTATATCGTTGTCTAGTATTCATAACACAAGCCTTGCAGCGCTTACTTTGGGAATAGGTCAATTTGTCTGAATTGTTCCCTAATATTATTACGTATTAATATTATTATTATTATTATTATTTTGCATGCCAATGTATTTGGTTAGACATGTCACTGTACCCACAATTAACTACAAGACCATTTCTTACCATGTTTAAAGCATAATAAATTATTTCATTTCATTTCATTTAATTTGAACCGATTTTACTTAAATTTGGCACAGATATAGTTTCATTCAGTCACGGAGGACATAGGATAGTTTTTATCCCGGAGTACCGCATAGTTCAAACAGGATAGCGGTGAGCAAATCGCAACGAACACAGAAAACTCGGTGGCAACAAAAGGCTACGCTGCCTAGCGGAACGGCGCGCGTTCGTCTTCCATAAATATTCTGAAAGACAGTGTTATCACGAATGCAGCGGGTGCAGCAAACCGTAAATCGATAGCGTCCCCGGCCTGTTGCACTCGTCGCAATGCACATTGCATCCGGCAGACTAGAGCTAATAGAATGGAATTGTCATTAATTTTTATTTTTTATTTTTTTTATAAGCCTTTTTATTCCGAATTCGCTACAATTTCAGTAAGTACATGTTGTTGTTGTTATTGTCGTTTATTTATTAACTTGTCGCGTAATTCGGCGTGCCTCGTGGCATAGGCCTCCTCCGTGTATTGGAGGGTTTGGGCTATAGTTCCCACGCGCGCCCAGTGCGGATTGGGCACTAAACACACACCATTGAATTTCTTCGCCGATGTGTGCAGGTTTCCTCACGATGTTTTCCTTCACCGAAAAGCTCATGGCAAATTACAAATGTAATTTTCGCACATCAATTCCGAAAAACTCAGAGGTGCGAGCCCGGGATTTGAACCCACGACGCTCTGCTTGAGAGGCCACAGGTCAAACCACTAGGCTACCATGGTCTCCATTCAATCTTATCTTACTAATATTATAAAGGCGAAAGTTTGTGAGGATGGATGGATGTGACGATGTGAGTGTGTATGTTTGTTCCTTCTTCACGCTGAAACGACTGGATGGATTTGGGTGAAATTTGGAAAGGAGATAGCTGGTATCCTAGATTAACACATTGGCTACTTTTTATCCCGGACAATTGCATAGTTCCCGCGGGATAGCGATAAACATGTAAAAAGTCGTAGCTATGTAGTCCCAAAGTAAGCGCTAGTAAGGCTTGTATTATGGGTACTAGACAACGATATACATACTTGTATAAAGAAATACATACTTAAATAGATGGAAACCATGACTCAGGAACGCATCGTGCTCATCACACGAATATATGCCCTTACCAGGATTCGAACCCGGGCCGCTTGCTTCGCAGGCAGGCTCACTACCAACTAAGCCAACCACGTGTAAACCACGTCGTTGTTTTTTTTTTAATATACTTAACAAATCGCCAGTCGGTGCCATTAGCGTTTACATTTCACAACTAACGAGGTATTGTCAAGGTCCATGTTGGCGACGTTAGCGATTTTGGCACTCGCGATAGTGCCTCAAGTCATAAGCGATCGCCGTTTTAAGACAAATTATGTTCACTCAAATCCTGTCAATCGTTTGGATGTTACCTGTAAGAAATCCCTCTTAGAGATAAGTTCGCCTTTGTACATTTATACATACACACATAAATCACGTCTTTATCCCTTACAGGGTAAACAGAGCCTAAGGTAACAAGCCCTGAAGGCCACGTTTAGCATGATTGTGGGCGTATAGGAAAGGGGAATCCAAATAGCGATGGGTTGCTAGCATCGCCCGTAATATGATTCCTAAGAGTTTCGCCCAAATTTGTAATATTCTAATAGTTGTATTTTTTTTTATGTGAATAGGAAGGCAAACGAGCAAGTGGATCACCTGATGGTAAGCGATCACCACTGCCCATAGACACCCGCAACCCCGGAGGGATTGCAGATGCGTTGCCAACCTAGAGGACTTAGATGAAATGCCTCTTGTGCCCGTAATTTCCCCGGCTGTCTTACTCTCCACACCGGAACACAGCAGTGCAAGCACTGCTGTTTAGCGGCAGGATTAGCGAGTAAGATGGTGGTAGCGATCCGAACGGACCTTGCACAAGGCCCTACCACCCGCAAAATGTATGTTTATATTCGTATAAGTTATGGTATGGCCTGGCCCGATTTCACCAATACGACAATTGTCGATTCCAAGTGACGATTCTCTATTACATTACAAACTCGACGAGAATATACGCCAGTTGGCTTCATAATACGTATTGCAGTTCGAATTGTCAATAGATCATAAGATATGTAGGGTATAAGGTATGTAGATCATAAGATAGATTATAAGATAATATTTTGCATGCCAATGTATTTGGTTAGACATGTCACTGTACCTACAATTAACTACAAGACCATTTCTTACCATGTTTAAAGCATAACAAACTATTTCATTTCATTTTATTTCAATGGTCGCTGACATAGACGATTTGGTGGAATAGGGACCTGGGGCCTTACCATGACGTCTTAATGCGTTTCAGTTTAGGTTCGCTCGCTGTCGGATTCATACTAAAAGTGACAGCTAAAACTTGAACTGAGTCGGAATTAGGACGTCATGGTAAGGCCCCTGAGGCCTCGTCTTAATGCGATTCAGTTTAGGTTCGCTCGCTGTCAGATTCATACTAAAAGTGACAGCTAAAACTTGAACTGAGTCGGAATTAGGACGTCATGGTAAGGCCCCTGAGGCCTCGTCTTAATGCGATTCAGTTTAGGTTCGCTCGCTGTCAGATTCATACTAAAAGTGACAGCTGAAACTTGAACTGAGTCGGAATTAGGACGTCGTGGTAAGGCCCCTGAACCGCTGCCGCTCATGCCGTGGCCACAGCGGCCCGCTTCCAACGCGGCGTGACTCCCCCAAGGCCCGATTCTCAAATAAACGCTTAGAATGTTTATGGCAAGGTATTGTAAGTTATTATTGACGGTTATAACATCAGGAATACTGCCAAAGCATGCGCCTAGTAAATAAATCAGCGGGAATGACAGTTTACTAAAGTATTACACGCTGGCAACCGCAACTGTTCAACCTAACAATGCACCAAGAAGTTAACATATTTGCGCAATTTTCTAGTGGAGTGTTTACATCTCCAGCCTACGTCCCACTGCTGGGCACAGGCCTCCTCTCAGAATGAGAGGGCTTGGGCTATAGTTCCCACGCGGGCCCAGTGCGGATTGGGAACTTCACACACACCAATGAATTACTTCGCAGTTGTATGCAGGTTTCCTCACGATGTTTTTCCTTCACCGAAAAGCTCATGGTAAATTTTTACCAATTTTATTAGCATTTATTAGCATTTTTATTTTTGGTGTTTACAGAAATTTTAATGTATTAATTACTAGCTGTTGCCTGCGACTTCGTCTGCAAAGAATTCGTTTATCGCTATCCCGCGGGAATTTTCCGAGATAAAAAGTAGCCTTATGTGCTATTCCAGACTTTTCTCTATCTATGTGCCGAATTTCATCCAGATCCGTTAGGCCGTTGTGGCGTGATTGAGTAACAAACAGACATCCATCCATCAATACTTTCGCATTTATAATATTAGTTAGATTAGACTAGCTTCTGCCCGCGACTTCGTCCGTAGAATCAGACTTACATTAGGCAGCTACGACCTTCGACATGTTTATCGCTATCCCGCGGCAACAATACAATTTTCCGGGATAAAAAGTAGCCTATGTTTTAATCTAGGGTACCAGCTATCTCCGTTCCAAATTTTAACCAAATCCGTCCAGTCGATTCAGCGTGAAAAAAGAACAAACATACACACTCACATCGTCACATCTATCCTCGCAAACTTTCGCATTTATAATATTAGTAGGATTAACGGGAACGTGTTAACTGTCCACAGGATATCATTATTAGTTGTTTCGACTTGTCTCATAAAAATCCTATTAAAATAAAACTATCCCATTCATCCCGGAAGAAGGGAACCAGAGTTCTGACGACGTCAATGTGAAGTCAGCGGCGGAGGTGGCCTCCGGTCCTGTGATGGGTGAGGCGGACATAAACATAACGTCGATGGTAAACTTACTATAAATTCTAGGGATTGCAATCCGGATAATCCGAAATTCGAAATAACCGGATAAATCCGGATTTTTGTCGCCTTTTATAGATTCGGACTTTTAGCATAAAAATCCGGTTATTTCGGATTTCAATTACAGTTGACAAAGTTGACATTTAAGCAGAATTTCCTATTGAATTTAGTTTCATTTCATTCATTCATGCGTTCGTTTCGTTTCCCGCCACGTGGCATATCTATCCCTCTCCCCTCCGCGCTTTGCTAGCTACCTCATACCTAGCTTTAGATCTAGCTAGTCGGCCGGTCCGGTAGTACTGTACTGCAGACACAGCAGTACTGGACTGATGAAACGCGGATTATCAAGATTTTTGCAGTTTTATTTTATATATTCTTAGGGAAATTTTAAAAACAATAAAATTTAACACCATTAGGTTTCAAAAAACATGTAATTACATGAAAATTTCAAAATATTAATAAAAATCCGAAAAATCCGGATAATCCGGATTTGTACAAGTTGATAATTTGTAAATCCGGATTTGAGAAAAGAACCGGATTTTGCAATCCCTAATAAATTCTCTCGAATGTTACAGGACACTTCTGAGAATATTCATGCTATTTTGGCTATTTAGAGAATGTTAACGCTAAGTAAACCTAGCTCTCATCTTAACATACCTACTGGTTTACGAAACCACTTCCGATATCCACACATTTGATAGTGGCATTTGCCACGACTCTGTGAGCCTGGCCCTGGGGTCCGCTTTGACAACCCAATCCCAAGATTTGGCGTAGGCACTAGTTTTACAGAAGCGACTGCCATCTGACCTTCCAACCCAGAAGGGTAACTAAGCCTTATTGGGATTGGTCCGTTGTCCTCACGATGTTTTCCTTCGCCGAAAAGCTCATGGTAAATTTCAAATGTAATTTCGCACATAAATTCCGAAAAACTCAGCGGTGCGAGCCCGGGATTCGAACCCGCGACCCAAGTTTGGAAGCCACAGGTCAAACCACTAGGCTACCACGGCTTCTTATCAGTTTGATAGTGCTAACAGGTTAAATAATTCAACACACTAATGTTACACTCGGTTTCAATAAGGAAGGGTTGTATGTGACATTAACATTGACGAATCTAGAGGAGAGGCTTCTTTGTGACACCTTTGACATAAAACAATTATCGACATATTAATCTATAATTATAATTCCTATTTTACGCTTTTTGCCAAGTTGTGTTTTTTCAACAAAATAGGTTGAATAAAATAATATTTAACTTCATAATGTAATTGAAGTTCTAAGGAATCTATTTATTACCAGTAAAATCGATTGGTATGTGTAGTGAGTGTGAAAGAATGTAAAATACTCACTTCATATTTTTGTAGGTTGTCTTTGGATTTTCGATTACACGCGATTTTAAGCAATTACTCAATTATACATAGTCACCTCTCTAGTTTTAATGACCATAGAATGTAATCTAGCTACGTCTCGTCAATAGTGACATATATTGAAAATTTGTACGTGAAAATTATGTAAACGCAAAAACATCGCCGTGATTCTTTTTAGAACGTTATTAATGCTCAGTACCAAGTATTGATTTATTTCTAAGTAATTCAATTTAGTGTTTATTTTGCTGTCAAAACTTTCGTGAACGCTAACAGTCACATTATATGGATCTGTCACACAACCCTTCCTTATTGAAACAGACCGTAGTGTGTGTGTGCATGTTTTTCTGCAGTCGATAGTTTTTCCCATCCCTAGCTGCGTTGCGTATACTTAACCTGGATTCTAAATGCGGAATAAACTTTACGAGCTCACGATAGAGTCGAGAACTCAATCGCGAATCGCGAAAGATCTGCCGCACACACTCAATTTTAGTCGCGTAGAAATCTAACTAATATTTATTTTAGTTTTAGTTAAATTAGTTTATCTTGTTGTTTATATTTAAGTTGTATTTTAGGAGTTTTGTTAAATAAAAATTATACTAATCTAACTAATATTATAAATGCGAAAGCATGGATGGATGGATGTTTGTTTGTTACTCAATCACACCAGAACGGCCCAACGGATCTGGATGAAATTCGGCACATAGATAGAGAAAAGTCTGGAACAGCACATAGGCTACTTTTTATCCCGGAACATCGCGTAGTTATCGCGGGATGGCGATAAACGAATTCTTTGCAGACGAAGTCGCTGGCAGCAGCTAGTACAGAATAAAGCAAACTCCTTCAAAGGTGGCCGGTAGACGGTCTGACGTGCTGACGTGATGGCTAGCTGCCATGTGTCAAACGACTCCTGTCTGCCTGCTTTGCATATAAATAAATAAATGAACAAATAAATATCATGGGACAAACTACACCAATTGACCCAGTCCCAAACTAAGCAGAGCTTGTGCTTGGGCTATATAATTCATTATTTGTCCATTCTCTATTAAATTGTACTAATACCACTCATATATTGTGCTTGTAAGCGTTGAATGATATCAAGTCTTTCATTTAGAACCTGAGGTCAAAGTCAAAATCAAAGTCGAAAGTAGGTATTTAACAAAAAAAAAGGAAAAACAAACCTTAAAAAAAAGGTCCCTTATTTCAGACTCTCGTGCTAGACGTGTCTAAGAAATAAAAGAGAACGACCATCGTAACATTCTTTGACGTAAAGTGCTATTAAAATAAGTCAACTGGAAACCGGTTTTTGCGTGGCTTTTTATGAAATAGAGTGGCAGAAACAATTGGCTCACCCATGGACATCCGCCGCCAAACGATTGCAGATGCTCTAACTAGTGTCTAGTGGAATTTTTAAAGCGACGCCTTCCTTGGACTTGTAATATCTAATGTATTTTTTTTGTGACTTGTGTCTGTTGCTTTATATTTGTACAATAAAGCATTTACTTACTTACTTGTGAGCGTCCATAGGCTACGGTAGCCGCTTACCATCAGGCTGGCCGTACGCTTGCTTACCACGGACGTGGTACAAAAAAACTGTGATCTAGTGATTAGTGGTGCTTACATGCCATCAAGACCCCACTTGCTCGTTTGCCTACCAGGAGCCTTACCATGACGTCTTCTCAGTTCAGTTAACTGTCATTTTTAAGTTAGATCTGACAGCGAGCGAACCTAAACTGAATCGGAATTGAATCACATTAGGACGTCATGGTAAAGCCGAATTTACATTATGCAACTAATTTCGTGCAACAGCATTACATTGCTCGGCCTATAACCTAACGCTTCAAAAGTGATTGATCAAACGCCGCAGTGTAATGCTAGTTGCACGAAATTATTAGCATAATGTAAATTCGGCTTAAGGCCCCTGGGGCCTTACCATGACGTCCTAATTCCGACTCAGTTCAAGTTTTAGCTGTCACTTTTAGTATGAATCTGACAGCGAGCGAACCTAAACTGAGCTAACTAAAAGTGACAGCTAAGACTTGAACTGAGTCGGAATTAGGACGTCATGGTAAGGCCCCTGGTCGTATAAAAAAATCGCAATCGTGTCATAATCGTAGTTCATTAACATTGCATTAGTCGCGTGCGTGAATCGCAGCTGATCGCAAGCCTACGGCCGACCTATCGCCAGATTGATCAGTCTAGCCGGTCGTAAAAGCAATTTATGGAGATAAATATGATTGCGGTTTTCATCAATATGGTGAAATGTACACAGAAGAACTGTATCTATGTACAACACGAAGGGAGCACATACCATCCCGGCTAGCACGACAGCGCGCAAGAGTCGCGTCGCGCCCAAGATAGATTACCCGTCCCTTTCTAGAACGAACAGTAAGAAAAAGACGGGCAATCTCTCTCGCGCGCGACGCGACTCTTGTGCGCTGTCGTGCTAGACGTGCTGAGTCGGAATTAGGACGTCATGGTAAGGCCCCTGCACGTCTAGCACGACAGCGCACAAGAGTCGCGTCGCGCCCAAGATAGATTACCCGTCCCTTTCTATAACGAACAGTAAGAAAAAGACGGGCAATCTCTCTCGCGCGCGTCGTGACTCTTGTGCGCTGTCGTGCTAGACGTGCTGAGTCGGAATTAGGACGTCATGGTAAGGCCCCTGCACGTCTAGCACGACAGCGCACAAGAGTCGCGTCGCGCGCGAGAGAGATTGCCCGTCCCTTTCTACATCGAACAGTAAGAAAAAGACGTGCAGGGGCCTTACCATGACGTCCTAATTCCGAGTTCAAGTTTTAGCTGTCACTTCTAGTATGAACCTAAACTGAATCGCATTAAGATGTCATAGTAAGACCTCTGATATAGCATAGATTACGCAAATATCACTTCCATGCTGGTCTGAGAGAAAGAAAAAACATAGAATATACCAACTACTACTCTTATTAGTAGTAAAGGTCCAAGGGAATCGGCCAAAATCTTAGGAATCATGTTATAGACGATATCAACCCATCACTATTTTGATACCCCTTTGTACGCCCACGATCATGCTAAACACGGCCTTTGGTTCTTGTTACCTTAGGCTCTGTTTACCCCTGGGATAAAGACGTATTACGGCAAGAACGGGATGTTACGATTTGCGGGAAGAAAAGTAGATAGATCTACTTTTTGTTGAACTGCTTCGTTCTTTTTCCAAACCCCCATAAACATCCCAGTTAACACTAGAGTAGCTGCACCAAGAAGTTACCAAAGTTTCGAAATTGCCTAGTGGAATGTTCTAGTTCTAGTGGAAGCTTCTGGCCGCGACTTCTTGCATTAGGCAGCTACGATCTTTGACATGTTTGGCTATACCGCGAGGACTATGCAAATTTCCGGGATAAAAGTAGCCTATGTGTTAATCTAGGGTACCAGCTATCTCCGTTCCAAATTTTATCCAAATCCGTCCAGTCGTTTCAGCGTGAAGAAGGAACAAACATACACCACATCGTCACATCCATCCATCCTCACAAACTTTCGCATTTATGATATTAACGGAGATAGCTGGTATTCTAGATTAACACATAGGCCAATTTTTATCCCGGAAAATTGCATAGTTCCCGCGGGATAGCGATAAACATTTTAAAAGTCGTAGCTGCCTAATGTACTTAAGTCTGACTCTACGCAGACGATGTCGCGGGCAGAAGCTAGTTTATAATATTAGTAGGATGCCTGTCCGCCAATGCGTATACGAGCTTGGTTAACGTGTCAACCAACTTTGTTGCAGGCGATGCTGTTCTACGCACCTCGTTGGCTGTGGAAGTCCTGGGAGGGTGGCAAGATACGCGCCCTCATGATGGACCTGGACGTGGGCGTCTGCACCGAAATAGAGAAGAAGACCAAGAAGAAGCTCATCCTGGACTATCTGTGGGAGAATCTGCGGTATCACAACTGGTGGGCGTACCGGTACTACTTGTGCGAGGGGCTGGCCCTTATCAATGTTATAGGTAAGCTGTCTAGTAGGTAGTACCACCACTGAAAAAAATAATTTGCTAAATGAAACCGAACTTTCGTCAGCCTGTAACTTAAAAAAAGGTGACTACTAACTAAGGCAATATCTTAGCAAAATCTTTGGTTATGTTTTGTTCTTTATAGGTAAACCTGATCGTAAATGATATTAACTTTAATAACGCCTTACCGAATTATGGTTATTGATGAAATAACCGAAGTAGTTTGGTTAAATATTTTTTTCAGTGACGTTATTTTAAAGTTAGTGTCCGGTCGAATTATGTTTTTTTGCCAAAACCGAATCGATCTCGATAGGCATTATGGCATCGTAGCTTTCTAGCGAATATACCGATTTGGATGTGGTTTTTTTTTTTCATTCGAAAGCCAGTTTCGGTGTGATAGTTTTTAGCCATGTTTGGTAAAAATCGGCCCAGCAGTTTGAAGAGTATCAGCTCTTCCAAAATGATGTAGGCAAGTAAGGCATTTTTAGCATAAAATTGAACTATTTTTTATTTACGTATACTAGACGTGGGGGCTTATAAACTTTATAATTTGACTAGCTGTTACCGGCGGCTTCGCCCCCGTTCCATCATTTTTTGCAAAATATTGTTACATATTGAACCTCCTGTCAAATAACAAACACAACAAAAAAGAATTAGCGAAATCGGTCCAGCCGCTAACGCGTGTTTCCGTGAGCAAGGGAAATAGGGATTCATTCTTTATACACTGACGTGCAAAAATAAGTGGTCACTTTTCATACAAAGCTCGATGAAAAGCGAACCGTTATTTTTGCTCGTGAGTATATATATCTAGAGTAGATGTTATCTTTCTTATTTATTCACGTTGAGTCGAATCAAAACACTAATTTCGTTCTACAAATTTGAAGTCCGTACCGCTAACCCTTCAGTTATTTTTAACAACTTTTTAATGACACTAAAGCAGGAACGGCTGTAAACATCCCGGCAAAGGTCACCGTGTTTTATGTCTGTTTTAATTCAATATGTTATGATTTACAATGCGGGGTAGTTGGAGATTCGGGCGGCGAGCGCCGCAGATGGCTCACTGATATTTCATGTTCGGGCTGGCTGGGCCATTAGGTGCGCGAAAAAAAAAGGAAAAAGTGGTGCATTTGATTCCCAGTTTTTGGAAAGTCCGAGTTTGATCTACTCAGACTCAACGACACTATTGATTCTTGTAAATTTGTAAGTGGTAAAAGGTCCCCCGGTCAGTACTCTTAAGTACTATGTTTTCAATTAACAAAAAACTGCCTTGCTTTTTTGCTCGCTGGGGCCGTACCATGACGTCTTAATGCGTTTCAGTTTAGGTTCGCTCGCTGTCAGATCCATACTAAAAGTGACAGCTAAAACTTGAACTGAGTCGGAATTAGGACGTCATGGTAAGGCCCCTGATTTTTCATTGATATGGCAAAGAACGCCTGATTCAATAAAATACTTAGTTTTTATACATTTCTCATCAAAATGATCGCTTGTTCCCCGTACATAACTATTTTACATTACCAGGGCAATCTAAGGTAAAATAAAGACTATCTCTAAATTAAAACAAACATGCTCGCGGCTTGGGGTCGCCCAAGGGCCACCCCCGCCGCACATAAACCTAAATTAATCCAAATTACCCTACATTGGTTTCACCAGTGCCGGCTATGTAACTTGATTATACAATACAATAACTCTTTATTGAACACCACATATAACAATCAAAACAGAGAAAAGGTATACAGGAGTAATAAGATAACAATAGGCGGCCTTATCGCTACAGAGCGGTTATCTACGGGGAACAAGCTGAAATGTTCATGTAGACATTTTTTAAAAAACGCCCGTGGGCTGGCCCCACAAGCCAAAGGGTCCGCTCAGCGAATCTCCTCCGATATTGCTTGCGCACCGGAACTGTTGCGTCTAGAATAACAACTACCGCGACCAGTCTGCCTCTAATTGTTGACATCTACAAAAAGCTAAGCGCGAACCCCGCGAAAAGAAGTTCCGTAGTCAAAAAAAAAGTTATTTCGGAAGGACATCCATATTTGTTAGTGTTACTGTTTGTTTGAGAGCTATGTTAGAAGTTAGAACGTAATTAAAATGTAATACTTACTTCACAAAATGATAGGTGAAAAACTTAACTTAAGTAAATGACCTGTTTTATGTATGCCATATATGTATGTATGTATAACTCTTTATTGTACATAAAACACATTAATTTTACAGGTAATGAGATAAATAAACAAAGGCGAACTTATCCCTTAAAGAGATCTCTTCAATTTGTCTATTCGCACACATGACTAACACATACAACAGGTCGTTTACTTAAGTTTTTACCTAGGTATTTATATCTATCCTACAATTTGACCACGAGAAGTGGCTCCAATTTGAGTTCCGAGATTGACACAAACGAAAAAAAAACCCTCCCATGAAGAAATTGCTGAACCGATTTTTACCTGTAGGTAACATGGGTCTAAGTTACCCTCCGTGTTGGGACTAATAAATTAACCCAACCTTATGCTCTAAAAATACAAAATATGTAAGCTAAACCTAAAGGCTCTAAACCCTGCCGCTAAGCAGCAGTGCTTGCACTGCTGTGTTCCGGTGTGGAGAGTAAGACAGCCGGGGAAATTACAGGCACAAGAGGCATTTCATCTTAGCCCTCTAGTGTCTATGGGCAGTGGTGATCGCTTACCATCAGGTGACCCACTTGCTCGTTTGCCTTCCTATTCGCATAAAAAAAAATGCAAATAAAGCCGTGGTAGCCCAGTAGTTTGACCTGTGGCCTCTCAAGCAGAGGTTCGTGGGTCGAGCCCTGACTCGCACCTCTACATTATACTCGTATCTTGAGCTTTTCGGTGAAGGTAAACATCGTGAGGGAACCTGCACACATCTGCGAAGCACAATGGTGTGTGAAGTTCCCAATCCGCACTGGGCCCGCGTGGGAACAGCACAAGCCCTCTCATTGTGAGAGCCTGTGCCCAGCAATGGGACATAAAATACGCTGATGATGATGCTATAATATCTTTGTTTTAGGGCAAATGTTCCTCATGAACCGGTTCTTCGACGGAGAGTTCATGGCTTTTGGCCTGAACGTGATCGAGTACATGGAGTCCGACCAGGAGGACCGCGTGGACCCCATGATATACGTCTTCCCAAGGTAAGACTACCCTGTACCACTACTCTCAGTCATGTACTTTCTAAAGCCTACTCCTCGTTAATGGCTGAGCCCAAAATTTCAATTAAAAATGGTTTTCCCACAACCACAATATTTTTGAACGATCTTTCCAACGACATTCCATACTATGCGAGGCCTCATGTTGCTGACCGCTGCCTCAGACGATCAAATACTTGGGGCCTTACCATGACGTCCTAATTCCGACTCAGTTCAAGTTAGCTGTCACTTTTAGTATGAATCTGACAGCAAGCGAACCTAAACTGAATCGCATTAATACGTCATGGTAAGGCCTCATCCACGCTTTCTTACAGGATGGTCAAATGCACGCTGTTCAACAAGTTCGGCTCCTCCGGGGAGGTGGAACGCCACGACGCCCTCTGCATCCTTCCCCTCAACGTGGTCAACGAGAAAATCTACGTCTTCCTTTGGTTCTGGTTCGTCATACTGGGCATACTCACCTTCATCACTCTCCTCTACCGGATCGTCATCATCTTCTCCCCGAGAATGCGGGTCTACATGATGAGGATGCGCTTCCGGTTGGTGCGACGCGACAACGTAGACACGATCGTGCGCCGCAGCAAGATGGGGGACTGGTATCTCCTCTACATACTCGGGGAGAACTTGGATTCCGTTATCTTCAGAGACATAATGCACGAGTTCGCCAACAAGCTGAACCACAATTACCAGCACCACATCCATGGGGTCCCAGACGCGTGACCACCGATACCAGGTTGGGTATTCCATACCTGACTAACGTCGCTTCAGAGGAACATGGACCCTCCCGTTTAGACAATGATTTGTGAAGTGCTTTAGTTTGATCTCAACGCGCCAAAGAACAGGCTGACAGTGATCATCGTTTTATCTTTAGCTCTGTGTTTTTTGTAAGTTTTCTGTCGCGAAACACGCCTCGAACGAGTTGTAATGTCAAGGAATTAGCAGAACAGTCATATTGTGTATGAAATGGCTCTTTCAATCGTATTCTTATCGAGGTTTTGTAATGCTATTGAGAACAGTTTGTTGCCGTTTTGATCTACTATTGGCGCTGCCAATTTTTCTATAGTGGTCGAGACAACGCGTTCGAGACGTGAAAACTTACCAGGAGACCTGACAAGTGTAGTGTGCCGGGAGTTGGACTCTTCACTAGACCGGATAGTCTTCTAAGTCTAAAGTGGAAGGCGTTTCGCGTCCAGTTGCGGCGATCTTTGCAGCGCACTCGGGCCTTACCATGACGTCAACGCGTTTCAATTCCGACTCTAAACTGAATCGGGATTGAATCGCGTTAAGACGTCATGGTAACCCAGTTCGCATCTGCTTGTTGATCCACGTCGCTCGCTCCGCTCACCCGTTCACTTAAGGACTAGTTCAAATACCAAACAATAAATGATGATGCGAATGTACAATCGAGTTGATATTTATGTATCTATTTATTTATTTGTATAATATCCAGTGCTTTAGTGTTGGCACTGGATCAATTGGAGTGAAGTGTCCTACGATATAATAATTTTCAAATGGAATTGAGACCGGCACACTACAGCTCTGTGATGTTTCTATAACAGATATCAGATGCACCATAGATTACGCAAATGTTACAAGCGTCTATTGTTCCATACATTTTGAAAATACGAAGCCATTTTGAAGCGGTTCCAATTGAATCGTTTGAATCGAATCGGTTTGTATTTCCCGTCACTTTCTGGCTGTGACGTCACTTGGTAAAAAGTCACATGTTGTGATGGCATAATCTGTGGTATAACTGATATCTGTGGTATCTATGTTATAGCTGCTAATTGCAGCGATGAAACTGTCAATTCCTAAATAAAAAAGGAATTCGAACTATCATTGCTGTTTTCATCTTTCTGTTATAAGAATTAGTGGATTGCCAAAGTCTGTGCTGGACCCTGTTCTGAGCAATAGAGACTTCCTTACATTATTTTTAATTGGAGACATCTGTATTTCACAAATTTTTAGATCCAACTGAACTTAACTTGATTTGCACTTAGCAATGCACCAAGAAGTTACCAAAGATTTTTTATAATAAATAATGAATGAAGTCTCTATTCCACAGAACAGAGTTCATTTTGACAATAATGGTCGATTTTAATTGCGTATCATAGACCTCGAAACTTGCAATACTTAATTATATAATTAATACGTAGCTATAGTTAATTCGGATAGCGAACTTTAAGCTCCGTTTGCCGACTAGAGGCATGCCACTGTGGCATCGACGCTTTGGCCCCCGGAGTAAACGTAACGACATTGTGGCATGCCACATGTAGCCGATGTTGCATGTGGCATGCGGCAGTGTTACCCTGATATAGACGACATGCGCCAAAAGACAAAATACGGCAGCTAATGTTACAGTTACAGCTAAATGTAACTTTAACCCTTACCGACGATTTTTAACCGATCTACAAGAATTACAAAAGCGTTGGTTATGGTTTAAGTTATCGATAAAATAACTTGGGGCTCACGCTCAGAGTTTTATAAATTGAACCTTGCGTGCTCCGCTCAGGGTTCAATTTAAATTGTTCTAATGTATTGGATTTTGAAGTGTTCATCTGACTCAATTGACCACGTTATATTTAATGGAGGATTAATGTTAATTGTCATATATGTAACAGGCAGGATCGCGAATTGAATGTAATATAGGGTAGTGATAGGGCAAGTGTAAAAAATTTGTTAGACTAAAAAATATTATAAAAATGCTTCTCTATCAATTACAGGATAGTTAATAGACTTAGAAACAGGATTAGTAATTTTCGTAAGTTCGTTCGTTCAAATAGAATAAATACCTACGGAAATATTCAACAATATCAATTAAATACAAATTTGGACTTTAAAATAACAGGAGAAGGTTGCTTTTTGAACGACGACTTCGAAAGTTACGCCGTTTTAGACGCTTGGAGCTTGTAGCACTGCCACTCGACTGTCTGGATCAAAAAAGTGGTGACCGCAATAAGCATACGATACGCAACTTTATCTTCTAAGCTGTAAGGTTCCAGTTAGTATGTTCCAATTTTTTGTTTCAAATAGTTGAAAAATATTTATTATAAATATTAAATTAATGTGTAACAATGTTTATTTATTTGTTAATCATCGGACTCCGAGCATCTGTCCTTTTCTAACGGTATTTATTAGAAAGAGACGAGAGACCTAGTCTCTCCTTACAAAGAGAACCAATTTATGTAGATTAAAGAAGTTTAAAGAGATTTAAAAAGATTTAAAAGTTTCTTAAAGTGCTATCCTCATAACAAATTAAATTAAGACAGATTTAGCTACGAATGGCAGAGTGAGGCCAGTTTAACTACGCCTTGCTGTGTGCATACAGAATACAAACACCCCGTAACGGTAAGTCTCGGGGGTATATAAACAATTAAACATAAACATAGCTATAGAAGCTAAAAAGAACATTTTGTTATAAAATTGGACTTAAAAAAAAACACTCATAAAAGTAATGAATTATTTCTGATTCTCAAAAGGTTGTGCGCCTTTGGTTTAACTCTCTCCCTCTCTTTCTCTCTGGTCGTATTTCTGGCATTTAGTGACCGCCCACTCATTCATGCCAGCCTTTTCCATCGTAAAGAGCGAGCGTAGTCAACATTTTTGTTAAAGATCGTTTTTTACTTTCAAATTCTGATTACCGATATTTTGCTGTTCAAGAAGTGTTAATTTTTTAAAATATTTTTTTAGCTTCTACAGCTATGGTTATATTATTATTATAATTAAGTACCCCAGTGAATTACACGCACACCAATGCAAACCAACTCAGCTAGGCTGCTGAGCAAAGATTAAACAAAGCTGCAGTTATAAAACGTTGTAAATCATTTTAAATCATTTTCAAACGTTATACAACAAAACGGTAGCTTAGCGCTCCCACACTGACGTTATATAATGTCAAGTATACTTGAAATTGGAATCTAATTCGTTCATATTTTTTTTAGGAAATCCAAATACCTATTTAACATCATAGGGGAAAGTGGTCAGCATTCGTACACTTTTAAGATTTCATTTTATATTTTTTATTTAACTGTCAAATTTAGGTAGTTTATGTAGGTACCTGAAAAGTGTAACAAATATATTGTAGTTTGTTACAAAAAAGTCAAAACCGAAACCATGATGTCAAAGCCAACCAATTAATCAACGATAAGGTAGGTATATGTACGAATGGAGACCATTTTCCCCTATTAATCTTCGATATAAGAATAGTTTTCATACGGTTCTTAGCATTTCTGACCCACCTGACGTACCTTCAGAGCGGGTAGTGCTGCCGCCCGCACCTCTCTCGGCCCCCTTTGTCGTCCCCGCCCGCGCCCCTGTGCCGCGAGGGCGGGGACTCAGTTAAGCGGTCGGTCTACAGTGATTAAGTTTTCGGAAGCCCTGGTGGTCTCATTGGTAGGACGCTTGGCGTGAACAGGGGGTACCTATTACGTCTTAACGCGATTCAATACCGATTCAGTTTAGGTTCGCTCGCAGTCAGATCAATCTACATCTACACTATATATAATATAATATATAATATAATATAATATATATATATATTAATAATAATAATAATAAAGCTTTATTCATTCTGATTTTTTACATTTAGACTGTGTTTTAGTGTTGTTAGTGTAATAAATTCTTAATGACTAATGTTAGTAATGTAATTTTTTAAATTAAATCAGACCCCTTTCGGGTAAAAGCCTCCTCCAACTCTTTCCATTTTTTCCGATCTTGACCTGCTTCCATCCACCTATTTCCTGCTACTTCCTGTATGTCATCGGCCCATCGTCTCTTGGGTCTCCCGACATGCCTTTTTCCTATGGGCCCTTTCCAGTCTGTTACCCTTAGCGACCACCGTTTGTCCTTCAGTCTACATATGTGTCCAGCCCACTGCCATTTTTGTTTCAAGGCATATTCAAGAGCATCTGTTAGCTTGGTTTTTTTCCTAATAATTTCACTTTTTACCTTTTGTATTTTCCTTATCTTTAAGATGCTTCTTTCCATTGCTCTTTGTGTAGTTACAAGCCTGTTTTTAATTTTGTTTGTGTACACCCACGTTTGACATCCGTATGTTAGGGTTGGCAAGATACATGTGTCCATTATAATCTTTTTTTCTTTTGAACTATAATCTCCTTTCAGGATTTCCTTTTGTGCCCAAAATCTATTCCAAGTGATATTAACTCTTCTATCCACTTCCTCTTCGTTTCTGTTTGTGTTAAATGAGACTTGTTTTCCAAGATAGACATATTCGTTCACATACTCTATTTCTTTTCCATCTACATATATTTTTATTCTGTTGTTGTTCGTCATGGCTTTAGTTTTACTTGGGTTCATATCTAGGCCGACCTTTTTGCTCTCCTTGTCCAAAGTTTGGATCATGTGTTCAAGTTCGTTTGCTGTTTTGGCAAAAAGCACGATGTCGTCAGCAAATCTCAGATGTGTTAGGTTTTGGTCCATTATTCTGATCCCATTATATTTCCAGTCGATCTTTTGGAAGATGCTCTCTAACACAGCTATGAATAGTTTGGGTGATATCGGGTCGCCCTGCCTTACACCTCTGCCTATTTCAATTTCTTCTCCTCTTCTTTCTAGTTTTACTTGGCTTACACTTTTCGAGTACATATTTTTTAAAATATTTATGTATGTTTTGTTTATATTACAAGCTTTTAGTGTATTCCAAATAGAGTTATGTGTTATACTATCAAACGCCTTTGAGTAGTCGACAAAAGCAACATATAAAGGACAGTTGAATTCTTTGTATTTCTCCAGTATTTGCTCTATTACTTGTATGTGGTCATGCGTGGAGAATCCTGCCCTAAATCCCGCCTGTTCGATAGGCTGGTTACTGTCTATTTGTTCGGTTATCCGGCTCAGAAGAATTGATGCAAATAGTTTGTAAATGCTCGACAACAAGCTGATCGGCCTGTAGTTTCCGATGTCGAACGGGTTGCCCTTTTTATGAAGTAGTATTATGTCCGATCGGCACCATTGCGCAGGTACTGTTTCCAATTCAAGCACCATATTGAAAATTCGGGTAAGATGTTCCACCAAAACAGGTGCTCCCTTCTTTAGTGCTTCATTACTGATGTTGTCGGGTCCAGGACATTTATCATTTTTCAGTTTTTTTATATGTGATAATACTTCATCCTCACTTATGCACAGTATGCACTCTACGTTTTGGTTTGGTAATGTTATAAAAGTATTGTCATCTACGTTTCTTGTTTCGTTCTTATCTTCTAAACGTCTGCTATATAGATTTTTATAGAATTCTGTGGCACAGCTTAGCACTTCAAATCTGTTTCTTGTCTTTTTCTTCCCTTCCAAGTTTTGTAACCAATTTTTATGTGTACTTAATTCCTTGTAGGCTCGTTTTGAACTTCTGTAGTTATTTAGATTGCTTTCTATTATCCTTCTCCTATGATTATTATAATCGTTCTTAATAGCTTTATTTGTCTTTTTAAATAGGTTTTTGAGTTCTTCTCTCATTTCCTTGGTTTTGTTTTTGGTTTTAATCATCTTTGTGCGTTGGTTTATGAGGTCTAATGTAGGTTCTGAGAGTATTTTGTTACGTTTGTTTTTATTTCGTAGTTCCTTTTGTTTCGTTTTCAGGCTATTTATTATCATTTTCTCGAACTTATTATAGTAACTTTGTAGATCTTGTGTATTGTCAAAGTTATTGAGTTGGTTAATGTTACTTTTTAGATTGTCGATGAATGTACTGATTTCTTGGTCTCCTTTTAGGGATTTGGGCGTCGAACTGAAGCCATTTCTACTCCTTTTAGGAGAATCTAGTTTAAAGTTTGCTCTCAATAGTCTGTGATCTGATGGAAACTTTACGTTTTTTAGTATTTCAACATTTGTTATTCTGCGTGGTGTGTTGCTCATTACAAAGTCAATTTCATTTTTGGTCTTTTGATCTGGTGAGATCCAAGTCCACTTGCGATCTTCTTTTTTTCTAAAATAAGTGTTCATTATCGACATTTTATTTTCATAAGCGTATTGTATCATTCTTTTACCTCTTTCATTTCTTTTACCATAACCATATTTTCCCATTATCATGGATTCCGAGCTTTTAGGTATTCCAATCTTTGCATTAAAATCACCAATTACAAGGACTATTTTGTCTGCCGCTTTATGAGCCATATCCAGGTCTTCATAGAAACCACATACTTCTTCTTCGCTTGCGCTATTAGTAGGTGCATAGGCTTGTATTATTGATACGGCAACTTCGTCGAACTTTAGTTGCAGTAAGGCCACTCGTTCTGATATACCGTCAAAGTTTGTGATATTTGTTTTAAGATTTTTCTTAATCATGAATCCTACTCCATGGAGTCCAGGTGTTTCCCCTTTATAGCAGAGTATGTGGTCGGGGTGTTCTTCTATTTCACATCCTTTCCTTCTGACCTCTGAAAGTCCTATTATGTCATAGTCTACATTTTTTTCCTACTTCCGGTTGTCAAAGAGTAAACACGTACTTACGTCGCCGAATCACATTTATATTCACAACATCAAAGGGAACTAACGAATCAGTGTCAAAACAGTGGAAAACAAAGTTAAGCGTATAAAAGTGACTGTAAAGTGAAGTTTCGCTAAATGGTGTGGAAATAACAACATAAAAACTTGAATTCGATAACGCTTGGAAGAACTATTTTCACATTGAGGGTAGACGGTCGGATCATCTAATTCGAATTTTTGATACCTACCCGCACAAACTGCCTGAAGTACAGCTGTCATTTGCTGTTCTATTGCCAGTCTAAATAAAAATAAAATCTGCGTTTCGTTTAATCATTAAGTTGGGCCTCATCAATTAATTGGAAAAATGGAAGAACAATTTGAAGCATATTTTGGCAAAATCAAAATCGAAATGGAAAAACAAACGGAGCAAATATTAAGCCAAATGGAAGAGAAGCTAACACCCGTGTCCCATGAAATTAAAATCTTAAAGCAAGAAAACCAAGAATTGAAAGAAAAGATCAAAACCTTGGAAAGGCAAGCACGATCCAAAAACTTCTTAATCCATGGCCTAGAAGACAGCGAAAATAGCAATACGGAACTTCTAGAAACCGTTTTAACTACATTAAACAAAGTAAGTCAAAGTGCTAATTTGGAGACCTGGGACAAATGGGAAATTAGTCAAGTACGAAGACTTGGAATGAGGAAAGAAGGAAAGAACCGGCCCATATCTGTCTCTGTAACTCTAAATTGGAGAAAAATTGAAGTCCTAAAAAACAATAAAAAATTTCCTAAGAACATATATGCCACTGACGATTACCCGAAGGATATCCTGATTGTGAGGAAAGAACTGAAGGAAAAGCAACAAGAGGAGATTGCGAAAGGGAAAACTGCGATATTAAAGTACGACAAACTTATTATTAAGGAGCCCAATAAAGATAAAAGGAAGCGCACACCTTCAGACTCACCAAAGACCCCAACAAACCATTTCAGCGAAGTAGGTATTAGTCGAAAAAAAGTACGCAAGACTAACGCGAGGAGCGATCAAACACCATGCCCGACTAGCGAGAGCGAAACGGAAACATAGCAACCAATAAACGCAGATACCCGGAAGACAAAAAACGACGACAAAGGCTATCATAACGGATCAAAGAAAACAAGTCCCAAGCCGGCTGGTCACCGTGGGACTTTAGACCAACACCCTCCAACTATATGTCAAGAAACAAACAAACAAATATCCATCGCCACACTAAACACTCTCTCTCAAGCCAACAATAAGCAGATATTAAAAATATGCACCTACAATGTGAGATCTATGTCATCAGTGGAACGTCACATAGAACTATGCCATGCCCTATATATATATTATATACTTTTAAATCTTATTGACCCTCGCTCCGGGTCTTTTCTGGTGCAAAGGTCCATCGCTGTACAGCGTGGTAATGCTGCGAGTGTGATGGGCACCTTTGCGCCGGGAATGACGCGGGGCGGGTTGTTTGATTGATTGTGTTTTTTTTTTTTGTTTATTTATTGTTTGTTATTTATTTGATTGTATTTTTTTTGACGTATTTGTTATTATATATATATATATAATATTATAAAGAGGAAAGATTTGTACCTATTTTTGTATGTTTGTAATGAATCGGCTCAAAAAGTACTGGGCCGATTTAAAAAATTCTTTGACCGATAGAATGCTACATTCTTCCAATTTGACATAGGTTACATTTCATTTTGAAAAAAAATAGGGATCCTTGGTAAAATTTGAACAATGTAACCGAAGGTGTAGAAAAATAAGTCTTAAAATGTCTTTCGTCGAATGCGCTGCCGAAACTATTAGCGATAGAACAAAATAATGTACAACAATATTGAAGAACATCATAATGTCTACAAAAAACTCCGCGGTAGCATATGTCCAACTATTGTAGTTATGTCACTACAACAACTTTTTTCATTTTAAACATTAATGAAAATGCTAACCAAATTCAAACCACGCTATTTATGTGTTTATATTAATCCTTATCCAAATAAATTATTTTATGGTCAAGACCATTTAACTACCTATAAAATAGTTTTTAAATTATTTAAATTGGACTTTCCATTCAAAAGATATTACGAATTAAAAAATTCAAACAGTAAACAAAACCGCCATAGCGCCGTGGCCGTTGTTTGCGATGCAGTCTGAAAAATAGACTTACATACAAATATAACTGTGGGATTTTTTTTAATACAAATAAAAATATTTGTGAAAAAAAGTGTTTTATATCCAAATTTCCAAAAATAAATAATTGTCTACCCCGTGCGAAGCCGGGACGGGCTGCTAGTACTAAATATAACAGCTAAAACCTGATGAGTAGGAATGATGATGTAATTTTATATTGAATGATCAAATAAACATAAACATTGAATCACATTAAGACGTTATGGTAAGGCCCCAGTATTGAAGCGCAGGTTCAAATCCCGACTGGCACTGTAAATTTACTTTAATAATAAAACCGGCTGTTGCCTGCGACTTCGTCTGCAAAGAATTCGTTTATCGATATCCCGCGGGAATTTACCGTGATAAAAAGTAGCCTATGTGCCGAATTTCATCCAGATTCGTTGGGACGTTCTGGCGTGATTGAGTAACAAACATCCATCCATCCATCCATACTTTCGCATTTATAATATTAGTTAGATTCGCTTCACAGACATGCAGGGAGTTAGACTTTGATCGTGTTTTTGGAAAAAATAAATTGGAAAAAATAAATATGGTGCTGTTTTAAAGGATTTGGCTCGGAATCCAATGGTTTGCCTTGTAAGTTAACAGGCCACAGTAATTCCAATTTGCCAGTAACGGCTACATGAAGTTCGATATCGAAACTTCATGCCATCTCTCTCGCTCTCAAATTAATAGCTATATGTGAGAACGGAACGGAAATAGCCTGGTTTGTCCGACTGTATCCACCATGTAGACTCAGATGGCCTACTCCGAAATTTTGATTTCGAAGTTCGTATCGTTGCATCTCTTTCATTCTCAAACTAATGGCTATTAGTAGGAGCGAAGCGGCAGGAAACGAACTTCGTAAATCGAATTTTAGAGTACATTACCAGGCACTGGCTAAGATGACAGCTAAGATGCGAAGTTTGTGAATGCTTACTGTCGAATTAGAAATACTGTAACATTTTGTCGATCTTATGTCAGATTAGATTTTGACATAAGATTTAGTGTAATAATAAAGAGATGTCGATATATCATCCGTACAATATTTGACAAACGAACAGGGCCTTACCATGACGTCTTAATGCGCTTTTCCGACTCAGTTCAGGTTTTTCTGTCATTTTTAGTATGGATCCGACAGCGAGCGAACCTAAACTGAGTCCGAATTGAATCGCATTAAGACGTCATGGTAAGCCCCTGAAAATTAAAAAGTATTCGTTTAAAAAATAACCTTCGTACGGACCAAATGACTACAGCGAGTGTCGGATGATGTTTTGACATCGTTCAAATGTCAATAGGTATGTCAAATTGTTTGACAGTAGTCGGGTACGGTTTAAGAATAAAAATTAATTTAGTTGGTGATTCCATTAAAACCAAATTGTAATAGAAATTTTTGACTAGAAATTTAAGAGTTCTACATTGCACATATTGGTAAAGTGTTTCGATCAAAATTTATTGTGTAAATGTTGAATTGAAAAAAAAACACCGGGTAGCACTCCGGAAGTACCGTCAGAAGTGAAAAATACACACGCACACTCGCGCAAAAAGAAAAAAAAAAAGAAAAAGAAAAAGCTCTTAGATGATCCTGATATCCTGGTACTTAAACTCTCCCTCCGTCTTACGCCTGACGCGAGTTTAACATTTTTTACCCATCACAAAAAGCGCTCAACGCCGCTAAATAGTTTTCACTTCAAAAATAATGTCAACTGGGGTGAATTTGATAATTTTGGGGCTACTTTGATCGTTTTAAAACACGTCCTAACATTTATTTATTTATCTAAACGGTTATATAAAACACGATAACATTCAGTAACTTCAACTTAGGTACCTATACAACTTGTGACAAAATGTTACTTTTTTTTATAACGTTATACAACACTTTATAACACCAGTGTGGTAGCACCATAACTGTTTCAATTCACACATTTATGTACCGCACGCCAACTTTTTTTTCCGCTCTAATCTACTCAAAGGTTGACGGAGGAGATCCCTAAGGGCTAAGTTCGCCTTTGGACACATTTAATTTTCGACAGTTATTTTTCCATGATGAACCAAAGCAAGATTTTAAAACAGACTAAAACTAAATCTTTAAAGTAATTACGTCGTCAAAATATCCCGCCACAGGCATCGAGCCCAGGACGCTGGCCGCATTGCCTCTCTAAACTGCTGTTCCTAGCCTTTGAGAGAGGTAAGCGCCAGCCCTAGGTCACCTATGGCTAAGGGCCTTACCATGACGTCTTTATGCGATTCCATTACGACTCAGTTCAGGTTTTAGCTGTCATTTTTAGTATAGGATCTGACAGCGAGCGAACCTAAACTGAATCGAAATAGCATTAAGATTTATGACGTCATGGTAAGGCCCCAGCACTAACAGTGTTGAAAGATCTTTTATAATATTTTTTTTTGTATAATAAAGTGTTTACATACAACATACAACTGTATAGTGATTTTGATTGAAACACTTAACCTTTTCAACCAAAGATAACACTATATTCGACCAGTATTACCTATGTATAATCTTATTCGAATATCGACGGTATCAGTTCATCGGATGATAAAATTAGAATATGCCAAATAACGTGCCAATAATGTATGGTACAGTCGTAATGCACTAAAAACTACGTCGCCTATCTCACTCACTCCTTAATGACTATTGGTGTGAGCGAAACGAACGAATGAACACAAGAACATCAAAGTACATAGTATAAAACAAAGTCGCTTTCCGCTGTCTGTCCCTATGTATCTTTAAAACTACGCAACGGATTTTCATACGGTTTTTTTAATAGATAGAGTGGTTCAAGAGGAAGGTTTATATGTATAATACATGCATAATATACTCGAGAAACACTGATTGCACCCGTGCGAAGCCGGGGCGGGTTGTTGGTAGTGACCCTGCCTGCGAAGCAAGCTTCCCGGATTCTAATCCTGGTAAGGGCATAATTTGTGTGATGAGCACGATGTGTTCCTGAGTCATGGATGGGAACACTCAAATACTCCGAAATATTTAATTCCAAATTTACTAATTCCGATTTTTAAAACTCCGGATTTCATAATTCCTAAGAAATAAAATTCCGATTACTAAAAACACGAAATTTATTTAACCGAATTTCAAAATTCCGATTGTATTATATTCCGATTTTTATAACTCCGAATAATGAAAAGCCCGTAGTGTCATTGGCCCGAAAAACAAAATTCCGATTATCAATTTTCCGATCCTTCATTACTAATTCGGAAATTTGATATTCGGGATAATGAAATTCGTGTTTTCAATAATCGGAATTTTGTTTATTAGGAATTGGATTAATTTAGGTTTAGGTGCGGCGGCGGTGGCCCTTGGGCCACCCCTCAACCGCGAACATGTTTGTTTTACTCCAATAATATTCGGAGTTTTGAAAATCGGTGGTTTAATAATCGGAATTCGTATTTTTGATATTTCGGATTATTATTTATTCGGATTGCTTATTGTTCGGTGTATTGAAATTCGGAATTTTGAAAATCGTGATTGTAAATGTTAGGCATTTAGAAATTTTCGGATTTATAAAAATCGGAATACTTATAATTCGGAGTTTTAAAACCTTCGGAATTATAATAATCGTAATTATGAAATTCGTGATTCCGATAATCGGAATTTAGTTTTTCGTATTTATGTAGTGTACCCGTCATGGATGTTTCTATCTATTTAGGTATGTATTTCTCTATATAAGTATGTATATCGCTGTCTAGTTCCCATAACATAGCAAGCCTTACTGACATTGATTGGGACTATAGGTCAGTTTGCGTAAATTGTTCTCAGATTTTTTGTTTTATTATTATTTATATGCTAAACACGCACACAGTTAAGTTTGACACCACCAACGCCGTCGTGTCACCATTTGCTGTCATAAGTATTTTGTGGTTTAAGTACCTTTTTAGGGTTCCATATTTAAGGGAAAATCGGACCCTATTACTAAGATTCCACTGTCCATCCGTCTGTCACCTAATCTATGTCTTAGGAAGTCTTCCTTGTGGAGAACTTCAGAATTCGATAAGTAATTCTGCTGTTGGAATCTGTCTAATGCTTAAGAATGTGCAGAATGTATGGAATTTAGTTGTATTTTTTTAATTTGATACGATTGTTTCGACGTAGTTAGTCAAAGTGCGTTGCGACTGGCCGGCGATAGTTACCAAACTGTGACAACGAATAAATTATTGAAACTAGGTTTGTTGCTTTTTATTTGTACCGCCTTACACCCAGAAAACGTCGATCCAAATCCGTTAATGACAAACAGAAACAAAACGTAGACGCTGCAAGCTCGTCCTCCTCCGTCCAGTTTTTGAAAGCACATGTGAAAATACGAGGTACGCATAATGGCACAAAAAACATACGCATAATGACACATGTATACGCATTATGCCACAACCAAAAGTGTTTTTACATACGTTAATTGTCCAATACGCTTTAGGACTATTTAGGTCAGGTTGCGGCGGGGGTGGACCTTGGGCCACCCCTAAGCTGCCAACATAATTATTTTACATTAAAAATGTGTCTGTCATTCTGCGTGTATGATATTTCGCGTGCTCAAAATGTGTCATTATGCGCAAGATTCGACCGCTCGAAAGTGGAGAAAAATTAGAGTAGATTAGTAGAGAATTATAAGTAAAAAACTTAAGTAAATGACCTGTTGTATGTAGTGGTGTACCATCACGTCTTAATGCGATTCAGTTTAGGTTCGCTCGCTGTCCGACCCATACTAAAAGTGACGGCTAAAACCTGCTGAACTTTAGGACTTTTGCGGGTGGTGGGGCCTTGTGCAACGTCCGTCCGGATCGCTACCACCATTTTACTCGCTAATCCTGCCGCTAAGCAGCAGTGCTTGCACTGCTGTGTTCCGGTGTGGAGAGTAAGACAGCCGGGGAAATTACGGGCACAAGAGGCATTTCATCCAAGTCCTCTAGGTTGGCGACGCATCTGCAATCCCTCCGGGGTTGTGGGTGTCTATGGGCAGTGGTGATCGCTTACCATCAGGTGACCCACTTGCTCGTTTGCCTTCCTATTCACATAAAAAAAAAAGGACGTCATGGTAAGCCTCCTGAACTGATATGGGACTTAACTAAGTCATTTTTCAAATTTGGAACGTCAATTTGTCTATTCGCACACATTACTCACACATCGATACAACTGTCATATAGGTACTTACTTAAGTTTTAAGTTAAATCACGTCTTTATCGGGTACCTAGACAGAGCCTATGATAACAAGAACTTAAGGCCTGATTGTGGGCGTATAGGTGGAAAGGGGAATCAAAATAGTGATGGGTTGCTAGCATCGCCTGTAACATCATTCTCGATGGGGTTTTACCCGCGCGCGCGCAACTGAAGCAACTGTTTTTTCCGTGAGACGTTTCTTGTGTGAAAAATAAAAAACACTGGACTTTGAAAGCAATAAATTAAGTACAGTCAAAGGCATAAATATATGTACGTTACCATCATCATCTCCAGCCTATATACGTCCCACTGCTGGGCACAAGCCTCCTCTCAGAAATGAGAGGGCTTGGGCTGTTAGTTCCCACGCGGGCCCAGTGCGGATTGGGAACTTCACACACACCATTGAATTGCTTCGCAGTTGTGTGCAGGTTTCCTCACGATGTTTTTCCTTCACCGAAAAGCTCATGGTAAATTTCAAATGAGATATCGCACATAAATTCCGAAAAACTCCAGAGGTGCGAGCCCGGGATTCGAAGCCACGACCCTCTGCTTGAGAGGCCACAGATCAAACCACTAGGCTACCACGGCTTTTTTGTACGTTACCAGAACAACAAAAACATCTACAGGGTGTATCAGACACCCCCTAACAATAATCCACTGGGGTATATAACCATAGCTATAGAAGCTAAAGATATAGAAGCCGAAGCGAGTCGGCCTTAAAAAAATATCTAGATCGATTTATTTTTTCCTTAACCGATTATTATTAGTCTGTGGACAATAATGAAAAAATCGTTATGCACAGCACTTAGCTGAGTGAGCGATACCCATCAATGAAAAATGCAATTACCTTCAGAACATTTCGATCGGTAAAAAATAGAGAACTTCATGGGCGTGAACTGTCAAAACGGGCCTTTTAAATTGTGACGACTTTAGTTGCACGAAATTAGTTGCTTAATGTGAATTCGGCTTAATGTACCTAAAGGTCACGTTTTAGCATGATAGTGGAGGGGTTAATTAATATTTGCAGTTCCCTTACAGGATTCGATTTTGTATCAAATCAAATAAATGTTGGAGTTTGAATTTGGGTTTGTGATTCCCAAGATTTTCAGCTGTTCCCTCGCTCCTTAGCACATAGACATCGGTTTATGTCAGCTTGATTATGAGCGAGAGACACGTATCGGTACAGCGCTCGGGAATGATCGCTTTTCATGTCTTTATATTGGCCACATTAAGGACGGAGCCAAACGTGACGCGGAGAGTTTTAGCGGATCACGAAGTAATAGTATAAAGTGGGCGACTTTGAGGCTAGTCGTAATGAACTCGGGCCTTACCATGACGTCTTAATGCGATTTAGTTTAGGTTCGCTCGCTGTCAGATTCATACTAAAAGTGACAGCTAAAACTTGAACTGAGTCGGAATTAGGACGTCATGGTAAGGCACCTGTAGGCTTATTGTCTAACTCGTGTTCATTTTGACAGTACATGTGTGGCCTGACAATCGGCATCGGAATCAGCTAGTTGTCACATTCATACAAGCACTGTCAAAATGAACACGATGGCGATTGCGAGCGAGTTAGACAATAAGCCTACTGGGGCCTTACCATGACGTCCTAATTCCGACTCAGTTTCAGCTGTCACTTTTAGTAGGTATGACAGCGATTTGATAATCTTGACGTGTTTGGGCGTAAGGGATCGAACCCGAGATACCTACCGCGTAGTAATAAGCACGAGAATAGGTTAACCGCCGACAGGCACAGGCTCGCCAGATCGGACCGATCCGTGTACTACCTGGGGCCCTCCGTGTACAACCGTCTGCCAGATGATATTAGGAATGCAGCTCCCATCACGATTTTTAAAGGCCGACTGAAATATTGGCTTGATACCGTTTCTTATGATTACAATGAGTTTTTTTGATCTGCCACTCGCAGAATAGAATGAATTTTTGAATTGTAATGCCTGTTACCAAAAATAAATTTCATTTCATTTCATAAGTAGGCTACTTTTTATCTTGAAGAATTTCAAAGTTCCCGCGGGATAGAGATAAACATGTCAATTGCTAATTCTACGCGGACGAAGTCGCGGGCAGATGTTAGTGGTAAGTACATAAAGTGGTACATGAAGCCATGGTAAGTCCCCTGAAGTAAGAATCGCTCTGTGAGGACTCCTTAAGCGATTGCTCGCTCCGTCGCTCGCTCCGCCCGTGGCCACCGCCTTATTCTGGGGGACAAATCACCATCTCAAGGCCTAACTGGAGGCCTTGCTGGAGCCGTTACGACCTCGGGACAGTCCCCGCTCAGACCAATGGATTGTAATCAACACTGCTTAAAAAACATAATATAACTAAGGCCAACGAGACGTGATATAAAACGTAAGCGATCGGACCGCTACTATAAGTCATACATAAATAAATATATCACGTCATTATCCCTTACGGGATAGATAGAGCGTAAAGGTAACAAAACCTAAATTACTCGTACCTTTATTTTATGTAATTTTATGTTTTTGTTTTTGTTTTGATTGAAATTGATGGTATTTAAGCACTTTTTTAAGAAAAACTACACACAAAAAATATACAAAAAAAAATATATGTTAATTTTCATCATATTTCAAAGACGCTGGACGGACTCGATACATAATTGAACAAAATCGACTCGATAGGAAATAATTGCAAAGATTGGTCTTAAAATCATCATTAAACGGTTCTATGTCTTTATTTTTTCGACGTATGGGTCTGCAATTAAAAACATGAAGTCAACATATTCATACCTATAACTATTTTTGTGATGGACTTAGTTAAATAAACTTTTTCTTTTTTTCTTTATTTCTTGCTAAAGGCCACGTTTAGCGTGATTGTGAGCGTGGAAAGGGGGACCAAAATAGTGATGGGTTGCTAGCAACGCCTACAACATGATTCCTATGAATTTCACCCGTTCCCTCGCTGGGCTAAGCGCTGGAAGAAAAGCAACTGGCACATACTGTTTTTTCTGTAACATGATTTCTAATACACTGACGAGCAAAAATATCAGGTCACTTTTCATACAAAGTTCTATGAAGTGATCTGTTATTTTTGCTTGTGAGTATATTTTTGCTAGTGCCTTTGCCTTTTTATCAGGCAGTGTTTCCATTAGTGTCCGACCGAAACACGATTTTTAGCCAAAACCGAAACCGAAACCGAGTATTCGGGTTTTTTCTGATTTCGGCCGAAACCGAAACCGAAATTTTTGAAGACGTATCATATCAAACAAAATTACTGTACAAATCGTAAGGAAAAGGTTATTGCAAGGATTTCTTATATGAGAACAGTTACTTTTTTTGTTAAACAAAATAAAAAAAACTGAATGCATACTACTGTCGCTGCTCTCAGCCTCCTCGCCTGTGCATTACCTATACCTACCTACCCGGCCGAGCGTGCCCGAATTAAGCCGAGCGCTCCCGATGCGAGAGCCGCGGGAGGCCGCGAAGTAATTTCGGCCCGGCCGAAGGTTTCGGCCTAATTTTGGCCGAAACCGAAACTTCGGCCGAAATCACATTTTTGGCCGAAATTGGCCGAAACCGAAACCGAAACTTCGGTCGGACACTAGTTTCCATATACCGATATTATAGAAGCTAGTGGCATCACGTGTACGATTAGCATACGAGTTATATTGTCCACACCCTTACGCCGAATAAAAATTACGCCTCCATGCGCCCCCGAGCCAAATGTGCATTTTATGCTCAGTTTGTGTGAATGGGATGTTTAAAATTGCAATAACATAGTGCGCTATTTACTTCAGAGTCCATTTTTTACTATTATTACAAGCTTTACCTATATTAACTTGAAACGTATGTATTATGTTATGTATCTATGTGATGCGGATGGAATCTTGAGACTCAATTTTGAAGCAGATGTCAACCGATTGAGCTGAAATTTTGCATACCTACTTGTGTAAGTCGGATGACAATACAATAATCTGGTAGTGGGGTGGTGACCCAGCCAGGATCGTCTCCGCACGAGGGAACTCTTCAACGGTTGCTCCGATTGGCTTGAAATTTGGTACACATGTGTAGGACGGATGACAATCCGTGTACAGTCAGCAAAAAAAGCATGTAATAAAAAATTAAATTATTGACAGAAACTTATTGATTTCTAAACGACACTGAAAATTAGAACATAGAAAAATCCGAAAAGTAAAGCTATGGCCGGGAATCGAACCCGGGTCCTCGTCATTCCGTGACGCGTGCTATACCCCCACACCACCCATAGCAGGTGAGTAGGCCTCCGAATTTTTCTATCTGTTACCAACTGTCACGTGACCTTGTTACTATGCGAATATTTGTCGCTAAGCGTCATCTGTTGTAATGATGTGTCTGTACGATTACAAACTCCCGTGGAACATGTACTGCTCACCAGGGACGAGAGAAGGCGTTGTTTTTCAAATGATAGGAAATATCAAATTAATCAAGAAATTTACTTCTTGATTTTTAATGTTTACTTTTTACGTTTTACCATTAGAAATTTAATTTCTAAACGACACTGAAAATTAGAACACATAGAAAAATCCGAAAAGTAAAGCTATGGTCTTAGAAACTTATTGAATTGAAAGCACATTATCCAAAAATACGCCTCGAAAGTGGTGAGCTTTGAAATACGAATGAAAAGATCAGAAAATTACAGCTGCAACAAATCCTAGTCTCCAAAACGAAAATGATATTAGAGATTTATGTCGAAATAAGTATACATAACATATATACTAAGTCAGATATGTCACGTCTTTGTCAGAGCCGAAAGGCTACGATTAGCATGGTTGTGGGCGTGATGGCAAGGGGAATCAAAATAGTGATGGGTTGCTAGCATCGCCTATAACATGATGCCTAAGACCGCCCGTTCCCTCGCTGGGCTTTTACGTGCATGGGAAGAGAAGCAGCTGGTGCATTCTATGTTTTTCCTTTGCTCCCGGACCCGTATGGAATTACTATACTTACTTATTGCATAGATTGCGTCAATTATTAAGGCGCTGTCAACAGCAAATGACCTTGAGCAGCGCCACTCTTCACACATACGGTTCGCGTGCCTGTTAGTGAAAGAGAACAAAAAAGAGAACAAACTATTCCGGCAGCTTGGCGGGCGTCTAAAATCTTGCAAATAAGACACAAATGATAAGAAATAAAAAAAAGTATGGATTATTTGTGAAATACGACTCGTAAGCCGTTTAGGTATGAATATGTTGACTTCATGTTTTTAAATGCAGACCCATTTATGTCGAAAAAATAAAAGTCAAAAGTCAAAAGTTTATTTTGCAAAAGACATAGAAGCGTTTAATGATGATTTTAAGACCAATCTTTGCAATTATTTTCTATCGAGCCGATTAGTCCGTCCAGCGTCTTTGAAATATGATGACAATTAACATGTATTTTTTTTTGTGTTTTTTTGTCTGAGTTTTTCTTAAAAAAGTGCTTAAATAAAATCAATTTCAACAAAATTAGGTGTCAGCCTCTTAAGGACAAAGAAAATGAAGAAGAGCTCAGTATAATATTCTAGATCACCTTTAATTAAATAAAACGCCATTACAATACATCAACTTTACACTGACAAGCAAAAATAGAGTCGCCTTCCATACCAAGTTGTATTAAAAGCGACCCGTTATTATTGCTCGTGGGTATATAACAAATACCGTCACACTCAGAGACGGTAATTACAATACGCGAACAAACCTTAACGTTTAAAACAATGCTATTTCATAGTATAGATATGTTACGTTACGTTCCTAGTAAATTGCGTTTGAAAAACGTTCCCTCTGTCAACTGTCACATTGACTGTCACGGACTACTCATACTGTGGCTTGTTTGAAGTAAACTGATTGCGACATGAGACAATTAGGTCATTTATGAATCTTCAACTCAGGCGCGGTAGTAACATATCTACTACCTGTTTATATGTAATATCATTGGATTAACATAAATTATCGACTCATTTATTTTAGCTACTCAGCATATATCCGAATGCATCAATGTCGTTATGTTTAGGTGTCTTAGGCCCACGTGCACAGTCCAGAGTTAAAAAATTAAACCGCTAACTCGGGGTTAGGTTTGACAGTTCCATACATTTTGACACTACTTAGCCCCGGGTTAGCGTCTAACACGGGGTTAAGTCGTTAACCCTGGTCCGTGCAAGTGGCCCTTAATCGCTCTGAGCGTTACAAGAAACGTCTTGCAAGAAGGAACGTCAGACGTTACGTTACAAGAACAAACGTCGCTTTATAAAAATAAACATCGCCTCACAAGGAGGAACATTGGACTTACAAAGATAAATGTCGCTTTATTGTCGAACGTCGCCTCGCAAGAACAAACATCAGTTTACTAGAAGAAACGTCTTCTTACAAGCAGAAACGTCACCCTTACAAGTAACGATTTTTTTTCCACATTTTAAATATTTTGGGTTTTTCTTACTCAGAATCGTTTAGCCTATCGATCTTCATACAAGAAAAAATGCGTCTTTTTTTCCTGTTCGTCACATTCCATATCTATATTAAAAAAGTGACGAACTGGGCCCCGTTTCTCGAAGCTTATTAGACTAATAATATTAGTATATTGTTTCATTCTTTCGTTTAATTTACGAGACAAAACACTAATATTATTAGTCTAATAGCTTCGAGAAACGGGGCCCTGGAATGTACATTTTGGGACACATTTCTTATAAGCGGATCGATAGGCTAACCGATTCCGAGTAAGAAAAAGCCACCTAGTTAAATCCCAGAAAAAAACGTTTAAGCGGACTTTTTGAAATCGATGAGCACCGGCTGCACGCACGAAAAAGTGTCACGTTCCGCGTGACGTCAGAGCTAGCAGTGTTCATAAGTTTCTTTGTGAACAGGGATCGGACAAAAAGTGCGGATGACGTAAAAATGACGCAATCTTGCACACAGGATGATGTTTGTATTTAAACTTCCGTGTGACATGTAGTAACAATATTAGAGTAAAGATGACATTTTACAGCGTTTTTTTATACATTAGTTAATATAAATTTTAGCTAAATATAATCGTGAAGATACGTGGTTCACAATAACGAAGTCAATTTATTGTTCATCTGATTGACAATGTGTCAGTCAACGTGCTTACTCATTTCAAGTGACGATATCGTTTAATAAAGAGGTTAACAAATGATAAGTGATATCTGTTTATGAAAATCAAAAATACTATTTGAAATCATCCTATAAATAAGGGTTCATCCGCACTTTTTGTCCGACCCCTGTTTATTACGTTATCACGTAAAACTATCCGTAAACCGACTTGACAGACACTACAGGTTTATTGCAAAACGTCGCTTTACAAGAAGAACCGTCGCTTTACAAGAAGAAACGTCGCTTTACAAGCAGAAACGTCACTTTACAAGAAGAACCGTCGCCGCGACGTCTCCATCTGGTGCCGACGGCCGGCTATGATCCACTCGTAGTCGCCGGTCTTCGAGGAGAAGGTGCCTTGCTGCAGCGAGACCAGCTTGAGGGTGAACCTGGGGCCCAGCTCGCAGAGGCGCGCGCGCTTACCGTCCTTGGTGAACTCGTACCTGATGTGATGAACAATAGTAAGGTGTTTTCATTCGTAACTGTCCTATTTGGTAAACTAAATTCTAACCTCAATGTGCAAATTTTTGTAAAGAATAAGGTGTATTATGTTATCAAATAAACCGGAGGCAATTTTTGTAAGTACATAATTTTGCTGATATTTTATCTCCAGTGCCTTAACAAGACCTATTTTGGTCCACCCGGAAAAATGCTGCCATTATTTCGAATCACTGATTATTATTTAAATACAAAAATAGGTAGGTTAGGCTTAGTTATGTATTCAGTTGCCCGAAGGGCAAAATATACCAAAAAAGGACCTCGATGAACGATAGATTGGTGTGGCAACACCCTAATTATTAAATGCTAAACGTGGCCTGTAATTTTTGAATTGAAAACTTCTTTAGCTTTTTGGGATGCGTAAAAAATGTTAAACTCGCGTCAGGCGTAAGACGGAGGGAGAGTTTAAGTACCAGGATATCAGATCCTCCAAGAGCTTATTTTGAAATACGAATGAATCACGTTCGATTTTTGAAGTGTTTTTTTGTTGAGTCGTTGAGCAAAAGTACTAGGGCATCAGCACATTGTTAGAGGTCTGTCAATATAGACAATACGTACGTTTTTTGTAAGCGGCCAGTACGTGCGTCTTGAGCGTCATATACAACATTAAAATCTAATCTAAGCTGCTGGCACTCCCGGAGTGCTACCCGTGGAATTTTTTACCTAAGCCTCCGGCTACCCCGTGATTTGTGTGTGCTTGTGTGTACCTGTGGTGCCTGAAGAATATGTAGTCTCTCTGATTGTGGAAGGTGACGGCGCGCCGGCCGCGGAACTGCGGCTCGTAGTGGAAGAGCGCGCCGAGCATGCGCCCCACAGTCAGCCCGAGCCGCGTGCCGAAGTTGTTCAGCAGCACCTACAGACAAACACACACCCGGCTATGAAGAATGCACATCGGTCTTTGGAGAGTATCGGCTAATTTCGAAACAAAACAAACTTAATTTTTTAAAGTAGAATAAATGCAGTAGAAATTAGAGCGTTAAGAAGTATGGAAAGTGTATCACTGAAAGATAGAATAAGGAAGAGTGTGATAAGGGAACGTGCTGGTGTGAAAGAGGATATAGTGACTAGGATAGAAAAGAGTATGCTTAGTTTTTTTTTTTTTGGATCAATTCACACAAATTGACCTAGTACCAAAGTAAGCGCAAGTAAGGCTTGTGTTATGGGTACTAGACAACAATATACATACAAACATCCATAACTCAGGAACAAATATTCATGCTCATCACACAAATATATGCCCTTACCAGGATTCAAACCCAGGATGCTTGCTTCGCAGGCAGGGTCACTACCAACTAGGCCAACCGCGTCGTCGTTGGTTTGGTTATTTATTTATTTAGACATGCCAACAGTACATAAAAAAAAACATTAATATTCATAAATATTACAAGTTACAGTCCATGTTCATGCACCAATAACAGGCATGCAACAGCATTTATCATGTTTAGGGACTTACAGCCTTATTCATAAAAAGTTAGAGGCTCGCTATAAGCTCGGTATAGTACCAATGCAAAAAAAAATGATTCATAAACGTCAATTAGCGCTAATCAGTCCATCAAGGATCTGTTAAGTCTTCCGAAAGTTAGCGGACCGTAGACCCTACTTTATCTCTCTGCTAACTCACAAAATGGCCGCCACACATGTGAATAGCTGATTTTGGCAAGAGCAAAACCATACGCAAGACAGTTTTTTTTTGTTTTAAGTTTTTATTCCCTCCGGGAAAGGTAAAGGTAACTAGATCCACACTGCCTAGTTTGTCGTGTTAATTCGCTGGTTTCCCGCTAATTGGCTGCCACTGCTGTCAATTTTTTTTTTTAATTCACTAAAAGGCCATTTTTGGTCTATGATTTGTCAAGGTGACAAAATAACGCATCTAATCCATCCATCAGCAGCTCATTAGCTAACAGACTGCTAGCAAGCGTTTTTGAATCATACTTTTTAACAACTGTCAAATAAGCTTAATCAGTCTGTTAACTAATGAACTGATCAAACCTCAATTAAGGATTTTTTATGAATAAGGCTGTTACACTACAAGTAAAACTAAGTAACATAAAACAAACAGGATTAAGTAAGTGAAATGAGCATCCTGTGGTTATGTAGAAAGCATGGATGAAAGAAGATTAACTAAACAGATTTATATGGGAAGTGTGAATGGGTGCGTCGGGAGGAGAAGGCTTAAACGGACGTTCCGTGGTCAAATTGGGACGTTTTGGAAAAAAACAGGTCAAGAGTACCCGAAAATGAGACGTTTTGAGGTAGGAATTTTGTTTACCAAATAGGACTTCGCGGGTGGTAGGGCCTTGTGCAAGGTCCGTCCGGATCGCTACCACCATCTTACTAGCTAATCCTGCCGCTAAGCAGCAGTGCTTGCACTGCTGTGTTCCGGTATGGAGAGTAAGACAGCCGGGGAAATTACAGACACGAGAGGCATTTCATCTAAGTCCTCTAGGTTGGCAACGCATCTACAAACCCTCCGGGGTTGCGGGTGTCTATGAGCAGTGGTGATCGCTTACCATCAGGTGACCCACTTGCTCGTTTGCCTTCCTATTCACATAAAAAAAAAAAAAAGGACAGTTAAAAATACCTTATGCAACATTAAAGCCTAATAGCACCTCACATCCAGAACCAAAACCACGTACCTCCGGCCGATGGTTGGTGATCTCCTTGTAGTCCTTCCGCAGCTCCGGCGTGATCTTGCAGCTGGACAGTCTGAAGTGAGCGGTGGGCCCGTCCGGCAGGTGGATCAGCAGGAACCCGTTGGGCTGCTTCTGGTTCTCATTGACTACGATCACATCGGTGACCTGTTCACGTATCGCTGACTGCACTATACGTTTCACCGATGACCTGTTAGACAAATGTGAATATTGTAGGTGTAATGAGTAAAGAGATAACCATAAATGAGCATTTTAAAAATAACATATTTATCCCTTACAGGGTGGACAGAGCCTTAGGTAACAAGATCTAAAGGCCATGTTTAGCATGATTGTTGTTTGTTTTAAAATAAGTATGTGTATATTAAAGAATTCCATTTTTTTCGTTAGTTAAAAAACAAATCAAAATCTTAGAAATCATGTAGGCGATGCTAGCTACCAGTCACTATTTTAATTCCCCTTTCCACCTATACGCCCACAATCTAATGTGGCATTTAGCTTTTGTTACTTTAGGCTCTATCTACCCTGTAAGGGATAAAGATTTGATTTATGTATGTACCTTTTGACGCAACACATTACCAGACATATCTAGTGTCTTACAGCTCTTACCTCTGTCTGTACCGCGAGATGGAGTTGGGTATGATCCGCATGAGCTCCCGCCCGAATATACGGGTCTTATTGTGAGGGTTGTCCGAGTATGTGATGAGCACTTTGGGCTCGTAAGAGTTCTGGTAATACGAAGACAGCTCGTCCAGATCCATGTCCTTTTGAGCCTGAAAATGCGGATGAAAATAATTAATTATTTAAAACAGGTCGCGCTTGTGACTTTGCCTGCGCAGAATTAAAAATTTATAGCCTATGACTGTTGGTAATACAATTCTCAAAATCAATTCAGTAGATCCAGAAATTACACCATATACATATATTAGTATGGAAGAACTCTACTGCAAATCATTTAGGCTTTAATATGGATAAAAACGAAACATGCGAGGAAAGAATAGTTAGACAAGGCACACGTAGAAAAGACTTGGCAAAATCTATTGTCCCCACCCTCAGAGCAGTAAAGCATAGCACAAGACATCAAACTGTAAAATTGTACAATAGTTTACCCAAAGACCTAAAGTCCACTAATAATGTAACCGCATTCAAACGTAAACTGAGACTTTTTGATAAAAATGTGCTATTATGATGTAAACGTGTTTATTGTTGATAATTCTTCTTAGTTAGTTTATTGTTAATGTTGCTACTGTATTAGAAATAAGTGTTATAATAATGGTAGTGTATATTGATGTCTGACACAATGTATTTTGTTATGGAATAAATGATACTGATACTGATAAGGTCGATTTAGACGAGGACTATTTTCAGGCGCCTAAATTACGGCGCCTGGAAAAGGCACCGTGTAAACACTTTCGGCGCCATTTTTTCGCGGCATGCCAGCGCTGGCACGGAATAGAACACGAGTCTATTTTTCGGCGCCAGTGACCTCCGCCCGCGTCTCTCGCTACCCCCGCGACTATTTTTCGGCCTCGTGTAAACACGTCGCTGCCAGTCGCAGGCACGGCTCCGTGCCGTAAAGTAAATAGGGTGTACATTCTTCAGGTAAAATTGCGCCGAAACTCAGTGAAAACGAAATATTAAAGCTTGTTTAACTGTATAGAGAAGAATGTCTTTGTGACAATAGATGCGTCGACTACCTATCGAAACAAGGAAAAGCGCCTAACAGCGTTGTAAACAATTACATTAGGAATGTCTATATAGAAGGATTGGATATCAATGAAATAAAGGCGAAAATTAAAACTATCAGGAGTACGTACCATTTAGAAGTGAATAAAATTGAGAAATCGACAAGATCGGGTACTGGAGGAAATGTTTATAAGCCGAGGGCAAGTTGGTTCGAAGAATTTCATTGCATTCTTCCTCCAACATATTAATCAGCTCCTCTCGTAATAACGCGGATAGTTTGGTTATACATTGCCTTTCTAACTTCAGAAGTCCTGAATTCATTTTAAATGATGGTAAAGACTGGTGCGTAAACAAGGACAGTCGGTTGTGGCGGCGTGCTAACGACTGGCACTAAATAGGCACCGTGTAAACGGTTTGCGGTTCACTGGCGGCGAAATTTAGGCGCCTGAAAATAGTCGTTGTGTAAACGGTCTGAGGATGTGACGGTGCCTTTTTTAGGCGCCGAAATTTAGACGCCTGAAAATAGTCCTCGTGTAAATCAACCTATACTGATGACAGAGCTTTGCTTAGTAATTATTTTGGTACATTTTATAAAAATGATACCTAGCCAGATCGATTTATCATCCTCGAAACCCCCTGCATACCCACTAAATTTCATGAAAATCATTGGGGCCCTTTCAGAGATTCAGATTAGATATATATACACAAGAATTGCAGGTCTGAAGGTATTAGATATGATAAATACATAAATACACATACATTACAAACATCCAAGACTCGAGAACAAACAATTACATTTTTCATACATATCTGGCCCGACCTGGTACCGAACCCGGGAGCTTAAATAATAAAATAAATAAATAAATATCTTGGGACAATTGACACCAATTGACCTAGTCCCAAACTAAGCAAAGCTTGTGATATGGGTACTAGACAACGGATAAACATACTTAAATACATATTAAACATCCAAGACCCCAGAACAGACATTCGTATTTTTCATACAAATATCTGCCCCAACCGGGGATCAAACCCGGGACCTCGAGCTTCATAGTCAGGTTTTCTAACCACTAGGCTATTCGGTCGCCTAAGCTTCATAGTCAGCTGCTCTAACCCTCGGCTATCCGATCACTAATTGAATCCTAACCTCTTCCTGCTCCTCCGTGTCTGCAGTTGCCAGCATAGTCTCATCTTTCTCCCGTAGCGACTCCAACGTGTGCGGAACTTGCTTCGGAACATCATCTCCTTCCTGCTTTTTCTCTAGCTTGCGCCTAAAACAACAACGGGAGTCAGCTCGTGGCCATTTCACGAAGTAAACATAACACGTGTTTGCACTTACTTCTTTTTGTCTTTTCCACGCGCCATTTTAACACTAGTTAAGTGAGTAAAGTAATTTAAACACGTGTTATACAGATCCTAATGTAGTTAGTTATAAGAGGTTTATTTAGATAATTATTTTTCCAAATGCTGCGCTACAATACAATGCAACGGCAACTGACATTGATTGACATGAATCGGACCGACATCAACCCACGCGCCTCCCAATTTGACAGTGACAGCTCATGTTTGACATTGACGTATCAGATAGCGTTTATGTTGCTTGTTACTGAGATGAAAAAATCGATTGTCTGAAACCGATTCCGGTCCAATTATTTCATGAATTGATTTTACTGGGTTTTGTAACGTTAATAAAAAAAGCTTTAAATTATTTTAGTGTACAGGGCATTTTTATAATTCAGCGTGATAAAATTCTATTGACCGGTCGCCGTGTTAATTAAACAACCTACGAAAGGAAGTAGGGTCAGAAATCATCTATAAAAAAACACTAATGTTTGTTTTCGTGTAAGTAGGTATCTGTACAAATGTTTATCCATCGCCCAAACAGTAGTGCGTGAGCTCCCAGAATTTGATAGGGTTAGGGCTAGGTTAGGATTTTATACTTGAATCTGCCGAGTGAGGGAGAGAGTAAGGCGAACGCGAATGTCATTCTAAGAGGTCACGGACAGTACAGCCAGTACAGCCTTCGCACATGGAATATGACAATCTGACAATCGGTATGGGATGAGCCGATGAGGCTAGAAAGAGACGGCGAATGTGGTAGCAAGCGCCTGTTCGTTTCTGTTAGGTTAATTTTACTTCGATATATTAAAAAAGTTCTGTTGGAAAATATTAATTAAATTACTACTGACGCAAGGTACCTTTATCACGTAAGGTAAAATCGGGTAAAATAAACACATATTATCATTCTCATTTATTTATATTTATATTAAAGTCTAGCCTAGTTGAACTGTACGTCTTGCCGCGCCAACTCCAGCAACATAGGGTCGTCGAAGAACTGAAAAAAAAAAAAAACATTTTGAGCAAATAGATCGAGTGAAACAAAGATTATAGACCAACGACCTGTTTCGGCACTCTCTGTAAAGTTCCGGTTATCTTAAGTGTCAGTTAACCATGATTCCCTCTCTATTTCTTACTACGAATCAGACAGAGACGACAACATACATATAGTATGAATCTTCCCAGGTGAACTTTTCGCTTCAAGCCCTAATCTTTTAAACAAAGGCCATTGTCTCTATTATCGCAAAGCCGCAAGCTACCGTACGCACTTGCTATAACATTCATATTGAAAAACAAACGGTATCGTCATAGTATTAAAGTTCAAATTTAATGTCACTGATATTCTAGATATTATTTTTAATTTGAACCTTAATACTATAACGATACCGATTGTTTTTCAATATGAATGTTGTAGCAAGTGCGTACGGTAGCTTACGATTTTGCGATAATAGAGAGCCTTTGATTGAAAGATTCATACTTATAACTGACAGTTTAGATATCAGGAACTTTAGTGTGGTGAAGCAAGTTGGACTTTACCTTGTTGATGGAGACATCTTCGCTGAGCCCTTTGCGCCTGCGCGTCTTCACCATGAACTCGCGCGCCAAGTGCGTCGCCGGCTGCGGCTCCAGGGGCCTGAACACATCATCATCATCATCATCATCATCATCATCATCATTTATTGATTCACCGTAATACTCAATTTAATAAATATAACTTTATTCTTTTTACCGCAAGCTTACTAGAGCCTAGAAATTTGACATGCAAATATGCAGTACGAAGGGACTTTTCGAATTTCCCACGTGATAAAAAATAAATACTCAATAATTAGTACACATATTTCTTGAGGATCACGTAGGTACCCTGAAAAGAGATTTTCCGAATTTCCCACGGGATAAAAGGACAGGATAAAAAATAAAGTCCCAATAATTAGCAGACATATTTCTCAAGAACCACTTAGGTACTCTGAAAAGAGATTTTCCGAATTTCCCACGGGATAAAAGGACGGGATAGCAAATACAGACTTAATAACTGAAGACATAACTCCACACGTAATGTGACCCTTATGTTACCTACGTGGACGAAGCGTGACGATTCTGTTTACATTACAAACTTGACAAGAATCTACGCCGGTTGCCTTCATATAGAGTCAGCGACAATTGTCAAGTTGGTGAATAAGGGGCCTGTTCGCAGGTCCGTCTCGAAGCCTGCCTACCACCCCCAACCGCTGCCTGCCTCACGCCACTGACCACAGTCACCACACTAGCCACCTACCTGATGACTATGCTCTTGTCCAACGGGTCCCCTGGCACTATCTGCCAGTGATGGAACACCTGCAGACAGAACGCCTGGCCCTGCGTATGGGTCCGTAGGTCAGTCTCGAAGCCGAAGGAATCGATGGCTGGCACAAACGCCTTTATTGTGTAGAGGGGGGAGCCGGGCACAGGCGCGTCTTGGGTCACGTGGCCTGAAAACAGAAACATCATCATGCCCAGCCTATATTATAGATATAGGGGATAGTCCAATATTATACTTCATTTAATTTAGAATGAGAAACCACAATAACATTATATTGCGTCTGGTCATCTATTTCTTACCTAGCAAATAGTACAGTGCAATAGCTTGGCAGCCGTAAAATAAAATTGTTTTAATGTCACTTTATTTGCGTGTCGTCAATTGATACTCTCCTAAAAATTGTAAAGAGTTTACAGTTCACGAGCCGCAATATAATGTTGTTGCGGTTTCTCATCCTAAATAAAATGAAGTATAGCACTGGTAAATACTACGTATCTACACAACACCCATAGTGCAAAACCACATAACTAGCACTGATAATACTGCGTATCTACACAACACCCATAGTGCAAAACCACATAACTAGCACTGATAATACTGCGTATCTACACAACACCCATAGTGCAAAACCACATAACTAGCACTGATAATACTGCGTATCTACACAACACCCATAGTGCAAAACCACATAACTAGCACTAGTAAATACTGCGTATTTACACAACACCCATAGTGCACAACCACGTAACTAGCACTGGTAAATACCGCGTATCTACACAACATTTTACGTTAGCTTTTAGTATGGATCTGACAGTGAGCGAACAAACTGAATCGGTATTGGATCGCATTAAGACGACACGGTAAGGCCCTCACCTCTCCTCTTGGCGAGGACAGTGTAGACGGCGGACACGCAGTCGGCCGGCGCCTGCACCTCCACGAACAGATAGGGCTCCATCAGCCGCGGCGTCGCCATCAGGAACGCCGAGTACGCCACCTGCCACAGAGCGCACATTAAACTTACAAAAATAATTTAAGCACTTAGAATGCCGTTTGGGTGTTGCTGTGTTGGGTGTTGTTGGGTGTGAAACGGCCAAGTGAGTCACTCGGCCTTTTCACGTATCAAATACATAATAATAATCTAACTAATATTATAAATGCGAAAGTATGGATGAATGGATGGATGTTTGTTTGTAACGGATCTGGATGAAATTCGGCACATAGAGAAAAGTCTGGAATAGCGCATAGGCTACTTTGTATCCCGGGAAATTGCGTAGTTCCCGTGGGATAGCGATAAACGAATTCTTTGTAGACGACGTAGCTGGCAACAGCTAGTAATACATAAAGTTTAAAATGTATAATGGGTTAAAATACATATTGGTTCAAAACATATAATTCGATTTTGTCAGAAATTTTCAAATTAACCAAATTGTTATAAACTAAACCTAACCTTAGCCAATCTATAGATTACACTATCAAAAAATACATCAAGCTAGCACTTTCACAGAAAATGGCATTATATATTTTGAACCATTATGCATTTTAACCCATTATACATTTTAAACTTTATACATTCTGATCCGCGCCCGACTTATGTACGTACCCTTCTGGCGGTGGGTATGATCTGTCCGCCGCCTCTATGCAGCGGCTCCTGCGCTATGACCGCATCCAGGATCTTGAACTTGACGTTCCGTATCGGCTCCTCACAGAGCGGACCCTCGCGCGTCCCCCATTGGAACCCTGCAACACATAAACAGGTCGGTCCGAGCGGAGAGCCTTGGGGGAGACTTGAGGGATGTCCAGCGGACGTCTTTTGGCTGACATGATGACGATGAACCCATAAACAACATCAGACAAGCTGACAGAGAAGTAATATCATGTATATCCTACTAAGGCCCACTTGCACAGTCGAGTCACAGAATATATAATAGTACTAACGTACAGAATGGCCACGCTCCGCCCCGCACCGATTCGAGTTACCCCACCCCTCAAGCGCAGTCTGCCGGAAAGCTGCTGGCAACTAGTAGGGCGCGCAACGCGATGTATGTCGGCCGCACGTCGCAAGTCCGGGAACCTATCCTACCTACTTCATTTTACAAAACATTAGAAAATTAATGCTTTCTGAAATTATCGCGATTAATTCATGAAATAATTACAGAATCATTCGCTTAAGTTTGTTGTCGTACATCTATTGTAATTGAAAATAATAATGCTTAAATACACAGACAGACACATTTTAAGTAAGTTTAAATAAATAGATAACGATTAAGTACATTTATTTGCACACATCTAAGCCATATCTACATTATAAGTACCTATATTTATGTCATTGGTAGTACTTATAGTACTAGGTTTTTGCGATAGACTCAACCCTGTGTATCTTACGCACACGTTGACGCGTGTACAGACGACGTCGTGCCTGTGTTCATTTCTGAACGCGGATTTTGTACGTCGTGGCCGCCGTGTGGTCGAGTTAAAAAATTAAATCGCTAACATCGGGGTTAGGTTTGACAGTCCCATACATTGTGACACTACTTAGTCCCGGGTTAGCGTCTAACACGGGGTTAAGTCGTTAACCCTGGTCCGTGCAAGTGGCGTTAAGAGGGATGGATAAGGTCCCCGAGCCTTATATTTATATTATATCAGTTTATAGTAGACGCATAAGAATAAATAATAACAGAGTAGAACGGAATCTCTTTTGACCGCGTCCAAAACGCCGCCATTTATATACCTACTTCCCCCCTCACGTCGTTACACCCCTCTGTCGTCAACGCGTGCTGCTAGGGTTGCTTACTGTTAAATATTAATAATAATAGCCTTTTTACTTTGAAATCATTATTTTATTCTAGTTTTACAAAATATGAGATTTATAAACCATTAGGTGCGTTTCCAAGATGAAGGTACGGAATTACGGAACGCGCAAACAGCCAAACGCCGTGACAGCCTGAGTGGCCGCTTAGCGAGTACTCTGATATCGTGACCTTGAGTCCGGCCGGAGCGGGAGTTTCCGTTCTACTATGTTCTTATTTACTCTTATGGTAGATGTATAAAGTGTCTACTGGTCAACAGGCTCACCTTGCACGATGCTGTCTTTCACCGCGGCCAGCAGGTGCTTGTCCACCTCGGAGGGCAAGGTGTCGTCCACCAGGATGTTAGGGCCGGTGGTGGAGGGCCCGAACGCCCATATAGACCGCGCAGCCAGCAAATCCCAGTCGTATCTAGCAATAACATGTAATACAAGCTTAGGATATATAATTATTTATTTAACAAAACTCCTAAAATACAACTTAAATATAAATAACAAGATAAACTAATTTAACTAAAACTAAAATAAATCTAAAAACGTACTCCCCCGCGGCATTGAGCCAAAGATGCTGGCAGCATTTCCCCGCTGTATTGCAATACTGATACGCTGAGCGAGGAAGCTGCCAGCTCTTTGGTCTCCGTTGCAGTCGATCAGCCTCTTAGTCAATTCTTTCATGAACACATGCGCGCAGGGACCCCACGGACCTAAGGTCTCAACCCCGAATGGCAGGAAGTAGTATTCGGGGCCGAGACCTTTATATTTGTTAGTTTTTAATTTTTCGGCCGCCTCTGCTGCCGCACCTGCTCTAATAGCTGTTCCGTGGACGTGGGAAGGGCCCAGTGTGTCTACACAGGTAGCGTCCCACACCAGCACCCGACCCAGCTTCCACGGAATAGGTTGGGATTAGGTTGTCAAAAAGGACCCCAGGCTCACTGAGCCGTGGCAAATGCCGGGAAAAACGATGATATGTATGAATGCAGATCTAGATAGTGGTTCCTCACTTGTTCTGGAAGAACTCGCCGAGCCTCCTCCTGTCCCAGGTGACGCAGACGGCGCCCGCCTCTATGTCCTCGGCCAGCCCGCGCTCCAGGGGCTCCGCTATCATCGTCAGCTTGTTCCTCTTGTTGGGGGTCTCGGCGAAGCACTTCAATGACGACGTCTCTACTACCGTCTCGCAGAAGGACACTACGGGATCGGCCACTGGAACACATAAGGGATAAGCCAGGGGTAGGCAGGGCCTAAGGTAAAAAAGTGACGGCTGAACTTAAAACAGCAGCTTAGATTAGATTTCGATGTCATAACCTCCATGACGCTCAAGACGCGTACCGTACTGGCCGTTTACAAAAAAGAATCGTACGTATTATCTATATTGACAGAACTCTAAACCTTCCTCTCAAATCAATCTATCTATTAAAAAAAAGACTATACATGTACTGAAATAGTAGCGAATTCAGAATAAAAGGGCTATATTATAATTATTATAGTAGTTCCAACCATTTATTTTCTCGATGACAGATCTATTTGAAAGTTATAGTTTTGTAAACAAATAAGTGATCAGTAGATAGGATATCGATCCAATTTGAAAAAAAAATACCTGTCATTGTAATTATTTCATTTCATTGTTGATTACCGATCTATACTTATATTATAAAGAGGAAAGATTTGTATGTTTGTACTGAATAAACTAAAAACTACTGGGAAAACAAAAGTTATTTCACCATTAGAACGCTACATTATTACTGAGTAAAATATGCGATTTTTTATCCCGGGAAAAAAATTACAAAGCGTACAAAGTCGTGGCAACACATCTAGTTCAATACACACATTACCGATACAATATCGATATTACAATCATAACATCACTGTCTATTGCCATAGAATGTAACTTTATAAAACGTTTATTATTTATCGTACTTTAAAAAAGAATTACTGCATATATGGATTCAATTTGTCTTAGATGAATATTATATGGGATCAAGGAACAAAATTAGGCAGTTGTCGTATTTTTTATACCTCGCATTTAAAAGTTAACTTTTACGTAACTAAACGCAGTTACATTCTACGGGAGCTGTCATCGAGAAAATAAATGATTGGAAATACTATATACATTTAAACAATTATAATTAAGCAAAAACAGTAAGTGTGATGGTTGGTATTGCTAAGAGTGTGCATCCGTGCTGAGCTGGCAACGTCGCATTTTTGGTGATTTTTTGCGATTATTTCACCGAAATTGAATGAAAGTATCAAATATCCGTCTGTAGTGCACTTCGTTTTTAGTGTATTAATGTGTCTAATGCAATAATTGATCGTGATGGACTTTTATTTTCTTATTAAACGAGATATAGTATTTTATCCCTTTTATACAAAAATAAAAGTCCATCACCATTAATCATTGCATTGGACACATTAATACACTAAAACCGAAGTGCACTACAGACGGATATATGATACTTTCATTCAATTTCGGTGAAATAATCGCAAAAAATCACCAAAAATGCGACGTTGCGAGTTCAGCACGGATGCACACTCTTAAACTAGGTCTTATTAGATTCTTCGTTACCCCCCACAAAAAAGCTGATTTACCTGGTAAACACCCCCAGGTTCTGAACCACCGCTCTAAAACAATTTTCACAAGGCCCGCTAAGGGCTACTTGCACGGACCATGGTTAACGAGTTAATTTTTTAACTCTGGACCGTGCAAGTTGACCTTAGGATACCCGAATAGATGCTCACCTTTAATGTCGATCTCAGAGTACATATCCCGAAGGTCGTGCATCACACAATCGAGATACAACTCGCCAGTTCCAAGGACCACGTGCTCGCCGCTCTCCTCCACGCGCGTCGACAGCAAAGGATAAGATTTGTTCACCTAAACACACGATATAAACATGTTTGACATTTTTAAGAGCGTTTCTTCCTACTGAGCTGGCAACGTCGCATTTTTGGTGTTTTTTTTAACGATTATTTCACGGAAATTGAATGAAAGTATCAAATGTGCGTCTGTAGTGCACTTCGTTTTTAGTGTATCAATGTGTCCAATGCAATGATTAATCGTGATGGACTTTTATTTTCGTATTAAAGGGATAAAATAATATAAGTCGTTTAATCTAACTAATCTAACTATGGATGGATGTTTGTTTGTTACTCAATCACGCCAGAACGGCCCAACGAATCTGGATGAAATTCGGCACATAGATAGAGAAAAGTCTGGAATAGCACATAGGCTACTTTTTATCGAGGAAAATTGCATAGTTCCCGCGGGATAGCGATAAACAAGTCAAAAGTCGTAGCTGCATAGTTGCAACGTAAATAATTTTTGCAGAATATTAACTACAAACATCAGTTCTTCAACCTAATTCTACGCGGACGAAGTCGCGAGCAGAAGCTAGTAAGAAAATAAATGTCCATCACGATCAATCATTGCATTAGACACATTAATACACTAAAAACTAAGTGCACTACAGACGCACATTTGAAACTTTCATTCTATTTTCGTGTAATGGTCACTTGAGTGTTACGTAATGTTTAGAGAGGGGCAGGGGGGGTACAGAAAAACGTTACGGCGCGTTACAAGGGGGGAGGGGGCGGGGATCAAAAATCTTCAAAAAATGCGTTACATAATACTTGAACGCTCCTCCGTCTAATCGATGCCATTATTCCCTAGCCCAGTGATGGGCAAACTACGGCCCGCGGGCCAACCCCGGCCCGCGAAAGAATTTAATGCGGCCCGCCGGCGTTTCTTCGAATTGGAGTGTTATGGCACAGGATGACGATATTTAGACGGTGCTGCTGTATAAAATAGAATAATAGATGCGAAGGCAAAGGAGCCAGCTAGACTAGCCACGTAGTTCATGCGTCATGTGTCAAAAAAATTGCATTTTAGTATAATTTTGGCCCTTCTTTGAAATAACTGTGATTTTCTGGCCCGCCATGAAAAAAGTTTGCCCACTGCCCTAGCCACTGACCTTCCTCAGTCCATCAAGCATCTTCGGCAGCTCCGAGGGATTGACCGGCTCCACAGCTATCTTCACGACAGCCTGCGTGTTGAAACGGAGCGCCCGGAACGTGTGGAGCTCCGCGGTCTCGTCCGCCGCTACCAGGGTGCAGGTCTTCACAATTGGCTGGTCGATGCCTTCCACTAAAGCCCAGCAGCCGGCCGGGACGCGGTTGAGTTCCACCTGCGGATAGGATACACGTTTTTGTAATGTCGGGTAGTTTTGAATAGCATTAGTTGCAAATATGAAGCTAGTTTATTACTTTTGGCGAATTAAATTGTTAACCTTGTACGGATGTGTTTTCCTAGGGGCTTACCATGACGTTCTAATTCTGATTCAGTTCATTTAAAAAAAAATACATTTCTTAATAAAATATGAAAATATTAAGCGAAAACGAAAAGTGAAATTAAAATTAATATCGTCAAGATATACGGAAAATATTAAATAAGTAATATGTATAAAACTAGACGAGTGAGAGGGAAAGCGCATATTGCTATCTTACGACTATAAATACGGGCGCCTGCGCAGATTGCTCTCGGATTCACCGCTTGAGCCCACCTCAAGCCTCCAGCGCCCGGACCGACCCACCCGAAGATCGCCGCCGCGCCCCCGACGATAAATAGATAAATAGATCTAGCTAGCCGGCCGGTCCGGCAGTACAGTACTGCAGACATTGAAGTACTGGACTGATTAAACGCGGATTATAAAGATTTTTGCAGTTTTATTTTATATATTCTTAGGGGAATTCTAAAAATAATAAAATTGAACACCATTAAGTTTCAAAAACATGTAATTACATGAAGATCCGAAAAAACCGGATAATCCGGATTTGTACAAGTTCATAATTTTAAAATCCGGATTTGAGAGAAAATCGGATTTTGCAATCCCTAGGGCGAGGAAAGGGGAAGAACGAGGCGCGCGCCCGTCATCGGTCGCTCAGCGAACGACGCCAGTCGCGCCGCCCTTCTTGGGACTGCTCGCCGCACGCGATTGACGATGTTCCGCTCGCCGAAACCGTCAAGCTAGAGGTCCCGGGTTCGAATCTCGGTAGGGGCAGGCATTTGTATGATGAATACGAATGTTTGTGCTCGAGTCATGGATGTTGTATGTATTTAAGTACGTATTTATGTACATTATATAAGTATGTTTATCCGTTGCCTGGTACTCATAGCACAAGCTCTGCTTAGTTTGGGATTGGGTCAATTGGTGTAGTTTGTCCCATAATATTATTATATTGTATTATTATTATTCCGTATATTTATCTTTTATCTTAGGTTAGGTTTTTACAATATTCAAAAGTAATAAAGCAATATTAATATAGAGTATAAAAACATTATAAGCACCTAACCTAGGGTGCCGCCGGCAGCGAGGCGGGGCCTAAGCTGCCGGTGGTCAGGGCGACATAGAGAGGAACCTTCTGACTATCCGGGCCGTGTCCAGGAGTACCGCCTTCTGTATCTGACCCTTGACCCAACCATCTAGCGAGAGCCTTTTAAGGTGGTGGTCAAGGCTCTTCGCTATCAGACCGTTCGCCGAAACTACTATTGGGACAGTGATTGTTGAGTCAACATCCCACATGGCGGTTACCTCGTGAGCCAAGTCAAGGTACTTGCTGAGTTTGTTGTATTATTATTATTAATTCAATGAATTTTGATCTTGACATTAATGTTGGATTTTTTTTTGGCTATGATACGGGCATACGCCAAGTATCATGGTACCATTGTGTAATTTGTGTAGTTATGTGTTTGTGTGAATATGTGTATGTTGTGTTGGGTGGTTGTGTGCGAGTCTGTGTCTTCGTCTTCTTGGTTATTATAATGTATCGGTAGGGAAGTTGGGTTTAAGAAGCGGCGTACTATAGAACAGGTGTCTAAAACTATTGATTTTTGTAGGGGTATGTAGGTGTTGTCGTGAAGATCTAATAACTTGAGTGCTGATTTCAAGGTTTTTGGGACAATACCAGTAGAGGATATAATTATAGGGGTGATTTTTACTGTTTCTTGGTGCCACATCTGTTTAATTTCATCTGCTAAAGGTATGTATTTTTGTATTTTCTCCGAGTGTTTCTGTTTCAGGTTGTGTGTGTTGGGGACGGCGATGTCTATAAGGTAAGTGGTTTTGGTAGGTTTATGGATGAGTGTGATGTCGGGTCTATTGCTGAGGATAGTGCGGTCAGTTATTATGTCTCGGTCCCAGTAGAGTTTTGATGTAGTATTTTTAGTACAGTTTTTGGTTTATATTTATTATTATTATTTTGTTTATAAAACTTAATCTCTCCCTAGAAGGAAATACTTTGCACGGGCCTAAGCCAAGTGCTTTTTTTGTGCTATTTTATGACATGGACAATAATTTTCTAACTATACGGCATGTGTTGAGAATGACGGCTTTTTGTAGGAGTGTGTATGCGGATGGAGGTATATCGAGGGCCCGGAGGCTTGCGTGGAGTGTTTTGGGGATAGCGCCAGTTGTGGAGAGAATTATTGGTACAGTCTTTACGTTACTGATCTGCCATTGTGTTTTTAATTCAATCGAAAGATCTGTGTATTTGGAATTTTTGTTAGTGTGGGTAGCGAGTAAATTATGTGTGTTACAGATGGCGATGTCTATGAGGGTTACGGATTTGTTATTTCTATTGTTTTCTAAAATTTATTGTAGTTTGTTTTTGTAATATGGTAGTTTTTTTTGTTATAAATCTATGTTTAAAGGCTATGTATTGGTGAATTATGGCAGCTACCTGGTTACGTCGATGTTTATAATCGGACTGAGCTATGGACTTGCAGGCGTTGGTTATATGCTGTATTGTTTTAGAGCTACTGTGGTAGTGTCTGCAGTAATTTGTTGTGAGATTTGGTCTGCGGATGATATGTTTTTGATAGTTTTTAGTATCTATAATTTGGTCCTGGATTGCAATCATGAAGGCTTATTATTATTTGAATTCGACGACCGAATGGCCCAGTGGTTAGAGAACCTGACTATGAAGCTTTAGGTCCCGGGTTCGATTCTCGGTCGGGGCAGATATTTGTATGAAAATACGAATGTTTGTTCTCGAGTCTTGGATGTTTAATATGTATTTAAATATGTATTTAACTATATAAGTATGTTTATCTGTTGTCTAGCGCCCATATTACGAGCTTTGCTTAGTTTGGGGCTAGATCAATTGGTGTCAATTGTCCCAAGATATTTTTTTTTATTATTATTATTATTTCTACGCGCCGCGAAGCGAGCCGGGTCGCCCGGCGGACGCGCGCCCCGCGGGAGGAGGGGTCGTCTCCGCGGCGAGAACCGAAGGGGAGTTCCGCGCGATGCGGCGCCACCCGACGGGGTGAGCCGCCCCCGAAGGCGGCCGCGTCCGCGACCCGCCGGCCGACACCGACCCGGCCCCCGTCGCGGGAGACCCGGCGGAGAAGGGACGCCCCCCGACCCGGCCGCCGCGACAACACCGCAGCCCGACGAACCCGCCACGGAGCCCCTCCGGCCGGGACCCACAACCGATCCGGAGCGAGCGACCGCCGCCCCGACCCAGGGGCAGGCGGAGCCCGACCCGGAGACCGGCGGCGGACGGCAGTGAAACACTGTGAACTTTTACCCACGGTTTTCGTGTAAAACTCCATACTTGCGGGTGGTAGGGCCTTGTGCAAGGTCCGTCCGGATCGCTACCACCATCTTACTCGCTAATCCTGCCGCTAAGCAGCAGTGCTTGCGCTACTGTGTTCCGGTGTGGAGAGTAAGACAGCCGAGGAAATTACGGGCACAAGAGGCATTTCATCTAAGTCCTCTAGGTTGGCAACGCATCTGCAATCCCTCCGGGGTTGCGGGTGTCTATGGGCAGTGGTGATCGCTTACCATCAGGTGACCCACTTGCTCGTTTGCCTTCCTATTCACATAAAAAAAAAAAAAAAAAAAAAACTTTTAACACCATAATTTTAACCAAGAGGACAGATTTAAGCTTTCATCGCCGTAGAATCCTGTAATCAGTATGTGTAAGCATCATCAATCAAATATCGTCTAATAAATCCCCGGCTGTTGTGAGTATTGTATGTCGGTCTAGTGGCAGCCCTAGTAAAGAAACTAATAATAAAGGCCAAGTGCAAGTAATTAGGAAAACCCGTGCAGCTAGACAATGACAAACCCGCCACTTCAATCCTCTCAAAACCATGAATACAAAATCGCGTCCAAAACGTCGAGGTATTTACAAAAATACTTTTTGTTTACGTGATTAAGTCCCGTTTTCGTATAATAATACCCCGTACCTTGTAGCGCGCCTCGTATATCCACAGCCTGCCAACGTTCATGATCCTCGAGTCCTCCTCGTCCTGGGTGCTGTAGTTCTCACCGAGCACCCTCACGCTCTGCCCCGCGTACAACGTCCCAGACATGATGCGGGCCAGCACCTGTTACAAACACCACGTTTTTATACCTTACAAGGTAGACAGCCTAAAGTAACAAGAAGAAGCCACGTTTAGCATGATTGTGGGCGTATAGGAAAAAGGAATCAAAGTGATGGGTTGCTAGCATCGCCTATAACATGATACCTAAGATTTTCGCCCGAATGTTAATTTAAAATTTGTATTATCATAATAATAAAATGGTAATTATGAATTATTTATAGAATAGACAACGTTTCATTTTTATAAACACCTGAAAATGTATATATGGTTCGAAAGCATTTTGCCTCCTGATCACTGCAATATTTTTATATAATTTTAATATCGCTTATTATAAAAAATAAAAATTAATTAAAAATATGTCCTAATTTTACCAAAACTACCACAGGATAGGTGAAACGCCTTTGCTTTTTTCACGAGAAAAAATAAACGATCATGATTTTGTATTTTTGACAACTTCAAAGTACAAGAGGGGCAACTCTGAAATTCTATTTTCGAAGTTCGTTGCATACCTTCTCTCTCACTCTCAAGATAATGACTATTAGTATGAGCGGAACAGCACGAAGCGAACCTCGAAAATCGAATATTGGAGAATAGGCCCTGACATTGACAATTTGAAATTGACGTCAGTTTTTTTTTCTATAGAGAAAAGACAAAGGGATAAGTGTTTATTCTGTGATAGTATCGGAGTTACGCCCTTTTAGAATAAGCACAAATTAATAAATTAATTATAAATTAAATACAAGCCCTAGCGAAAAAATTTAACTGTCAGCATGTTCATATTTTCAAACAAAATACAGAGAACCATTAAAACTCGGCTCAGAAATATGAAATGTTGTCAATTAAGTATACCCTCGACCGGGACGAGTGGCGGAAAAAAGGGGAGGCCTTTGACCAGCAGTGGGACACTCAATTAGGCTAATATAATAAAAAATAATGAATTAAGTATTAATATTCAATTGACTATGACTTCAAAATTATTTTGGTACTAGGTGTTACCCGCGACTCCGCCCCAGTAGCAGTTTTTTGTTTTCTTCTAAATATTGTTATAGTACACGTAAGAACCTTGTCCTGGCAAAAACGAACACAACAAAAAAAGTAACTAACTGACTTTGAATTATGACTAAGGGCAACACTAAAAGCCCAAGTCCAAGAGAATTAAAAAACAAAGTATTATCAAAATCGGTCCAGCCGTTCACGCGTGATGCCGTGACCAAGGGGAATAGGGATTCATATTTTTATATATCTTCTAATACATTTATAAAAGATAGTCGTGTTAGTTACACTATTCATAACTCGAGAACGGCTGAACCGATTCGGCTGAAAATTGGTGGCGAGGTAGCTGAGAACCAGGAATATGTTATAGGATACTTTTTGTCCTTCTAACAATATGGCTGTTATAGAGACCCGAAATTTGGGACGGAGGTTGTTTGTAGGTGGGGTATGTATAATTTTTTTTTGTCACAGGGCTGGATTAAGGTTTTGGGATTTTCGCAAATTTGTAGGCATCTTTGTCTTTTTGTACCAGATACGTGAAGTTTGGCAGGATGTTAACTTTATGCATAGGAGATGTCTATTTTGCTCGTCGTTTTTAGTGTGTCAAAGTGTTTAATGCAATAATTGATCGTGATGGACTTTTATTTTCTTATTAAACGAGATATATTCTTATTTCCCTTTAACACGAAAATAGAAGTCAATCATGGTTAATTATTGCATAACGAAGAACTTTTATACACTAAATTTTAAACTTTCATTCCATTTTAGTGAAATAATCGTAAAAAAAAAACCAAAAACGCGACGTTGCCAGCTCAGCAGGAAACGCTCTTAAAATTTGTCAAAAAAGGCGAAGCTGAGCAAAGTAGTACTTTTGCTAGTGGGCAAAGTAGTGCTTTTGATAGTGGGCAAATTAGTACTTTTGCTAGTGGGCAAAGTTGTACGCACCAGGAAGAAGCTGCAATCGTCTGTGGGATACATCTTGGTGGTGTGCGCGACCAGCCGTCCGCTCTGGTCGCAGCTGCGCATGTCCTCGCAGAGGGCGCCCGACGCGCCGCGGTACGTGTGCGCGACCTTGCGCGGGGCCGCGTCCAACGGGGACGGTATGTGACGCACCACCATCTCTACGAAACCCCTGGGGAGAGAACGCGACGATGAAATCACTGGCTTTTCAGGGTTCCGTAGCCAAATGGCAAAAAACGGAACCGTTATAGATTCGTGATGTCTGTCTGTCTGTCTGTTCGTCCGTATGTAACAGCCACTTTTTTCCGAAACTATAGAACCTATACTGTTGAAACTAACTTGAAGCAATATTTTGTAAATAATTTTGCTGATATTTTATCTACAGTACCTCTATTTACGATGAAATAGTTAAAAAATAACAAAAATGAGACGTTTTGAGGTTAGAATTTTGTTTACCAAATAGGACAGTTAGAACGAAAAGATCTTAGATACCGGTCGAGTTTGTAATGTAAACAGAACGATCGCTTGTTTTTTTTATTATTCACTATATTTACGGCAGCCTGCCTACCCTGCCTACTGCACGCCACTCACCGGAAGTCCCCAAAGAGCCTACTGCAGACCAGCCGCAGCAGAGGCCTCACGTTCAGCTTCGACTCGTGCTTGCTGAGCTTTATGTCCAACTCGGCCAGCACGCCCGGCAGGCTGTCGTCCACGTCGCCGACCACCTAGGCAACAACATTACATTACACACACGCAGGGACGGCAGTTCGGAGTCAATGAGTTCACGAACTCAAATTTCAAGATTCTGAGTTCACGGGAAGTACCCTGTAGTTTTTAATTCCTTTGAGAGTTCCAAAAATTTGCGGCATAAACGGCTATATCTTTTGATTGCGTTGGCTTACAAATTAGATTTTTTCACAGCTCCAAAGGACAATAGACCTGAGTATTTTATAATAAATTTCAACTTGATACCTCCACGCGTTCCTGAGAAAAAGGGTCTTGACAGACGGACGGACGGACAACAAAGTGATCCTATAAGGGTTCCGTTTTTTCCTTTTGAGGTACGGAACCCTAATGTCCCATATTTATGGGACAAATTACAACAGTTGCTCCACCCAAGCACGGAAGCCAATGATATTAGAAACCCTAGATTCACTATGAACGCTCAAAACTCGTCCCGAGCAGAGAGTGCTTAGAATCTGTCATTAAGCACTCTCTGGCCCTATGGAGCTGTCAATATGATTTACGACGTGCTGTCAGTTTAGATTTTAATAATGTCGTATATTCCGGACACGCGCATTTGAAATAAAACTGTAATGTTTGTGTTATACGGTCGTATTTCGAATACTTATTTTAAAATGTGGTGAAATATCATTTGGCATTTGCGACTGGCATATATATATTTTTTTTTATGTTAGAGAGGCCAGACAAACGAACTAGTGGGTCACCTGATGTTAAATGATCACCACTGCCCATAGACACCCGCAGCGCTTTATGCGATGCCTGTGCGTTGTCGGCCCTGCAGAAAATTGTACACTCGCCTCTTAAAGGCACCCAGGTCGTAACTCGATGGGAAGACCCCAGCGGGAAGCTCGTTCCAGATTTTGCAAGTTCGTGGCAAAAAAGACCGATTAAACCGATAATATCATTGAAGGAAGCCACTGACCTGTGCAAATATCTTGTACAGCGGCTCCAGCACGAACTCGACGAAGCTCCTCTGCGCCGACGAATGCGGCTGCTTCTTGGTAAACCTCCGAGTCTTCGCGTTGAAGTATACGTCGCCCCAGAGCCAGGCCGCCATGTCGCCGGCCCGCAGCCCCGCCTCCGGGTGCGCCGTCACGTACATGGCGGCGAAAGACTCCAGGGTAAAGCAGACGTCGTACAGCGATGATGCGAAGCATACGTTACCTGAGTAAAATAGTAGATTGTACGAGAGCATAAAACAAGCTGTTTCAAACGCAACTGTTTTTATTTTAAAGATAAAAAAAAGATAAAAGATGATTTATTGCCACAAACAACAATTACAAAAAACAATTATATTGTGTAAGTACAACTTTAACCTTATTTTAACTACATAATAATATTAATTTAATGTTTCTTTCAACATAAAACAAATGTGGCAAAGGGGATGCACTCAGCATTTGCTGTGGGTTAGAGCTCGCACAGGAGCCTCCAACTGACACAGCGCTGATTTTCAGTACACCCCCATAATACATCCCTGTTGTAAAATTGTAGGGTTATACACAGTTGAAAGCAATAGGCGAGCAAAAATAGAACAAAAAAAAAAGAAAAAAGGGAACAAGACATGGATACATTACATTCACTACGTAGCAACTTTTAATTATTTTACTCATAATTATTTAGTGTTGTATAACTTCACATTTTAACGTGGAAACGGAACGTACGACAGAGGGCGTGACGTAGTTTTTTTCTGTAACCAATCACAACTTCGCATATACCTAAAAAAGATTATCATTGTACCAGTCTTCAACGGACGTTTTGGAGAAAGGCCAGGTCAAGAGTACCCGAAACCGACGAGCATGTATGAAGAGATTGATGAATGTGGATGAAGCGAAAGAGGTATGTCAGGATCGTAGCAACTGGAACAAAGTAGTCTCTGCCTACCCCTGTGGGAAAGAGGCGTGACGATATGTATGTATGTCTTCAACGGTCCTTTTTTTGACGACTTTCTTTGCATCCACTGGAGCGAATCGGCACTTTTGTTTGTATAACCTTTACCTTAAAAAATAGAACAGTCGAATACTATCGAAGTTTTATTGTAAAGCATCGCTAGGAAACCCGCTACCATCAGCAGCCTGGGTCGTAGTCGTGGAATCTACACAAGCCATTTTACCCGAGACGTTCATATAGCCACAAGCCGGTGCGGCGAGTGGATGACACGTCGAGGGGAAAATGGATCTGATGCTCGAGTTTTACTTTTCACTTCGATTGCAAGGAAATAAAACAAACTCGTAGACATTTTATAACGTCGATTAATTTGTCAAATTTTCAACCACACAACAAAAGTCAGCTAGTTTTGGGAAATCATTAGTTTCCCGCCACAAAATTAGTCATTTTTTTTTTTCAGGTTGTGATGATTGACTACAGTCAGAGATCCTTAATGCCAAGTTACAAGTTCGTTAGTTTGAGTGGGTTCCTGTCGACGGATATAGAAACAGAGGCAGACCAAAACGGAGATGGCGGGACGACCTGGATTATTATCTAAGGAAATGGGCGGAACACGCGGGCCATAGGGAAGATTGGCGAAGAAGAGGAGAGGCCTTTGCCCAGCAGTGGGATACGAAATAGGCTAATAAAAAAAAATATATATATGTCGAATCAGGGGCACAGAGCGGGCATTTTCAGATACATTTTCCATTCTTCGGTAGCCGTAGCGGTAGCGAAAAAACAAATGAAAGTCTGTTTGCATCCAACGCTATATTACAATTTGAAATAACTAAATCACAACACTTTGTCAACAATTGTCACTAACACTAAGCTTAACTTTAACAAAATGCTGTTAAATTGAGCAAACCGGTAGGTTCAGTCCACAAATCTCGTCATTTGCGCTTTTCATTTCAAGTCAACCAAATAAAACTCACTTAACCTCAAAACTAAATCTCCTTCCCGCTCAAGTTCTACGGGCAGACTCCCAGTCTCTTACTCAGACTGCTTTAACCACCGAGCGCCGCCATGACAGTCTGCTTTACCGACTCTACCCAGGCGTAACGCCCGCGTTTACTCAACAACAGTTTAGAATTTGTCCGACAGATGGCATTTAAGCTACAAGCTACAACGCATTGAAGAGATAGTATTAATTGTAACGTCAATGCAATAAAATTATCCCTGCTTCAATTAATCTACGACATATATATTTGTTCTTTTACATACTTTTCGTATGGATTTTATTTTCTTGAGACCCCCCCCCCCCCCCCCCCCCCAATACTAAAACCTGACTACGCCCCTGGTCTAACGTATTCTTTTCTTTTCGTAGGTGGTGTACTCACCCAGGAGCGGCGAGAAGACGGTGGCCGGCTCGTCAGGATTATCCTGGGGCTGGTGGGTCTCCATCAGCGAGTTCAGCTCGTCCACTATGTGACGCAGCTTGTAATACCTGCACATACCGTTTTAAATATAGTTCAGGAAATATAAATTGGCCGTCTGTAATCTCAAATTAGAACTTATTATTAATATCAAACAAAAGCGAGTTGTATAATTTTCTTTGTTCTCCAATAAGCACCATTACTGTACACTAGGAGTGAAGTGAAGTAATTGTTAAGTTGGCATATGTTTACATCATTCTAGGCTAAAGTCCTATTCCTTCTTTTATTTATGTTAGTGTTTTTTTTATTATCCTGTTTCTCCTGTCTATTTGTTTCCGTCACCTACTTAAACTGTCTTCAACTTATTTCTCTGACTTATTTGTTGTTTGGTAGAGATCGTTATTAAGCGATTTGTTCTTTGTTTCTGTATTGTTTTGTACTGATTTGTGGTGTTAATAAAGTGTATTTGTATCGTAATACCGAATAATTTGTTAGTTCCCGCGGGATAGTGATAAACATATCCAAGGTCGTAACTGCCTAGAATCGCAATGTAAATAATTATTTCAGAATATAACGATCAATGAATATTTATCCGCTTACATGGCATGATTGCAGGAAAGTACTAACTGTGTGGTTGAAGGACCTGAGGTACGATGACACAGAGGCACTACTGTACCACGCGACCTAGTGCACTATATACTAGCGCACGCAACTGCACACACGCACGCACGCACGCACGCACGCACACACACACACACACACACACACAAACACACACACACACACACACACACACACACCAGTACCTACAAATTATATAAATTGATTGTGATTGATATTATATAAATTTGATTATAATTTAATTACTCCTGATCTTGCTTTATATAAGTAAAGTAAATTGAAATTTGAAATTAGAAATTGGATAGGTATATCTTAGGAAATATTGTCTGATTACCTTGCATTTTATTGGAGAAGTGGGGTCTTCTGCTACAGGTGTCTTGCATACCTACTAGGAGGTCCCTAACCTTCTCATTATGTACTTCTGAATGGTCAATAAATACATTTTCATTTTCATTTCATTTTTCAACTTCAGTTCTTTAATCTGCCTCTACGCGGACGAAGTCGCGGGTAGAAGCTAGTATCCTACCAATATTATAAATGCGAAAGTTTGTGACGATGTGAGTGAGTGTGTATGTTTGTTCCTTCTTCACGCTAAAACGACTGGACGGATTTGGATACAATTTGGAACGTAGACAGCTGGTACCCTAGATTGAAACATAGGCTTCTTTTTGTCCCGGAAAATAACATAGTTCCCGGGGGATAGCCATAGACATGTAAATTGCTAATTCTACGCAGACGAAGCTGCAGGCAGAAGCTAGTGTATTATAATGCACTCACGCGTCTGCCGGCGGCAGCTTGAGCTCCAGCATCAGCCTGTCCACCTTGTTGACGCAGACCGTGATCGGCACCCGCTCCTGCACAGCGTGCCGCAGCAGCCGCTCCGTGTTGAGCATGATGCCCTCGGCGGCGTCCACGAACAACACAGCGCCTGCCACGAGACAGACGCGTTTAAGAGATCGTAATGGACTTTTATTTTTTTATTAAATGAGATATATTGTTTTATCCCTGTAATACGAAAATAAAAGTCCCTCACGATTAATACTCGCATTGGACACATTAATACACTAAAAACGAAGTGCACTACAGACGCACATTTGAAACTTTCATTCAATTTCTGTGAAATAATCATAAAAAATCACCAAAAATCCGACGTTGCCAGCTCTGTAGGTGCACCCTCTTAATACATACATTGAATTTATTTGATAACTCAATCTGGACAAGAATAAATCTACTTTTCAAGAGACAGTGCTCATTGGAGTACCCATTTAAAAATCACTTAGTTAGTCACACCATCTGATTGAAAATTAAAAAAAAAAATTAAAAAAAAACAACCTTTTTATTCTGCGACTGCACATAATCAAAATCAAGCAGTAATCGTTCACCGAGACTCACCATCAGATATCCTCAAAGCCGACGTCACCTCATCACTGAAGTTCACATGTCCCGGTGTATCCATAATGTTCAGGAGATGAGACTTCCCCTTAATATTCTTCAGCATCAGGGTGACGGGCATGGCTTTTATGGAGACACCGCGCTCTTGCTCCACAAACAGTGTATCAGTGTAACGCATCGGTATAGTGGTCTCGTTGTTGACGGTGCTAGGATGCGTTTGGCGCATGAGACAATCCACGAATGATGTTTTGCCTGAAATAAATCGGTTATGGGTCGTGGTCCAGTTTGAATAAATACAGTCAAGGGCATAAATATATGTACATTACCTAGAGTTACCAAGACGTCAGAAACATCTATACACCTTTATGCCACGAACAATAAAAGGTCGGTGACATTGACACCTAAATTTGATATGATGGCTGTATCAATATTTATGCTGTCAACCGAACAATCCGAACAATCCGTGAACTCTTAGAATGCCACTAAGGTTTTTTTAATCTAAAATTTTAACGAGGCTTGCATGCACCAATGGTGACTATGTCAGTCTCATGGGAAACCACAGGTACCTATTTCAAACTCTGCCTTGCCCAGAGTCCGAGGCTTTGAATCCAAAGACGTGTCTTACAAATTTACACAATAGTACTGCGTCATCTGACAAAGGGCAACTCGGATCACATTAACACCTCCATTATACAAATTTATACCATCCAGATACCTTTCACGGATGTATTTATTTATGGTCACATTCCAACAGAAAATGAATAAGGTACTCAGTTTTATTACTGTGAGCACACAACTAACACTGACAAACAGGCCACAAAAGCTAACTGTTTTTTAAGTAACTATCAAGGCATAACCCAACAACTTTCTAAATATTCCGGACAATTTGAAAAGACCCCCTGTATAAACTATTTACGTGACGTACCATTATGCAGATGCCCCATCAGCGTGACATTCCTCATCAAGTTAGTATTGTCCAGCATGTCGGCGAGGTACTCCATATCGTACGTTGTCTCCGGGAGTTCCTGCTCCTGCATTTGGAACTTCTTGTGCTTGATGGGCTCGATTAGAGGCTTGTCCAGCGCTTGGGTGTCTTCCTCCTGGACCACGGTCTCCACGTCTGGCCCGTACACTTCTACCGCTTGTGGATAGTAACTGAGAGACACCAATGTATTATAATTGTCTCAACATCGCGGGCAAAAGCTCGTTTTTTTATTTATTTATTTATAAGCCTTTTTCATTCCGAATTCGCTACAATTTCAGTAAGTATATGTTGTTGGTTGTTGTTCTTATTGCCGTTTATTTATTAAATTGTCGGGTAATTCGGCTAGTAGCTAGTAGTATATATGATATAATAACCTTGAACTTAAGTTTTGAGTGTGTCTATGCAGGCATATTACTGTACATTCCATAACTATGCATAACTAAAATTGCTTGCCTACTAACTGCTTCCTTTATGCGACATAAATGATCAATACAGAATAGATATGAGTTTTTGTCATTGAATCAGGAAAAAGATACAAGGTAAGAAAGGAAGATAAGTTGCCTAAGTTGCGTCCGCCGCTGCTGTTTTAAAATTAATGACGATGCCTTGTGCAATGGCCACAATGTTGCGATAATTAATAAGGTATTATCTTAGGGTATTATAAACATGAGAGGCTCACCGTTTGTCCTCATGAAGCACGACGGACATGGGGGCAGTCTCGGGCTCCACGTCGGGGTCCTCATCATCGTCCATACCCTCTTCATCACCGTCGCGGTTGTCGTAAACGCTGTGCTCATCTTCCGAGTCCGAATCCAAATCAGGCCCGATGTAATTCCCAAACTCGTCGTACAAATCGCCGTCCATCTTGCTCGACTTAGTTTACAAGTGACGCCCGTTGTTCGTGTGGTTTACAAAGTAAAATTGTATAAAACAAGCGTAGCGCCGAATCAAAACAAAAGCCGCTGGCTGGCTTGGCTACTGCTACATAACCTCAAAATTTAACTTTTTTTTTTATTTCAACTTTGCGTTTCGTTTCATCGATTGTTCATGCTTTATGCTTGCTGTGTTTCTGTGTAAAATTATGGGGTTTGGAGACAATCAAGCGGCCGACGTCAAGTACTTAAATGTGAAGCTTGAGTGAAGTGTTTTTTGTATTGTTTACCAAGTTTGCATGATGTTCGATTGTATGTTCATTTTTAAAGTTAGGGGTCATGGTTCAAGAAAATATTTACGTGCTGGACTCTCGCTGGACGTGCGCTGGACATACGCTGGGCTACGACCAGTTCGACAACCTCGGAATCTTTCAGTGTAGCGGACGCTTCAAAAGCACCTGAATCTTTATTTATCTGTGGTAGTATGGTCTATCCATAGACTTTTTTTTTTTTTTGGTTAATTCTCCCCCTTACATTTTCGGGGGGAAGGCAAAGGAAACTCCGTCCATACAGCCTAGTCTGGTGTTATCTTTTTCTTTTTCCTTAATAAAAAGGCCGAAGCCGAAGTCAATTGTAACCCTCATTTAAATGATCTAAAAAAATCCTTTAAGGCTATCGCCAAGTCTGTAGTATCATAAAAGGTCGAAGCCAAAGTCAATTGTAACTCATGTTGAATAATCTAAATCCTTTAAGGCTGTCGCCAAGTCAGTAATATTAATAAATATAAAAGGCCGAAGCCAAAGTCAATTGTAACTCATATCATGTGAATGGTCTAAATCCTTTAAGGCTCTCGCCAAGTCTGTATTAGCATTGTCAAATCCTAAGGTCAAAATCTGTGTAATGTCAAATCATTTTAAATTTTCAATCCGTTAAAAGTCAAAGTCATATCAAAAGGCGTTAAATGTCTCCAAGTGTGGAGACAACGAAGTCATAAATAGGTATGAAACATTCGGTGTTTCTTAATAATTGCTGAAGGGAGCGCGGGATATCCTCAGCATGTTTATAAATTTCCAAAAGGCGGTCTATAAAAATGAGTCTGGGAAGAACAAAACTATTGCAATCAAAGAAAATGTGGTGTAAAGTTTGGTCGGCTGAACTGCAGAAGTTGCAAGTGGAAGACTGTATAATATTAATTCGATATAGGTGAGCATTAAAACGACAATGTCCGAGCCTGAGTCTACAAATGATAGTGTAGAATTTTCTGCTGTGATACATAGTCCCTTTTATGAACCATGGTATGCCAACTCTTTCATTAACTTCAGCATACCATTTACCCTTCACTTGATTGATTTCCTGCCAGATATTTATAAAATCACTACACAATCCTTTTCTAACAATAGACATAATATCAGAATCTGGAACAAATATATTTTTGATAGCATGATCGTGGAAGTTTTTTGCTATTACCCCTGCTAGATGGTCAACTTGCTCATTGCCATAAACTCCAATGTGTGAAGGCGTCCACATCAGAACTATGTCCTTGCCTTTTAAACTAAGGTTTGTAATTTTTTCTCTAATATTGTGTATTATGTAATTAGTTACAGAGTTGAATTTGGGATTGTCTAAGGCTCTCAAAACACTCATGCTATCGGAAATAATTAACCATCTGTCACTACTCTGACTTTCAATATAATCTAAAGCTGACAAAATTGCTGAACATTCTGCAGTAAAAACACTGGCCACTGTAGGCATTCGATACCCATGCCCCCTTTTAGCATGAAAATCGTAAATGGCTGCTGAAACAGCACTTGAAGTCTTGGAACCATCAGTATATATTTGATGATATCCAGACCATTCATTTAACAACATATATACATCTTCTTTACATTTTAAACTAGGATCTATAATTACATTTATTGGAAAAAACTTAGACTGAAAAGAATTTCCATAACAAGGCAGCAATGAACTTTCATACAAGTTATTATCTTGTTGTAATTTAATGATTTCAGGGAGATGTTGGAGAAGAAAAAAATTTGATGCGCCAGAACTACGAGCCAATGAATGTTGCAACTTGAGAAGGAGGGGATGTTTTTTTAAGGAACATATTTTCAAAATGAATTTGAAAACAAGATATTTGAACCTAAGCAGCAAAGGGGGCACATTACATTCCACCTGCATTGAAATGATGGGGGTAGAACGCATTGCACCCATAATTATACGTAAGCACCTGTTTTGAATTTTGTCCAATTTTTCAACTAGTTTTGGTAAATGAGAAAAGCAGAAAAAAGCATATTCAAAGTGGCTTCTAACTATTGATTTGTATAAAATTAATAGCATTTTGGGGTCAGCTCCCCAGTATGTTCCTGCCAGAGATTTTAATATATTACAGGCTTTTATAGCACGAGTTGTTAAGCAATCAATATATTTATTAAATTTATAGTTGCTTTGGAAGAGAACACCCAGGAACCTGGCTGTGTTGTCAACCGGCAGCAGACTATTTTCATATTTTAATTTTACACTTGACAACCTAAACGACCTCTTTGAAAAAACAACAACTTTACTCTTTTCAATGCTGATCTCCAGGTCCAGGCTTTCATAGAAAGCCTTCAACCTTTGGAGAGCAACATTGAGAGTATCTGAAACAGTAGACAGACTATTACCACTACAATAAATAACAAGATCATCTGCAAACTGCAAATTACTCACCTCATTACCCAATATGACATTTAATTTATGGATATACAGAATAAATAGCAAAGGACTTAAAATTCCACCTTGTGAAACTCCTTTATAAGAGTACCTTGGACCAATTATATTATTGTTACCATATTTAACATATAACTCTCGTCCACTCAAGAAATTGAAAATCCAACTAATTAATTTTTCAGGTAAGTTCAGAGAACGTAAAATGGAGGAAAGCGAGTGAAGATTCACATTATTAAAAGCACCTACAATATCGAAAAAGATACTAGCTACTATGTTATTTTGAGATAGAGCATCATGGATGTCCAGACACAAATGGCTCAGACTTTCTCTTGCTGAGCGACCTCGACGGAAACCGAACTGATTAGAAGGTAAAATATGATTAGACTCAATATAAGATTCAAGACGCTGTTTGATTAATTGCTCAACAATTTTTCCTACACAAGAACTCAAAGTAATTGGGCGATAAGAATCAACGAAGTTTGGATCTTTGCCAGGCTTTAAAACTGGCACTAAACAGTCTGTTTTCCATTGAATGGGAATAAGAGAATTATTCCATAGCAAATTCAATAAATCTAGAAATATCAATAAATTACTAGGGTTAAGTAACTTGAACATTTTATAAGATAACCAATCTAAACCACATGCAGTATCTTTTCTTGATTTTAATGCAGTTTTGAGTTCAACTATAGAAAAAAGGTCAATTAAAAAGGAATTTGTAGGAGTCAAAGATGTGTTTATATTGGGATGAGCATGTTGAACTGTATCTGGCGTATATTTATTTAAAAAATTTGGGACCCAGTCAAAGCTGGAGAAAATGCTGCGAGGAACATATGTTTTATTAAATTTTCTCATCTTTGTCCACACTTGGTTCATTGGTGTCGTCCTACAGATTGATAAACAAAAGTTTTGCCAGGAATACCTACGTTCCTGCTTTAAAATGAGTTTTTTATGTGCTTGTGCACGTTTAAATTCAACAAAGGTACTAAGATTAGGATTTGATTTGAATTTTATATAAGCCTGTTTACAAATATGTACAGCATTAGCACATTTTTCATTCCACCAAACTAGTGGAATCCTTTTATTAGTCTCGGAATGAATAGAATGCGCTGCACTTGATTTAGCAGCCCCAACTATTGACTTTTCGATCGCATTACTAATTATTGAACAAAATTTATTATAACTACCGAGTAAATCTGAAGAATCTATACAATAGTCTACTAACATTTCATTACTATATTTTTGATACGAGACCCAATCCACTAATTTCAGGTTTGGGTGAGGAGGAATCACATCTGTATTACCCAAGGCAGTACCTGAAGAAGATGAAGAGAAATCAAAATTAACCTTCGTCAAAGTAGGCAAATGATATCCACCAATCGGATGGGAATAGACATCCCATTGGCAGCGCATATTTAATGGCGCAGAAACCATTGTCAAATCTAAACCATTTGGTCTCCAAGTGTGAGTGCCTACAGTTGTAGGCCGTCCATCATTCAAAAGTACGAGCTCATTTTCGTCAATGGAATCCATGATGTCTCTACCTCGTGAATCAATAGAATTGCAGCCCCAAAAAGTGTGATGGGCATTAAAATCTCCTGCAATAATTAAAGGTTTTGGGATGTTCTGGACTAAATTATTAAACTTATTTATATCAAAACTAGGAGTGCAGTTACCTGGGACGTAAAAACTTGCAATAGAAATTTGTTGGCGATTGATTTGTACTCTGACAACAATATTTTGAAGACAATTATCAAAATAGGAATGTATTTTTTTAAAACTTAGACTATTGTGAACTAAAATGGCTACTCCATTGTGATCATTGCCACAGTCATTTCTGACAATGGAGTACCCATTTATAGTAAAATTAATATGGGGTTTTAACCATGTTTCACAAATAATAGCTATATGTATATTATTATCATAAAGAAACTTTTGGAATTCGTATTTATTGCTTAACAAACTCTGTGCATTCCACTGTAATATATTTAAGTTTGGATACATTAAGAAGCCTTTTTGTCTTTATGCTGAATGGTTTCTTTGATGGTATCAGTTATAATTTGAGAACTAATACTAGTGTTGTTGGTTTTGTTTAAAGTAATAACTTTAATGATTGATTCTGTTAATAAATTTAGGGCTGTTTTATCGGACAATATTAAATTTATCAATTCCTGACTGTTTTCTTGTTTATTAAGTGATGGAAATTTTTTTTTGTTGAATAAGTCTGCAAAAGAAGGGGGGCTAACTTTATTTCTATTTTCCTCTATTTTCTTTTTTTTTATAGGACACTCGCCGGAGATAGATAGATGATTACCTGAACAATGCACGCAGGTAGCTTTATCCACTGTCATTGAGCAACTTTTAAAATTGTGTGCTCCACTGCAAATTGAGCATCGTTCTGCATTTTTGCAAAACTTTGCCAAGTGTCCGTATCGCAGACATTTATAGCACTGTTTGACGGGTGGGATATAGGGCAACACGGGAAACCTCCACATTTTTATCGAGACAAAGTCTGGCAAAGACGTAGAAGACGAAAAAGTTATTGCAACCGATTGAGTCGGCTGCAACTCAAATTTATCTCCTAGCTTAACTTTTCTCATGATTCGGCGCACACATATGACCTTTTTGATGCTTGAAAGCTCATTAAATATTTTTTTGTTTGACATGCTGGTCGGAACTGAATTTATGACTCCAGTCAACTCCGTACTTCCTGCAGGAATCGAGGCCTTCAAGTTTTGTTCCCGCAGAAAGGTAGAGTTACCCAAAAAAGTGTTGGCAAGATTGGGTCGCTCAAAAACAACCCCAACTTTAAATTTATTAATTTTCTTTAGGTATTTGATCCCCTTAACAACACGCGAGAGCTGGTTGCTTAAGCTCATCATATCTCTTGTCCCAATTTCGTGCTCAGTAGAGCTTTCTATAAATACAACAAACTCATATCCAGCTTGACTATCCTCAGGGTATCGACGACTGTAGTCTGTTACCCTGTATGGAGCATATTTATCAGCATCAGTACCAGATTGTGTATCAATTGAATCCGCAAACTCAGAGTCGGAAGACTCCGAAATCTCGCCGTCAATTTTGGGCTCATCTGAAGGACGAGCCTTTTTTCTCTTCTTCGCCATCCTCGACACCCCCCTCGGGGGTTATAACAAAGAAAAACTCACCCACCAGCTGCTACTTATATACACAAACCTTAAATAATTAAGTTATATACACTATAATACAATATTTATAATAATTACAAAGGTTTTTCAATTATAAAATTTCGGAGCAAACAAAAAGACCGCCGCTTTCTAGAAGTTCCCGCGCTTTTTTCCTCCTATCCATAGACTAATAAGTGTCAACAAACTGTCACTGTCATTGTCATGTCATTATGCCATCCATGCTTTCATGTTGTGGTTTTCGTTTTCCTTGATTTTGTGCTTTTACGATTATAGTTCTATAAAAACTATAAAAGGAGTACATTGTGCCTGTGTTAATCTTGTAAATAGTGCAACTTTAGGTTTGTTAGTTAACGCGTTCTGTTTAAAATCATGCCTCAAAAACATAATAACACGTCCAACGATGAAGATGCTTCCAAACCGAAGAGGCGAAAGTTTACGATGAAGGATATGCCGGGCATGACTGCACTGCAGCTCAAAGAGAAAGCTACACAGTTCCTAGCCTCAAAAAAGAACGCCAACAAGCTAGTAGAGATACTGGAGTTGTTTAAAGTAAGTTTTAGTGGCTATCGTCACACCACATGGTGTTTAAGGTTACCGTTGTGTGATCAACTAGCTTTTGCCCGCGCGCGACTACGTTCGCGCAGATAAAGTCAGAGTGACCTACTTCCACGTCTCTTCTTGTCTTCAGAATACTAAGTCTTTATAATATTGTACGCCCAAAATGGGCAAACTGTTGATGCTTTTCAATGTATGACATCTTATGTACACAGTTTTTGACAATAAATGGCATCTATCTATCTATCTATCTTTTTTTCCTGGCCCTTGGGATCATATATATAACAGAGGATCATATAAGTATATAACATAACAGATAACTGACACTTAACATGACTGTAACTTAAAAGACACACATCACATGAAACTGTATTGGTACAAAACATAGTCAAGTAGATTGATTTTTATAAGTATAAACTTAATATTTCTGTTACAGTGTGAGACGGACCAGTATACACCTGTGCTTTTGACGGTGCATAGTATCTTCGCTGAGCTGTTGCGTCGTCAGGAAATGGTAGAGATCACTGACCCCGCAAAACCATCAAGTGAGAGCCTGTTATTCATTTACATTCATATTCAATACTCATTTTCTAAAGTTAAAACAAACAGTGGAGTTAACGTTTTGCTGGCTTGCCCTTCGTCGGACAAAGCTCTTAGGATATATAAATTTGTGCAGCATTCCTTCATAACCAGAGCATCTGACTGGAGGAAGGGATGCTGCATGAATGTTGATCTCCGATCCTCTTGAGTCCTCCCATGAGGCTGACATGGTCACCCCTGTGTACTAAAGCCTCTTTAAAATATAAGATCAAAAAAAAAACCAGTTTTGGGATTTGAAGAAATAAATGGGCCAAAGCATGCATACACACATACACAAATCACGTCTTTAATCCTTACGGGGTAGACAGAGTCCAAGGTGACAAGACCATGCAGGTCTGTACCGCTTTTTCAAGAACCAATGTCCCTCCACAGAGGACACTCCGGCAACCATTTATGCCCGCTGGCTCCGCGACAACTACGAGCTTGCTCTGAATGCTGTTCTGGCCTGCATGAAGCGTGGGGATGAGAGCAGCAGGGTTAAGGCTCTGGAGATGGCCTGCGAGCTCCTCAAGGAGGAGGGACGGAGTCCGTTGAAGTCTGGCCTTGGTGTGGTGTTCCCGAATGAACGATTGGAGGTTGGTTGTTAGGGATTGAAGTAAGGTGTAACATGACACTGTTTTTTTATACCTAATAGTTTTTTTTTTAATGTACCTACTTAAATTGGAGACCTAACATCCCTTTTATAAAAGTACTAGCTGCTGCCAGCGACTTCGTCTGCAAAGAATTCGTTTATCGCTATCCCGCGGGAACTACGCAATTTTCCGGGATAAAAAGTAGCCTATGTGCTATTCCAGACTTTTCTCTATCTATGTGCCGAATTTCATCCAGATCCGTTAGGCCGTTCTGGTGTGATTGAGTAACAAACATCCATCCATCCATCCATCTATCCATCCATACTTTCGCATTTATAATATTAGTTAGATAGTTAGATTATAAGTTGAGTAGAATTTAAGTATTGTTGTTAATTTATTTATTTTGAAAAAAAGACTTTCTGCCAAGTTTGTTGCAGCGCATTCTTCTTGGCAATGATGGTCTTTCCTATACAAATATACTTTCCTATATTATATATGCTGGTAGTTTAAAAGATATGTAAAATAGTCCCTAGCGGCCTGTTTGCAAAAATAGTTTGTGTTTTTGAATTTTGGAAGCTGTAACTAACGTTTTTGTTACGAATTATGTTTTAATGGCATATAATATATGTATATCTTACTAGCTGTTGCCCGCAAATTTTTCTGCAAAGAATTCTTTTCTTGCTATCCTATGGGAACATTCATCCATATGCACGCACAAACATTCGCATTTATAATATTAGTAGGATTATTGTTATGTTTTGCTTTATACCTGCGAATGTAGCTGTCAATATTATTCCCTGATAATGATATTTAGTTTAATACTCTGGTGATTTTGCAATATACATATATTACCCTGTGTCTAATGAACAAAAAACATACCTTGCTATTCTGCTACGCACGCTACGCATGTGCAAGGCAGTCAAGCTTGTGCAAAATATATATATTATGTACATACATAACATACATAGTCTTTATCCCTTACGGGGTAGACAGAGCCTAAGGTAACAAGATCTAAAGGCCATGTTCAGCATGATTGTGAGCGTATAGGTGGAAAGGGGGATCAAAATAGTGATGGGTTGCTATCGCCTATAAAATTATTCCTAAGATTTTCACCCGAATAAATATGTTTTATATGTTTCTAATACTGCCTCACACTGCTTTGCAAAACCAGGAATCATCTGTGTACTGAAACTCCTGCGCACACCAAATGCGTTGACAATGCGTCAGTTGTAATGTATGAAACTACTAGCTGTTGCCAGCGACTTCGTCTGCAAAGAATTCATTTATCACTATCCCGCACGAATTTTCCGGGAAAAAAGTAGCCTATGTGCTATTCCAGACTTAACTCTATCTATGTGCCGAATTTCATCCAGATTCGTTGGTCCGTTAGGCTTATTGTCTAACTCGCTCGCAATCGCCATCGTGTTCATTTTGACAGTTCTTGTATGAATGTGACAGTTAACTGATTCCGATGCCAATTGTCAGCCCATACATGAACTGTCACAATGAAGACGATGGTGATTGCGAGCGAGTTAGACAATAAGCCTACTGGCATGATTGAGTAACAAACAAACATCCATCCATCCATCCATCCATCCATACTTTCGCATTTATAATATTAGTTAGATGAGATAGATGCCAGCCAGTTGCGTGGCGTACGCAACGCACGCGCGTGCAAGTATAACAGTGACTATAGTATGACTAGCTATTGCCTCTGTCTGCTCAAAATTTGTTTATAGCTATCCCGCGGGAACTATGCTGTTTATAAAAACTACCCTATCTCCTTTCCCGGGACGGAAGCTATGTGTATGCCAAATTCCAGCTAAATTGATTCTATGGTTTAAGAGTAAAAAGATAAGAGAGTATTACTTTTGCATATATAATATTTGTAGGGATTGGATAGATTTTATTATAATATATATTTTTTGTTGTGCCGTGCATAAAGCGACATATAACATTGATGCTGTGTTTTTTTTGAAATATGTTGCGATTATATTTGATGTTCCATTATTTTGAAGTATGTATTTAATTTGCAGCTTAGCGAATTCATATTTTGATTTATGCGCATTTGCTATTGAATGACAGGGTATGTCGCATGTTATCTTAAAACTGAAAATAGCTCTTAACGCCCTATGTTTATGAGTGTCCATGGGCAGCTGTGATTTTACTCCCTACTAGCTTTTACAATACAATACAATTTGCGGGTGGTAGTGCCTTGTGCAAGGTCCGTCCGGATCGCTACCACCATCTTACTCGCTAATCCTGCCGCTAAGCAGCAGTGCTTGCTCTGCTGTGTTCCGGTGTGGAGAGTAAGACAGCCGGAGAAATTACGGGCACAAGAGGCATTTCATCTAAGTCCTCTAGGTTGGCAACGCATCTGCAATCCTTCCGGGGTTGCGGGTGTCTATGGGCAGTGGTGATCGCTTACCATCAGGTGACCCACTTGCTCGTTTGCCTTCCTATTGACATAAAAAAAAAATTAACTCTTTGTAGAATTAATTTAAAATTTCCGAGTATAAATGTATCCAAATTGTATAAAAAAGTCATTCAGTCTATTATATTAGAAATATAGTTTATAGCAGCCACATTGTTAGAAGGACAATAATGAAAAAAAAGCATCCCATTACCTATTCCTTATTTTAAGCTACCTACCCACCTGACAACTGACAATTATACTCAATACTCAATACTCAATACTTTATTGCACATAATGGTTTTACAGGTGTTATGATTTAAAGTTAGATATCACATTATGTACCCTGTTGGGCGCAGCAATTAATTAAAATTAAAATTACAATTATTAAAACATAGAACATTTTATACATATTCGGGTTGCTTACACAACTACGATTAGCATGCATTACAGTACAGACTACTTATGTTTACATTGCAAACTCCAGAATCTACGCCGGTTGTAATATCGCCGACCTCTGATTATGACGTGTGTTTCAGAGCATACTGTCCGCGTTGCTGGACGGGCAGACGTCGACGACGACGTTGATACGACGTTTCCGCGACGTCGCGCGTCATCGCGACGTCCAACAGCAGGGGCTGCGGGCGCTTGCGGGGCTTCACGAGCCGTGAGTACAGGAGCCCAATCGGGCACGGAATTAATAGAATAACGAAACTAGGGTTCATTCGAGCAAGCATCGGGGTCGACAGAGCCTAAGGTAAAGATTGTGGGCGTGCAGGTGGAAAGGTCAATCAATATAGTGATGGGTTGCTAGCCGCATCGCCTATAACGTGATTCATAAGATGGCCGCCCATTCCCGCGATGAGGGAACATTGAAGTATTACGTAACTAGATTTTTTTACAATTATCCCCCCACACCCCCCACCCCTTGTCAGCAAAAGTAAGCAAATCTCTTCCCCTCCCATGCTTACGTAATCATTGGAACCTATATGCATTTTTTTAATGTATTCTGTTTTTTATAAATTTGTGGGTTGCCATTTGTGTAAAAAAGTAAATAATAACTAAGAATAAAAAAATAAGAATAAGAGAACTTTATTAGCTGATACGGAAACACAAATAGAATATTACAAATGGATACTTATTCTAACCGGCCAAATGGTCGCCACTCAGCTGTGTGTCACGATAAGATCCAGGATAATGTCGTGACGCTGATTTTCAGTGACGCCAGTTACAGAGGTGGCTGTCATCAGGCACACATCCCAGTACATACTGGTTTACGAAATCACCACTTCCAATACCCATAATAAACTAACTATACGAAATAACTGCTGACGAAATCACGATATCGACCCCCCCACCCACCATGTCATCAAAAATAAGCAAAGCAAAGACCCCCGCCCCCCTCAAGCGCTTACGTAGTACTTGCACGCCCCCTGAGCTTTTACCTTTACCATATGTGGGAGGGTTTTTCTTTGCTCATAGACCAGCAAGAATGATAAATGGCAATTGAAGATAAAACAATAATAAGAACTAAAGTAAGTATTCTCTCAGTGACATCTAGACTTTATTAATAGAACCTGGATGACCGAGCTGTTCTCGGTATTTATCGTCCCCTGGGACCTTAGCATGACGTCTTACGATTCAGTTTAGGTACGCTCGCTGTCAGATTCATACTAAAAGTGACAGCTAAAATTTGAACTGAGTCGGAATTAGGACGTCATGGTAAGGCCCTGCATACTAAATTTCATGAAAATCGTTGAAGCCGTTCCTGAGATTCAGATTATATAAGAATTGCTCATTTAAAGTTATTAGATTAGATAGATATATAGATGATATTAACATGATTTATAGCTGTTAGTTGTTCCAATTTTTTTTTTTAATGTAAAACGTTGCCATTGGCAACCTAGTCGATCATGAAGCGATGCTTCCGCAGAGGAGACCAGAAGGTTCTTTCGTCTTGCTCAGGAATTGGCATCCAATTGTGACCTGCGCAGAAATAGGCACGATTATACTAGCCCTTAATTTACTGGCAACACTGGTCACACGTTGAAAGTCGTCACATGTCACCGATGTGAACAATATTAAAAGTTACTGATAAAAAAAAAAACATCTTTGATACAACCTTTTTTTGTTGACTGTACTTGCATTGTCGTCCGTCCTACATGTGTACCAAATTTCAAGACAATCGGAGCAACCGTTGAAGAGTTTCCTCCTGCGACGGTCCTGGCTGGGTCACAACTCCGCTACCAGATTATTGTGTTGTCGTCCGATTTACTCAGGTATGCAAAATTTCAGCTCAATCGGTTGAAGTGGTTGGAGATATAAAGTAGGAACGACACGGCCCAGACACAATAAGAACGACACGGCCCAGGCACAATACGAACGACACGGCCCAGGCTCATTAAGAACGACAAGGCACATGCTCAGTAGGTAGGAACGACACGACCCAGGCTTTATAGGAATGACACGGCTCAGGCTCATTAAGAATGACACGGCTCAGGCTCAATAGAAATGACACGGCCCAGGCTCAATAGGAATGACACGGCCCAGGCACAATAGGAATGACACGGCCCAGGCTCAATAGGAATGACACGGCCCAGGCTCAATAGGAATGATACGGCCCAGGCTCAATAGGAATGACATGGCCCAGGCACAATAGGAATGACACGGCCCAGGCTCAATAGGAATGGTACGGCCTAGGCTCAATAGGAATGACATGGCCCAGGCACAATAGGAATGACACGGCCCAGGCTCAATAGGAATGACACGGCCCAGGCTCAATAGGAATGACACGGCCCAGGCTCAATAGGAATGACACGGCCCAGGCTCATTAAAAATGACACGGCCCAGGCTCAATAGGAATGACATGGCCCAGGCACAATAGGAATGACACGGCCCAGGCTCATTAAAAATGACACGGCCCAGGCTCAATAGGAATGACACGGCCCAGGCTCAATAGGAATGACACGGCCCAAGCTCTATAGGAATGACACGGTCCAAGCTCTATAGGAATGACATGGCCCAGGCACAATAGGAATGACACGGCCCAGGCTCATTAAGAATGACACTGCCCAGGCACAATAGGAACGACACGGCCCAGGCACAATAGGAACGACACGGCCCAGACACAAGAACGACACTGCCCAGGCTCATTAGGAATGACACGGCCCAGGCTCAATAGGAATGACACGGCCCAGGCTCAATAGGAATGACACGGCCCAGGCTCAATAGGAATGATACGGCCCAGGCTCAATAGGAATGACATGGCCCAGGCACAATAGGAATGACACGGCCCAGGCTCAATAGGAATCGTACGGCCTAGGCTCAATAGGAATGACACGGCCCAGGCTCAATAGGAATGACACGGCCCAGGCACAATAGGAATGACACGGCCCAGGCTCAATAGGAATGACACGGCCCAGGCTCAATAGGAATGACACGGCCCGGGCTCAATAGGAATGATACGGCCCAGGCTCAATAGGAATGACATGGCCCAGGCACAATAGGAATGACACGGCCCAGGCTCAATAGGAATGGTACGGCCTAGGCTCAATAGGAATGACATGGCCCAGGCACAATAGGAATGACACGGCCCAGGCTCAATAGGAATGACACGGCCCAGGCTCAATAGGAATGACACGGCCCAGGCTCAATAGGAATGACACGGCCCAGGCTCAATAGGAATGACATGGCCCAGGCACAATAGGAATGACACGGCCCAGGCTCATTAAAAATGACACGGCCCAGGCTCAATAGGAATGACACGGCCCAGGCTCAATAGGAATGACACGGCCCAAGCTCTATAGGAATGACATGGCCCAGGCACAATAGGAATGACACGGCCCAGGCTCATTAAGAATGACACGGCCCAGGCACAATAGGAACGACACGGCCCAGGCACAATAGGAACGACACGGCCCAGACACAAGAACGACACTGCCCAGGCTCATTAGACGTATAACTGACCTGCGTATAAGTACGACTTGCCGCCGCGCCCGCGGTAGTTGAGCCGCGCGGCTTCGTCCTGCAGATGCGCCTTGCGGGGCACTTGGCTCACCCGTGCCATCGCGTATAGTGTCCGCCTCTGTAACACCACCATAGCGATATATTAGATTACCCGTCTCTTTTGAACGAACAGGGACCTTATTCCTTATTCCGACTCAGTTCAAGTTTTAGCTGTCACTTTTATCGCATTAAGACGTCATAGTAAGGCCCCAGTAAAAAGACGGGTAGCTCGAGTAGTCAATCTCGCGCGCTCTCTTGCTAGCCGTAAAGAAAGAATAAACAATCACTGGAACAGGGGTCAATATAACACGTGAAAGCGCCCGCATTCACCATCTCTTTCTACCCTCAGTGTTTATCGTTTGGAAGAAGGGGACGGCGAACGTAATTGTGAATCCAAGTGCGTACGACAATAACTAGCTGTTGCCCGCAACTTCGTCTGCAAAGAATTCGTTTATCGATTCGATTCGATTTTTGAATTTCAAATCTTTAAATTGGTCCCGAAATCGGGGATTTGAAAAAGCCATGTTCATATTCTCATCGTGAACTGAAATTTAGGCATAAGTGTCCAAATACCCGATCTCTGATTATTAAATATCTAAGGACACGAAGCTTCGCGTTCGCTCTATCAATGAACCAAAACGAATACGAATTGGATCTTAAATGAAATGTAGTCATCAAGTGTCAGTGTAAACTGGTTACCTCGCAATACATCATCCCCAGGACCGTATTGTCGCCGGTCTGCTTGAACCGTACATCTATCGGGTCCAGTTTCTTGCCTTCCGGCACGCCTGGAAAACAAAATGTCTGTTTGAAAATCACAGGCTCAATAGGAATGACACGGCCCAGGCTCAGTGAGAACTAAATTATGTAAAGTAGGGTAGGAGCACAGAATAAAGAGATATAAAGTCGTCGCAAAATAAAAGGCCCGTTTTGACATTTGTCTTCCCGACGTAACAAGTGATGTAACCATATGACTCGGTACTCGATACTCACGATAAATCGATTCAAGTTTGCATGAGTATTTGATCGATTTGAATATGTATTGTAAAGTGCATTGGATTAAAGTTCTGATTAGAAAATTTAACTTAAATTGATATTATAGGTATTTTGAAATGATACAATGTTACGAAAAGTCAATTTTCTTTCATTTAATATTTTGATTACAATAACATTCACTCAATCACAAAAAAAACGAGAAAAAGTGAATCATCAGTCAATCGTTTTCTTCAGATGCTGAAAACGAGCCATTCTATAAAAATCAGTGCTGCCATTGTTTACGGCTTTGAGCTCCAAGGTCATAATTTTCAGTAAATATCACTACACAGCTGGTGAAATTCAGTAATTAATTGGTCTAAATAAAATAAATAAAACGGGCCAAGTGCGAGTCGGCCTTAAAAAAAAATATCTTGATCGATTTATTTTTTCCTTAGCCGATTATTAATAGTCTGTGGACAATATGAAAAAATCGTTATGCACAGCACTTCGCTGAGTGAGCGATACCCATCAATAAAAAATGCAATTACCTTCAGAACATTTCGATTGGTAAAAAATTTAGAACTTCATGGGCGTGAACTGTCAAAACGGGCCTTTTAAATTGCGACAACTATAGTAGAATTGCGATAAGTCGCTTTTCGGGAAACCGGTGTCGCCAAACTTTAACGTTGACAGTTCACTCACACCTTGAAATCTTGGCAATTATTGGTCGTAGCTTTTCTACAGAAATGTAATAAGTTCTGAATCGGTATTATAATTTGAACTTTCCACCCACAGAATATTGCTTAAAGTCCACTGTACCTGTATATAAACACCATCTAGCGTGAAGTAGCCAAAAGACAACAGTCTGTAAATGTCAGTTGTCTAAATAATAGTTTTGCCATTGCTCAACAGATGTCGTTAAAATGACTGCGTTGCAAAATGAACTCTGCTGAATGGTATTTAGGTTTACGTGATTGAAAATCTAAGTGATGACAGCGGAACATTCGAGAAAATCTGATTCTGCTACTCCAACCGTCAACTTCAATTTGACGTTCTTATGCGTAATTTTCCGCTTAAAGGTGGCACGCGTCTCTCGTTCACATGCCACTTCTGCTATTGGTACTTAGGGTACTTGCCTTGTAGCGGCACGTACATGAGGTACTGGCCGTGGTCCCCCTGTTCGACCAGAAGGCTCATGCGGCCGGACTCGCGGAGCAGCACATGTCTCGCTGTCCAGTTTACAGGCGAGCTCGAGTGCTCGTCCAAATATTCGTGCAGCAAGGCGTAGTCCTGCAAAATAGGCCTGCTAAATCTGGTGGTCGAGTAGTTTCAAAAGGCCGAGTGTTAGCGAGGCCGTCTGTTATAAGAGTCCGGTGATCGCTGTTTTAGTGTAGATAAAGCACTATTATTCATTGCTTAAAATAAATAGCCCTGTGAATGTTTTTCAGGATTTTTTAATGTTGACAAATGTTTCCATACATTGATCGATTCAAAGTGAACCGCGTCAAGGGCGGGCCTAAATAAATCAAAAATTCAAATGAAAACTATCTTTAGCTGTGTTCAGTGGAACACTCAACCACCTGCTGAACATACATACCTACATCATACCGTCACGCCTCTTTTCCACAGGGGAAGGCAGAGGCTACTTTGTTCCACTTGCTACGATCCTGACATACCTCTTTCGCTTCATCCACATTCATCAATCTCTTCGTACATGCTCGTCGGTTCCGGGTACTCTTGACCTGGCCTTTTTCAAAACGTCTCCTATTTGGTCCAGGAACGTCCGTCTAGGCCTTCCCCTCCCAACGCAACCACCCACACACCCCAATATATACCCCCTTGCAAAAAAAACCGACACCCATGGTTTTTGTATTTTATGTGCATAAAAGCTTACTTTCTGAGCTTTAATGCCTGATAATTTTAAAAACCATAGGTGCCCGATTTTCTTGCAAGGGGGGGTAGGTTCACCTACTGAAATTGACAACATTTCATTTTTATAACACCTGAAAATGTATGTATGGTTCGAAAGCATTTTGCCTCCTGATCACTGCAATATGTTTATATAATTTTAATATCGCTTATTATAAAAAATTAAAATTAATTAAAAATATGTCCTAATTTTACCAAAACTACCACAGGATAGGTGAAACACCTTTGCCCTTTTCACGAGAAAAAATAAGCGACCATAATTTTGTATATGACGACTTCAAAGTACAAGGGGGGCAACTCTGAAATTCTATTTTTGAAGTTCGTTGCATACCTTCTCTCTCACTTTCAAGTTAATGACTATATTAGTATGAGCGGAACAGCACGAAGCGAACCTCGAAAATCGAATATCGGAGAATAAGGCCTGACATTGACAATTTTAGATTGACGTCAGATTTTTTTCTATACAGAAAAGACAAAAGGGTAAGTGTCTATTCTGTGATAGTATCGGAGTTACGCCCTTTTAGAATAAGCAAAAATTAATAAATTAATTATAAATTAAATACAAACCCTAGCGAAAAAATTAAACTGTCAGCATGTTCATCTTTTCAAACAGAATACAGAGAACCATTAAAATGATAGGCTCAGAAATATGAAATGTTGTCAATTCGGGAACATTTCAGAGCCACCTTGAACAGCTGATTTACCTTTTTTCTCGGCAATGTGAAGTCTACCCGCAGCGTCGGCGTTTGCGGTGCCCAGAAGTAGAACACTATCCAGGTCTCGTCCAACACAGTGTAGGGGTTGAATCTGGCGTGACGACTGAACTCGTCGCAGGTCGTCTTGTCGTGCGGCTCGAGATGCGGCCCCACCGGCTTTTTACCACTAGCAATGGATGCCATTTTGAATAGCAACAGCACTGTGTGAATTGACGCTAGTTGTGTCATATTATCAGTGGTTTTCTTGGATTGCTGGCAGCGTATGAAACAGAAATAAGATAAATATCTTGGGACAATTAACACCTGACCTATATGAGCGCTTAAGAGGCTGACAACACCTAATTTTGTTGAAATTGATGTTATTTAAACACTTTTTTAAGAAAAACTGCACACAAAAAAAATATAATGTTAATTTTCATCATATTTCAAACACGCTAGACGGGCTCGATACATAATTGAACAAAATCGGCTCGATAGAAAATAATTGCAAAGATTGGTCTTAAAATCACCATTAAACGGTTCTATGTCTTTGTTTTTTCGACGTATGGGTCTGCAATTAAAAACATAAAGTCAACATATTCATACCTAAACGGCTAACGAGTCATATTTCACAAATAATCCATACTTTTGTTTATTTCTTATGATTTGTGTCTTATTTGCAAGATTTTAGACGCGCGCCAAGCTGCCGGAATAGTTTCTTCCCTTTCACTAACAGGCACGGGAACCGTATGTGTGAAGAGTGGCGCTGCTCTAGGTCAATTGCTGTTGACAGCGCCTTAACTGAGTCCTCGCGCGGTACGGGGGCGCGGGGTAGGACGTCAAAAGACAGCAGAGAGCGGTTGTCATCTACCCCGCGCCCCTGTGCCGCGCGGGCGAAGACTCACTTAAGCGGTTGGTCTATAGCCCCAAACTAGATAAGCCAAGCTTATAATATGAGTACTAGACAAGGGATAAACATACTTATATAGATAAATATACGTTCTTAAATACATATTTAACATCCTAGACTCAAAGAAACGTTCATGTTATTCATACAAATATCTGCCCCGGCCGGGGATTAATCCCTCAAGTTTCATAGTCAGTAGGCTTATTGTCTAACTCGCTCGCAATCGCCATCGTGTTCATTTTGACAGTTCATGTATGGGCTGACAATTGGCATCGGAATCAGCTAGCTGTCACATTCATACAAGAACTGTCAAAATGAACACGATGGCGATCGCGAGCGAGTTAGACAATAAGCCTACAGGTTCTCTAACCACTAGGCCATCCGGTCGCCCATCATTGGGCGAGTTACAAAAAATTGGCGCTATTTGGTTTCTTTTTGTTTTTTGTTTTACTTAGAATCAATACCGAGTGCGAATTTGTTTGAAAATAATGGCTCAAGATCCTAATTATATCTGTTAGGAATTACTGCACTAACCCTGCTGCAATATTCTAGAACAATAAGAGACCTTGTATTAACAAAATCGGATGAAAAACGGTATTTTTTAATTCTGATCAGAAAAATGTACTTTCTCTCACGTACGTTCTTGTCCCTACAAGCACTCGCGTCGGTACACAAATGAAATGTGCCACTGCGGCTAATGTTTGGAAACATACGATGGTATTCCAAATTTCTGGATGTTTGATGGTGCAGTTGTAAACAGTAAACAATTTGAGATGGGTACATTTTGGATCGCGTGATCAGTGTGCATTTTGGGGCTACTTTGATCGTTTTAAATTGCTATAAAGTCGATATTGTCCATATCCGGTGAATGTTTGGTATGTAGACGTAAAGGCGATCGATGAAGGCATCGATTGGAAGCAGTAAACGCAAATAAAAACTAATGATTTCGTCATTACAACTACTTAATTTTTTCAAAGTCACTTGTACAGTACTGGGGCCTTAACATGACGTCTTAATGCGATTCAGTTTAGGTTCGCTCGCTGTCAGATCCATACCAAAACTGACAGCTAAAACTTGAACCCAGTCGGAATTAGGACGTCATGGTAAGGCTCCTGTAAGTTTTCGGCGTCTTGAACGCGTTTGCGTTAAAATGTCAAATACTATGAGAACTGTTGCCGTTTCGATCCGTAAGGGGCGCGGCCTTTTCAACAGTAATTAAAACATTTACTTGAACGCTTTAGAGGCGATGCTAGCAACCCATCACTATTTTGATTACCCTTTCGACCTACACTCCCGCAATCACGCTTCGCTTTAGGTCTTGTTATATAGGCTCTGCCTGCTCCGTAAAGGATAGAGACATGATTATATGTGTATTTGACCTTGTCGCCGTCACGTCAAATACAAGACACGTCACCCATACGCCGGACTTATTTATTGCGATGTTGAACCTAAACCCAATTGAACAAAGGTTGCTTTTGCGGTGAAGTAATGAACGTATACCTATATGTATATAGGTCGTTGGCGTCATAAAAGTTAATATGTGTGAAATATCGTAATTATTTGAATAATACCTATTGTATAGGTACCTATTTAAGAATAAGAATAAGAATAAGAATATTTATTCAAAAATATAATAATATAATATTTATTTATTTAAATATTTTTTTATTTTTTTAAATTCAGAAAAACGCGTATTATTCTTAGTATCATATATTTATTTATTGAGTAATAAAAATCTGAAATGGAAGGCAGTTATAATAAAATCTAATGAACTACATATACTTTACATTTAACTTCTAGACAATGGCACAATTATTATTAATATTAAACTAAAAGAGAAAACAACTATAGAAAATAAATTAAACTACGCCAAACCATTGCGGCGATTACTACAGTCAAAAAACTGTTATTAGTTAAAGGTGTCCATATAAATTGTCGTGCCCTCAAATAATTATGTTAAAATTCCTGGTGTTCTTGAAATTTGAAATTAAGTATGAAAATAGCTCTTATACAACTAATAAAACAAATCCAAAGAAAATGCGCTTCTATCTGTGTAAGTGACTATTGTAAATGACATTAAGTTTAAAAAAAAAATTAAATACTTCGTGCGCGAGTCCGACTCGCACTTGGCCGCTTTTTTTATTATTGGCTGTGATAAATCTTCGACGGAGCCTCGCAGCGAGGCTCCTATTCCCGGGCGTTCTGCGCTTCGGGCGTCTAAAGATAACTAACAAACCTAACCTATCTAGTGCCGTAAACCGAAAATAGAATTTGACTAGAAATGATATTGGGAAATTTTGTGAATGGGATATTCGCTTGTGGCATAAAAAACGTAAAAGCAAATAACGTACTGTGAAAAAACAAAGTGGGAAATTTTGCGAATGCACAAAATGGCGTCTAGTCAAATTCGATCATCGGTAAATTAATCGAACCACCCATATCGACGATAGGCCGATATCGATATATCAGTATCGAAAAAAACTCAATATTGTAACGAAATATCTAAAAATCCGCCCAAATTAAAATACCCACAAAATCAGGTAAAATGCTGCTACTGGCAACAATGAAGTCTAGAAAAATTATTCCGTCACGTCTAGAAAAATCATCAAATGCATTAGGTACACTGTCAAGCCAACAGTTGACTTTACTAAGGAAATTTCCTAATTTCTTTCTAAAACTATAGTAAACCAGAGTATTGTACAGCGAATGGTATATATCCCATCGTGTAGCTATTAGTGTCCGACCGAAACACGATTTCAAGCCGAAACCGAAACCGAATATTCGGTTTTTTTCTGATTTCGGCCGAAACCGAAACCGAAATTTTTGAAGATGTATCATATCAAACAAAATATTCAAAATTACTGTACAAATCGTAAGGAAAATGTTATTGCAAGGATTTCTTATATGAGAACAGTTACTTTTTTTGTTAAACAAAATAAAAAAAATTGTCGCTGGTCCCAGCTGGACGGGCCGCCTGTGCATTACCTATACCTACCCGGCCGAGCGTGCCCGAATTAAGCCGAGCGCTCCCGATGCGAGAGGCTGCGAAGTAATTTCGGTCCGGCCGAAGGTTTCGGCCGGATTCTGGCCGAAACCGGAACTTCGGCCGAAATCACTTTTTTGGCCGAAATTGGCCGAAACCGAAACCGAAACCGAAACTTCGGTCGGACACTACTATAAAATTACATTAATTTTAATAAGCCTTTAAAAAAAGAGAAATATCGATAAAATATCGATAATATCAACTTACTAGACCGATATATCGATTTAACAGTATCGACTGAATTCTATATCAATATTTTTAAAAACTTTGCATCCCCTACACCCGTACCTCGCACTAGGCCGTTAAACATCACATGAGAAGTTCTGGCGGATGGTCGGCGGGTATGTCGGGTATTTTGATTCCCGTGTACAAATGGGAGTATCGCACCGGGAACGGGATTCTGAATCCTGCCATGTAGGAGCTGTAGCTGTAGATAGGCTCCAGGATGTCGCGGTGGTTCACCGACGCCTCGCCGGTATCGCAGTCCATTACCAGCAGGTATGTCGAGTTGGCCAGCATCAGCATCTGGAGACGGGCGAAGTAGATGCTCTTCTTCTTGATGGGTATGACTGGAACGGGGAAATTGCTTTTTCAGCTCTCGTTCAGAAAAGTAAGCTTTGCTTGTCGGGAGGGATCAAAGTGTACTTTTCTGTTCGAGGTTTTTCTGAGTGTTTTTTTTGCGAATGCTAGTTTTTGAAGTTGATTATTTGTAAAAGCACTCCATTTTCTATGCCGGTAGCTCTTTAAGGGTTCTTGAAAGGCTATTTAGAATTCTTATTTTCAAGGTTTTTAATGTTCGGTGTGAAAAGGTCAGCGATTAGTCGGATTGTACTACTATCACCAAATAAGAAATAAAGATAGATTTTTTACTGGATAGGTTAGGTTAGAATTAGAAAAGGTTATAAGGCCCAAACTAAGCTAAAATAGGAGCGAAGCGAAGCGAAGCTCCGTCGACTGAACTAAAAACTGTCAAAGCGGCGACTAATGACTCGCTGTATTGCATTACGGCTAGCCGTGTAGAAGAACGTATGGCGCCGAATACATTCCGGCGGATTATCATTCAGCCGCATTCAATCCGGCTAAGAGTGCGACCAAATCGCCGCGTACACGCAATGACGTGTCGTATGCGTCACGTTTTCTCACCGTTTCTTCATACATTTTGTTGCGATTCCGTAACGTCACCGTTTTTTAAGCGGCGGTGTGGTCGCACCTTAATCCGGCGTAATGTAATACGGCGGATTACTACAAACCGCCTGCGACATGTATAAAGGGAAAGCTTTGCTCCCACACCAGCATGGAAGATAAATGGCTGTAGACCGACCGTTTAGCTGAGTCCTCGCCCGCGCGGCTGCGGGGCGCGGGGTAGGTGACCGCGGGGGCCGAAAGAGGCGCGGGCGGCAGGCGCACTCCCCGCCCGCACCGCTCTCGGTCCCCTTTGTCGTCCTACCCCGCGCCCCTGTACCCGCGCGGGGGAGGACAGTTAAGCAGTCAATCTATAAATGTATTTACAGCTATTGACTTCCCGGTAGTTTGGTACTCCGATGAACCGGCCTGGTATGTTGATGTTGGGGTCGGGGAACAGCATCATCCTCCTCCAGGGTCGGCTCTGCTGCTGATCCACCATCAACGCCTTGGCGGTGCTCCAATCCGGCTGCGTGATCAGGAGATTTCCCATGTCCTTCTTGACTTTCCTCACGTCCTGCAAGACAACGGTTTCTACCATGTATGCTAGTTTATGGTAGTTTTACGTGCTGTAATTTTAACAAGGTTGCCAACGTCTAGAAATCAGCAGTTGGTAGGTCTTAGATTTTTTTTTATATATTATTACTACGGCTGGCTTTCGTCAGTCCTACGTGTTGTTTAATAGAGTATAAAGTCGAGAGCCAAAAAAACTTTACGCAATTGCATTATTTGACAGACCTTTATTATCTATCTGCTAGATAGTAAATAAAAAAATTGTTATAACGTTTTGATAAAAGTGAATGTACAGAATGCTAGAAAATCAGATGCGGATATTTTGAGCATCGATTATTTGCATCGTTGTTAGTTTAAAGGATATTTTTAATTAAATGATGAAGTCGTAAAATATGACCATCACGTGTAACCTTTAACACTCATCTTCGATTCGTTTCATAAAACCGCACTCGCCTTTCACTAGGCACTGGACCCGATTTTACAGCGGCCGCTAAAATTCCTAATTTTATTTAGATGTCGCTATAGTACATTACTGCAAAGGCCGGGAAGTAAGGGGTTGCCGGCCGAGTAAGTTTGACGGCCGAGTGGTACACGAGGCCGGCATGATACGAGGGCCGGCAACCCCTGTTCCGGCCGAGGCTTGTATAGTGCTTTTCTCAAACATGCAATGAAATAAATAAATAAACTCCAAAAAAACCCTTAGAATGTTGCCGCTAGCGCGTGCATTAGACAGCGGCCGAGCAGCAGCTGCTGCAAATCCTCCACGTGCATGTCCTCCAGCAGCGCGCCCCCGCCCGCGCAGCGCACGACGACGACCACAAAACAAAACACGATCGCTTTCCAGGCCAAGGCCTGCCATTTTGTATGAAAATCCATTACTTGTCTAACCGCGCCCGCAACGTGAATACGTCCCGGCCTATTATTTGGAACGTAAGGTTAACATTTCATTGCATCTTTGAAAAAAATCCCTTTGCTATTCTATGAGCGGCTGTCATAATCAAATGACAAAATTAAAAAAAATAGTTTTAGGTTTCGCATCCACTAGCCACATAAATAACTATTTCTCAAGCATGCTCGGAAATGTACGCGTTAATGTCGCGAAATGAAGCCAAGAAGTTTTACATTTACGGCCTAGGCCAAGAAGTAATGTGGCGCGGTCGGCGGGTGCGCTCGGCGCGGCGCGGCGGCGCGGGGCGGGTGTGCGGTTAAACATGGCGCGAGCAATAGTTTGTTCAAACGGCATGTTTCAAAAATAAAAAATGCGGCTAATTAAACAATTTTTACTTGATTTCCTCGCATTGCTTGAGAAAAGCACTATACAATCCTCGGCCGGAAACAGGGATTGCAGGACTCGCTTTATCCGGCCTCGTCTACGACTCGGCCGTGTACCCCAATCTCGTCCTGCAATCCCTTACTTCACGGCCTCTGCAGTAATGTACTATTATATATGACTCGCTTACATCGCTGGTACAGTTGAGAAACACCAATAGATCGAACGGAACGTCTCTGGTGTTCCACATCAAGTCGTTCAACCAGATGTCGTAGAGTTTGTCGATGTTGAAACTAGGTTCTTCGGCGAAGACTAGACACATTTCTTGGAAGAACTCCTCACTGTCCCTGTATTTTACAGTAGTAGTTGTAATAGCTAATGTTACGACACAGGTCGACGTAAGAATGGCTATGGAGTGGAATGCCATGGTGACTGCTTTGCGTGGTGGAAGGCAGGGGCTTTTATGTGGCCGGTGGAGCGTCTTTTGTTTCGTTTGTTCTCACGCATCGGATAGGGTTGGCAGATGTGTTCTCTTGGGATGGTTTTGGATTTTGGGAATGCGGTCGATGTGTGGAAAATGTGTCGGTTTTTTTGTAATGTCCACTTATTTGTTACTAGCTTTTACCCGCGACTTCGTCCGCGTAGACTTGATTTATCTTCGATTAAACTAAGCAATTTCCGAGTATAAATGTATTCAAATTATATAAAAAAAGTCATTAGCTATATTTCTCGAGTTCTACACGAAGAGTTCTAGTAATAAAGTCACTTTAAAGGAAATGTACCGATCTCTTATTTTCTACCCCATGAGTTTTTTTTCTCCCACCACCAACCACCACTGTGATCCTCAAAAAATTTGCGAAAGTCTCAAAATTTATTGTTTGTTTTTTTATTTTTGTGTGTGAAAATCTTAATGCGGTTCACAGAATACATCTACTTACCAAGTTTCAACAGTATAGTTCCTATAGTTTCGGAGAAAAGTGGCTGACACCTCCGGACAGACAGACATGACGAATCTATAAGGGTCCGTTTTTTCCATTTGGCTATGCAACCCTAAAAAAAACAGGATGTACCAGTTGCTTCTCTTCCCGCGCACGTAAAAGCCCAGCGAGGGAACGGGCGATCTTAAGAATCATGTTATAGGCGACGCTAGCAACCCATCACTATTTTGATTCCCCTTTCCTATACGCTCATCATACGCCAATCATGGTAAACGCGATCTTTAGCTCTTGTCACCGTAAGGGTAGACGTGTTTCGTCAGACGTGCAACTAAGGATTTTTGACATTTTTAACATGAAACACAGTGAGACTCAAACATAATTACAACAAATCGGATTAACTCACGTATAAAAAGCCGAAAGAATGCTCCGACAATTGTTTCGGACTAATCCGTAGTCCTTCATCAGAGAGCGGTCGCCCCGGTGGCAGCGAAACCAACACTGCGCGCCAACGCTCTGCTCGCGCGGCTACTCGGCGCAGCTGACATCGGCGCACAACTACCCTCATTTTTATCGTCATTTTTATTATAGTCCAAAGTAGGGCAGCGTACAACACTGATCACGTCACTTTGGTTTTTTATACGCGAGTTAAGGTGGAAACACATTATTAACACGCGACGCGACCCAATGCAACGCGACGCGTGTTGAGTCGAATCAAATTGTATTATTTTCTATGACCAGAACCACACTATGAACATCCGACGCGACGCCATGCGCATACATTCGTTGCATCGGGTCGCGTCGCGTGTTAATAATGTGTTTCGACCTTTATCCGGTTTGTTGTAATTATGATTTTTGACATGTTCCATAATTTGAAATTGGCAACAGTGGCAACCTTAATATCGGTTATTCTGTTCGTTACATTAGAAATGTACGTGATACCTTCCCACATGGCCATAATATTCTCAGAATGTGATCTTGGCCGCTTCTTTTGTTAGAATGGTGTTTACTTTTGCGTTGAAACGTGTGAATGTGTTTGAACATCCATTTTACTCGCTTGTGGTTTATTCACGCATTTATTATGACTAATGACACACACATACATACATTGTCAGTTTTTATCCCTTACGGGGTAGACAAAGCCTATAGTAACACTAAAGGCCGACCGCTTACATGAGTCCAGCGCGGCTGACATGACAATGGTGATGATATTGATGATGATCCTGTATATTCAATTCAATTTCTTCATCAATTTTTTTTATATGACTAGGAAGGCAAACGAGCAATTGGGTCACCTGATGGTAAGTGATCACCACTGCCCACAGACACCAGCAACCCCGGAGGGATTGCAGATGCGTTGCCAACCTAGAGGACTAAGATGAAATTCCTCTTGTGCCCGTAATTCCCCCGGCTGTCTTACTCTCCACACCGGAACACAGCAGTGCAAGCACTGCTGCTTAGCGGCAGGATTAGCAAGTAAGATGGTGGTAGCGATCCGGACGGACCTTGCACAAGGCCCTACCACCCGCAGAAGATTTAAGATATAAGATAACATTGATCTCATTTTTTATTAGTAAATTATTGGTGTGTGGTTGGTGTCACCAGGTCGCCGAGCCAGGTCTACATTCAGAACTACTTGGAGCTGTGCATAGCTCTGATGGTCTCCGGGGTGCCTTCAGGTCCTCGCTCCAAGTCCAAGCCCCACAGCGACGACCTGTATTACTGCGAGAAAGACGGTAAGTCATAGCCGCAACCGAAATACATCATCTGACATGACATTCATGAGACATAGCCTGGTGACGGACAGACGGACAGCGGAGCCTCGCGAATAGGGTTTCCTTTTTTACCCTTTGGGTACGGAAGCCTAAAAAAAGGATATTGGTATGTATACTTAAAGTCGTCTTGAAGTTATGGATCATAGTACTGGGGCCTTGATGATGATGATGATGATGGGTTGGGACGCCTGGCTGGGTCAGGCGGGCTGTCGATCCTCTTCAGCGATCATTCAGCCCAGTTCCCCTTGGCTGGAGCCGCCGGTTACTGTCCCAGCGGCGCTCCCACACACCAACTCTCCTCAAATCTCCTTATCCTCCTGCCGAACGAAAGGACATCTTTAAGTTCGATATCCCCTAGCTCGTCCTCCCTCAGCTCATCACTCCCGAATGCATCTCGCCGCGCTGCTGCGTACATGACACACTCTGTGAGGACGTGTTTGCTTGTCTCCTCCTTCCCACAGTGTGGGCAGGAGGGGTCGTCCTTTATCCCTATAATACTTAGGTGCCTATTTAGTGTATTATGGTACTGGGGCCTTACCATGACGTCCTAATTCCGACTCAGTTCAATTTTTAGCTGTCACTTTTAGTATGAATCTGACAGCGAGCGGACCTAAACTGAATAGCATTAAGACGTCATGGTAAAGCCCCAGGACTATAGTAGGGAAGTTTTATGGTGTAGTGTAGTAGTTTTCATCATCATCCTGAAGACGTCCACTGTTGAACAAACGCCTCCTCCTTAGCCACCGTTTTCCGCAACATTTACGATGTCGTCAGTCCACCTAGCGGGAGGGATACTAACACTACGTCTTCCGGTTCGCGGTCGCCACTCGAGAACTTCTCCCCCAACGGTTGTCTGTAGTTGTGGTAGTTTGATAGTAAGGTATTTACATTCTTACCTGTCCTATTTGGTAAACAAAATTCTAACCTCAATGTGCAAATTTTTGTAAAGAATATAAGGTGTATTATGTTATCAAATAAACCTGAGGCAATATTTTGTGCATCATTTTGCTGATATTTTATCTCCAGGTCCTTTATTTACGATGAAATAGTTAAGAAATAACAAAAATGAGACGTTTTGAGGTTAGAATTTTGTTTACCAAATAGGACAGGCAAGAATGAAAATACCTTAGATTAACTTCAAATGGAACGCTCTTCAGGCAAAGTAGGCGTCGTGTTCAGCCCTGAGGCGTGCAAGCGTGCCCTCAACAAGTGCTGGGGCAACGCGAGCCAGTGGCCTCTGCGCGAGTGCGAGGCCACGCATCGGCGCGCGCTGCGTTTTCTCGTGGACGATGCGCTGCCTCTGCTCGCGCGGCCGCAGCTCGCCACCGACCTGCTGTGCGACAGTCTGGACTGCGGTGAGTAGTTACTAATAGAATAGAATAGAATAGAATAAGGTATTTTCATTCTTACAAAATTCTAACCTCAAAACGTCTCATTTGTGTTATTTTTTAACTATTTCATCGTAAATAAAGGAACTGGAGATAAAATATCAAAAAAATTGTGTATTAATTCATATTAATATAATACGGGATTTTATCTACGTTAGGTCCGGAGTTGAGGGCGCTAGCGCTCCGCGGCGTCGCAGACCTGGTTACCAAGCACAACATCCATTACCCGTGTATCTACGACCGCCTCTACGGCCTGCTGGAGCCGTCGGCGCTGGCGACGCGCTCCAAAGCAAGGTTGCTGCACACGGCCGAGACCTTCCTCAGCTCCACGTGAGTTATCTCAATGTTTTATGGCTGATGTGGTGTTCAATGGAGTCGTTGTATATGTGATATATTGTGTTGTATATGTGACATAAGCACTTGTTTGTTTTCGTAGTTGAGAACGCAAACACAGACAGACGAGAAGGTTTTGTTATATCTACATTTTATGTAGTTGTTGGTTGATACGAAGAATAATAATAGTTGTAGGTCACCGAGAATAATTACAATACAGTACAGTACAGGCCGAGACAGGGAATAATAACAATGATTTGTAGGATGAGTGAATATTGCGGGAATTTTAAACACGGCTATAATCCTACTAATATTATAAATGCGAAAGTTTGTGACGATGTGAGTGAGTGTGTATGTTTGTACATTCTTCACGCTGGAACGACTGGACGGATTTGGATACAATTTGGAACATAGATAGCTGGTACCCTAGATTAAAACATAGGCTACTTTCTATCCCTGAAAATTGCATAGTTCCCGCGGGATAGCGATAAACATATCAATTGCTAATTCTTCGCGGGCGGAAGCTAGTATCTATAATCATTAATTCGGTGTCACAGCCACATATCTGGTTCCCTGGTGGCGGCGTTTGCGAAGCGCCTGTCTCGGCTGGCGCTGCTGGCCGCGCCGGCGGACGGCCAGGCGCTGCTGGCCCTGGTGGCGACCCTGGTCAGGCTCCACCCCGACCTGCGGCGCATGCTGAGGGAGGAGCACTCGTCCGTCAGTGAGTTATCATCATCTCAACCCTTCGGCTCTCTTAAAATTGTAAATAATAATAAATAAATATCTTGGCACCATAGATGTATATATTACTTCGTATGGCTATGATTAGTAATATGTAATTTGTTTGTCTGTAGTTCTTAGTATTTTTTTTTGTTTTGTTTCTTTGTTTACTGAAGATATGTTAAATTCACTTTCTCTAATTGTAGCCGATTCATTTCATGTATGTTACTTTTTATACCCGTTTGCTGTTTTTTATATGAACTAGTAACCTGTGGCAACTGTGTTGGTTGATGATTAGTTTAAATAATTATACTTAATATAAGTTGTATTGTACCGTTTGTGCCCGAATAAACATTAAAACATTAAAGATAGGCCCTACGCTCACGAGTAATTTGTCCAATGCGGTGGTCCTAAAAGACCACCGCGCCTTAGTCTGTAACAGGACGCTGTATCGTTCAGCTGTCAGTGTGTCAGAGATAATGTCCGATTGCGCAGTAAGCGAATTGTTCGGACAGGCGTATCTTGACTTTTGATATCGTTGGTTCTATGATGTTTATTATTATTTATTTATGCGATGCAATAGTACTTAACGATATTTAGAACGGTTGTGTTTGTGCAGTGCCCAAGGACCCCTACATCATGGAGGAGACCAGCGCGACCGCCTCGCAGGCCATAAAATCCTCCCTCTGGGAGGTAGCGGCCTTAAGGTGAAACCACATACACACATACCCTTTTATATTAAAAAAACATGCATAAATCACGTCTTTATCCCTTACGGAGTAGACAGAGCAGTGACAAGACCTGAAGGCCACGTTTAGCGTGATTGTGGGCGTATAGGAAAGGGGAATCAAAATAGTGATGGGTTGCTAGCATCGCCTATAACAATTTAACTAAACAATGCAGCTGTCAGATTAAATTGTTTTTTAAATAAGAACCTTATTCAAATGTCGTTACAGTTGAAAACGGCATGGGATTCAACGGAAATCATTTTGCACTACATCTGTATCCGTTTTGAAATCTACGATCCTATATGATCTTATATATAACTAGCTTCTGCCCGCGACTTCGTCTGCGTAGAATTATACGTATAAACCTTCCTCTTGAATCACTATATTAAAAAAAACCGCATTAAAATCCGTTGCGTAGTTTTAAAGATCTAAGCATACATAGGGACAGCGGAAAGCGACTTTGTTTTATACAGAGTGTATCAGATAGCCCCTAACAATAATCAACTGGGGTATATAACCATAGCTACAGAAGCTAAAAAAAATATTTAAAAAAAATTGGAGTAAAAAAAAATTATATTTTCTATAGGAATGGTATGGTAGTATTAACTGTAATCATTCCTATAGAAGACATAAAAAAAAATTTACTCCAATTTTTTTTAAATATTTTTTTTAGCTTCTATAGCTATGGTTATATACCCCAGTTGATTATTGTTAGGGGCTATCTGATACACCCTGTACTATGTTGTCAGGGTCGTCTTTAAACTATTTGAGGCCCTGGGCACATTAGGATCATGGGGCCCCTATTACCTAAATATCGGTTATCATTTGGTAATCTGGCAGGAACTAGGGGGCCCCATTCGATCGCGGGGCCCTGGGCACGTGCCCATAGTGCCCAGTGGAGAAGAGGGGCCTGTATGTTGTGATGTTTAATCCATGTCTGTGTACTGCGCAGGCGCCACTTCGCTCCCGAGGTCAGTGCAGCTGCGACGAGGCTGATGGCGGACGAGCGAACCGCCCCCGCGCCGCCCTCCCCCGCCGAACAGAATGTAAGCTAGTTGTACAAGCTTGTTATTAACTTGCTATGTATGGATGTAAGTACTAGCTGTTGTCTGCAAAGAATTCGTTTATCGCTATCCCGCGGGAACTACGCTATTTTCCGGGATAAAAAGTAGCCTATGTGCTATTCCAGACTTTTCACTATCTATGTGCCGAATTTCGTCCGGATACGTTGGGCCGTTCTGGCGTGATTGAGTAACAAACAAACATCCATCCATCCATCCAAACTTTCGCATTTATAATGCGAGCTTGCGACTCGAGTTTGAAGCAGATATCTTCAACTTCAACTAAGCTGAACGAAATTTTGCATACTTGAGCAAGTCGGATGACAAATATGACAATACGATAATCCGGGCCTCATTTCATAAACCTCGTCAAGTTGACAATTTGACGACATATGTTGGATTGTCACTATATTCCCGTTTCATAAAACCCCTGTTTCACCGACTCGTAGGGATGCAAACGCTGCATCGATGTTTTTGAAACGTCGTTGTTTCAGTAAAAAAAACATCGATGTTTGCCATCGATGTTCACCATTGCAAAACATCAATGTGTCGATGTTGTTTTATGCGATGTTTTGCCTGCCATCTGTTAGAAATTTTTAGTGCTTTTATTATTATGATGTTTTTCTATTGCCTGTCATCTATTAAAAATGTTTGGTACTTTTAGCAGAGCAGAAAATAGATTTTAAATGTTATTTTATTTCCTATACTCTACTCTACACCTTCCTTATTCTAAAGACTTACCTATTCAATAGATAATTATTGCTATAGATAATACATAATATACAATTTAACTATTAAATAGATAGGTAATAAAAGAAATTGAAAAAAACTTCGACGTTTCGATACATCGATGTTTTTCGGGCGATGTTTTTTGGACATCGATATTTGTTCTGAAACATCGATGTATCGATACATCGATGTTCTTGCTTTCGATATTTGCATCCCTACCGACTCGACATTTGTCGGTGACCATTGACAATTCAAAATGCAATGCGTATTCAATATGAAGCCAACCGGCGTAAATTCTCGACAAGTTTGTAATGTAAAGACAATTGTCACATGTCACCGATACTGGTATTGGTGATATAGGGGACTTGGAAGTGGGAGTGGTGACCCAGCCAGGACCGTCGCAGAAGGGAACTCTTCAACGGTTGCTCCGATTGACTTGAAATTTGGTACACGTAGGACGCATGACAATGCAAGAACAGTCAGCAAAGAGCTTGTATTAAAATGTTTTTGACAGAAAGTTATTTTAATTAAACTATCAAATAATTAGCTTACTCACCTGCTATGGGTGGTGTAGCGGTCTAGTATCACGGAATGATTATCCGGGTTCGATTCCCGGCCATAGCGTTCGGATTTTTCTGTTTCTAATTTTCAGTGTCGTTTAGAAACTTATTTTAAACCTTTTCTTCGTAGGACTTCGAAAGGGACCTCAAGATGTGGTTTAAGAATATAGAAATGAACTTCGTGCGTCCCGACGCGTTTGAGAACGCGGGGGCCTTGGAGCGGGTCGACAAGCTTTGGGACGTGGTCTGCTGACCTTAGCAGGGGTGGCGGACCTTTGGCACAACTCAGCATCTTGTGCAGGGATAGTGAACCATTGTAGCAATATTTATTTATAATTGTGATGTAAAATTTCAACAGAGAAAGCCAGATTTTGATGTTTGATTTATGAATAAATACTTAAGTGAAATTAAAGTTTGTTTTGTTGTAGTGGGAATATCGAGAAATGACTACATTTTCTTTTGGTAGTTTGGAAGTTTTGTTATTTCTAAATACTCAGATAACAAAATACTGATTCTTATGAGAAAAAATGCCCATGTCAGTTTTGTTAATTTGCATGCCAACATGTGGACATTGGGGGCACTTTTTTTTCTTAAATACAATTACAATTTTCAAGCGGAAGTCTGTCTACGTAACTTGTATCTTTATAAAATAGGGCCCTGCAGTCGTAATGTTAGATTATAGTCTGGCAGCTAAACCACTGCAGCCAGATGACACTTCCAAATGTCATTTTACGAAATAATGATACCACGTTTATTTCACTAGTGCTCGACTAAGGTCACGTAATGAATGATTTGATTATTGAACGAACGAAATATTTTATGAATGTCACATTCGTAGTTTAGTATATTTCAAATTAAGCGCCATACTTTTGAGGGGTTCAAGGTTCATATTAACATAGTAGATAAAATGTGCGATGACTTTGTAATACACGTAAATAATGACAGCAGCAGTGAAACTGATTCGGAATAATGTCAGTTTTTAAGTAAAAGTGTAAAAGTACAAAGGAAAAAAAAAATAGTAATGTGATAATTGTTGTTTTATTTTTGGCAAAATGGGGAATGAGTTGAAAACTGGTAACTGATTTGACATGCTTCCGCAAATTTCCAAAACGCGCTCTTACACTACTTTTTTTTTTTTTTTATGTGAATAGGAAGGCAAACGAGCAAGTGGGTCACCAGTGGGTACTAACTAGAAAACATACAAAAACCCTTTTTGAACAAATCGTTTTATTAAAATACGCTTTGAAAATTCTCTATTTCAACATAAATGACGCAAATTAATTTCATTACATCGTTCATTCTTTCATTCACTCACTAAATCACATCACTATTTAATATTTGCCAAAAACTGACAACACTGAAAGTGTCATCTGGCTGCAGTGATTTATCTGCCAGACAATAGTTCTCATAGTCCCACTGTTATAAAAATCATCACCAGAGATATCAAATGCCCCAAGGGCAAACGGAATAGAAATAGGCCTTATAGTGGAGTGTAATTGGACTTTTTTTTATAACAGTGGGGCTACGAAAACTAAGGCATGTTGCAAACATCCTCAAATAATACAATGTAGTCAATTCCGAGGAGCACTAATCGGAGAATTCAGGGTAGTAATTAATCAAAAAAACAGTATTTTTCAAAACTTTTATTGTCCAACTTTACAAAGGCTAGGAACAGCAGTTCAGAGGCAATGCGGCCAGCGTCTTGGGGTCGATGCCTGTGGCGGAAAATTTTGACTACATATTTACTTTACAGTTTTATAATTAGTAGTAGTTTCAGTTTTATATATAAGTCTGTTTTAAAATATTGCTTTGTTTATTTAATTGTTTTTGCTTTTCCATAATATAATTGACAATCAAATAACAAATCCAGATATTGATCCAATAACCAATGACGCCAAGCCACGTTCCTGTACCTGTGCAGAAACAAACAATTAGAAACTGGATATAATACAGAGCTTTGAAACAGGTCCAGAAATTGTTATTAAAGAATAAGCCATGCAAAGCTAAATAATGCTACTTCACACGTTGGCTGCCCACCATATTTCAACTAGTGTTACTCACGCCCCATACAAATTTCGCTTGTTCTTCGTACATAACTATTTTACATTACCAGGGGCCTTACCATGACGTCTTAATGCGATTCAGTTTAGGATAGCTCGCTATCAGTTTCACAAAATGACAGCTAAAACTTGAACCGAGTCGGAATTAGGACGTCATGGTAAGGCCCTAAACATAAGATAAAATAAAGACTATTTCTAAATTAAAACAAACGTGTTCGCCGCACCTAAATTAATCCAAATTAATCATCCTACATTAATTTTACCAGTGCCGGTTATATTGGTTATGTACGGGGAACAAGCTATAAATCTAGTGATCCCACTGGTGACGCTCATGGCAACCAAAGTGAAAACTCTGTTGACCCATTTGAGGCCGCGAATTCACGTCCGCGGTAGAATTAAAGTTTGTGAGGAAGCGATTTCGCGTCTCCGGCAATGAAAGCTAAGTTCCGGATATCTAAAGTGTCAGGTATCTGATACCCCCATTTTGTTTTGAAATATATAAAACAGGCGACACATTCAGACACTTAAGTATCAGGAATAAATTGATGAAACAGACCTTAGTATCCTTCGCCTTGCCTTCTACATTTACACTGTAGTCAGCGTCATATAGTACGAAACATTCAAGGTGAATTTCTATGTACCAAACTATTTCTAAGTACGACTTAGACGCTTCAAACTATGAGACGCTGACTATACAATCACAGGGAAATACTAAATATGTATTCCGTTTGCACCCATCTTGTCAGGAACGCGAAATGCCAGTTAGACAAAAGCCAGAAAAGCAATATATAAAAATAAGTCCTCACTGATAATAAAATTAGGAGTTCGTTAGGTATCTTCAAATGCCCAAAGGGCGGATACCTTCGACATTATGGTGGAGTGGTAAGTAATTAATAGCCAAAGAATTCAGGCAAAGAATACCTAAACAAACATTTCTGACATTGCTCTGGCATTCTGAGTTTCAGGCATTTTGTATTCCTGACAAGATGCCTATAAACGATGTATTTTCAGTTATTTTGTGGTTAATAACACATCCGGCGCCGGCAAAGGAAATAATAGCTAGTGTCAATAGCATTTTTTTAATTGCCCACTAATACCGTCGACACACATGCGTGTCAGTGTGTGACGTTGTGTCACCGGCACCAAACGTGTTAACATATTGTAGTGTGTCCATATAACCGCACCAGCCATACAGTTGGCGCGGCAGTTTTGACCACCTTCCTCTGTGTCTGGGTACAGGACTCGCGCCAGGTCAGCCTCGCGTCCAAAGGTTCACAGACAGCGTTCGAAGAACACTGTGCGACCTTGCCAGACACTAGCGCGTGAGGATAGAGAAGGCTAGATTGTGCAACAAGAGTTTAGAGCGGTGTGGTCTTCGGTTGGGCTTGGTACCAGCTAGCACGAGCGCACAGTCGCGTCGCGAGCGTGATAGATAGATTGCCAGTCTTTTCTGTTCGTTCTAAAAAGAGACGGGTAGTAGGGATTGCAATCCGGATAATCCGAAATAACCGGATAAATCCGGATTTTTGTCGCCTTTTATAAATTCGGATTTTTAGCATAAAAAGCCAGTTTATTTCGGATTTCATTTACAGGTGACAAAGTTGACATTTAACCAGAATTTCCTATAGAATTTCGTTTCATTTCATTCATTCATGCGTTCGTTTCGTTCCCCGCCACGTGGCATATCTATCCCTTTCCCCTCCGCGCTTTGCTGGCTACCTCCTACCTAGCTTTAGATCTATAAAAATCCGGAAAAACCGGATAATCCGGATTTGTACAAGTTGATAATTTTAAAATCCGGACTTGAGAAAAAACCGGATTTTGCAATCCCTAACTGGTAGTCTAGCTCAAGATGAGACTTTCGCGCGCACTCGTGCTGGCCGGGCTGATACAGTAGTCTGCAAAATCCCATGGATACCTAAAGAACTATTATTTTACTGAACTGTCCATGCACTTTTGCAACCCGCTGTTGTACTAATTAGTACCGGGAATATTCAGCTGTCCACAAGTGTTGGGCCGAATGTTATAATGGCATGGGTTAGGCGGCCAATATTATCGCGATACTGGTATGTCAATATAGGATAGCGACTTCGTGACGATCGCAATCTGCATGGATAACAATATTGTCAGTCAGGACTTTTATTTATTTAGTCCTGTAAAGGCTACCTTGTCACTTAGGCTCTGTCTACCCTTAGGGATAAAAACGTAACTTGTGTATGTATGTATGTATGTAAAGCTAAACACTACTAGTCGAAATCTTAACTACAGAGAAGCGCATGTCTCTACCCGGCTAGTTATTTTTAAGGTTCCCTTGATCACTTCGTTGTCCGTCTGTCCGTCAAGACCCTTTCTTACACCAAGGGCGATTGTGCACTACAAGGAATGTTACTGTCCGGAGTCAGTTTTTAGGGTTCCGTACCTCAAAAGGAAAAAAACGGAACTCTTATAGGATCACTTTGTTGTCCGTCCGTCCGTCTGTCAAGACCCTTTTTCTCAGGAACGCGTGGAAGTATCAAGCTAAAATTTATATCAAATACTCAAGTCTACTGCCCCTTGGAGCTGGGAAAAAATCAAACTTCTAAGCCAACGCAATCATAAGATACAGCCGTTTATGCCGCAAATTTCCGCAAATTTTCGACTCAAGGGAATCAAAACCTACAGGGTACTTCCCGTGAACGCAGAATATTGAAATTTGGTATGAAGGCAGGTCTTATAGCATAGATTAAGGAATAATTGCGAAAACCGTATATATGTATGTATGTCTGTACCTATATATCAGTGACCAATTAAGTGACCCCACACTGCGTACATTTTGCTTTGGAGCAGGGCTCTGCTTACACTGGTTTATAAATATTTATAGATAATGATACGGAACCCTCGGAGCGCGAGTCCAACTCGCACTTGGCCGGTTTTTTTTACAGTACACTGATGTAAATTTGTACCTATTCCGTAAAAAATCGGACTCCGGACAGTAAAATTCCATGTAGTGCACAAACGCCCCAAGGCAAGCACCTAAACCACCACCGATTTAAAAAAAACCTTAAAGCTCGATTGTTAGCCCAAGCGAGTCTTACAATTATGTTAGTAGATGAATGCTATGGATACGCCTACAACACAACCTTTATGATTCTGTATACCACCACCTCATGCTGAAGTCTGACAAGATCCCAAAGTGAAAATATAAACTGAAGATAACCTTGCAGAGAGAGTAGGCGTTTAAACCGAGCGTTTGTGACGCAGTGTCATAACGATAATACTTGCGATTTCATTCATGGCTCACATGTCAAATTTCAAGCCAATCCGAACACTAGAAATGGCTCAAATTTAGAATATTTCACAGTACCAGTTTTAACCTCCTCACCGCCCAAGACTATACTTCATTTAATTTAGAACGAGAAACCACAACATTATATTGCGGCTCGTGAACTGTAATCTCTTTACAATTTGTGATAGAGTAACAATTAACGACACGCAAATAAAGTGACATTAAAACAATTTTATTTTGCGGCTTCCAGACTACTGTATTATTTGCTAGGTAAGAAATAGTTGACCAGACGCAATATAATGTTATTGTGGTTTCTCATTCTAAATTAAATAAGGTATAGTCGTGACAGCAAATGGAATCGCACATGTCACTGTCATCGATACATGAACTTCTGCAATTGAGTTAAAAATCAAGCTAGTTTGTCGTTTTTCTGATGGCGCACAGAGCCCGTCACTTCATTTATAGTATGGCGGCGAAGAGGTTAGAGCAAGGTTATTTTATTGTACTATCGCTCGGACGCAGCGTCAAAAACGACGCGTTACTGACGCGGGGGGCGTTTAGCTCTGAATTCAAACAAAAATGTATTGGTTGAAATTTAGTCTGCAAGGTTATAGTTTTATCGATTTTATTAGTATTAGTAAGCTTAGTGAGTATATGAGCTAATGATGATAAATTAGAAAGTTTGACAATGCAATTTGAAAACTACTGTTATAATTTTATATGCGAAGTACAAATGAAACAAGAGCCAAATCAGTTATAAGCAGAGCGGAACTTTCATGGCAAAAATCAAACGTCAATAGAGTTTATTCTCCTATAATAACTGACTTTTAAAATAACGAGGGGCGGCTGAAAAGTTCTAAGCTTAAGGAGAAAAAAAAACTTATACAATAATAATTATAAATTTATTTTTAAAAAATTCATTTGATTTTTGTCACGACAATTCCGCTCTCTGGTTACAAGTAAACGCAAACGCCTCTAATAACAAAACAGTGAAACATTTCAAAAAGCATTGTCAAAATTAAACCTACATACATTTCGCACCAAATATGTTTAGGTTTATAGCTGTACGGCTTGCAATGGCCACTGACGCACATGTGCGTTCAAATGCCTGTAAAATTATGACAGGGGCACTGGACGATAGTTACGAAAACGCATATATGCGTCGGTGGCAGTGAATGCGCGTTAATATGCAGTGTGTATTAATTTAATTTGTACAGGGCATACATTGTTAGTTCGCGTATTCCATTCGCATTGACATTTAACTCCTCGTATGTCGGAGCTAAATAAGAGTACCGCATTATAGACATCTGTTTTAATATGCACAACTGCTGATCTAAATTAAAATACAAAGAGATAGTCTTAAATTTGGCACAGATCTGTGTCTTAAGCATTCGACGGGTTAAAAAACGTTCACTCCGACGCTTCTAGAAGCAAATACAAACGCAAACTTATTTGGTGCTAATGCTAATTTATACTAAACAATAGTAAAAAACAAACCTTTTCATTTTACTATTGCCCGAAGTCCAGTCAAGTCTATTCTATGACCTGAAAATACACAAAAACATATTTATGAATTATGTTGGCTTTGTTGGACGAAGTTGTTGAAGGTTGCCAGGATCAGACGCGTGTTGTGTCAACATGGTTGTTTGGGTTCGCTCTGTTGAGGGAGACCTGAAGGTCAAGGTCATCATGACATGTCAAATAACTTTTTTAAATCTAATTTATTCGATTACACAAATCGCCGAAAATAATCTGATAAATTTAAATGAGTCCAAGTTTTAATTTAACAAAAAAAAGAGCCATCGAAATCAACAAAATAACAATATGCTTGCATATAATCATAAAGGTTTTTTCACACTCTTAGGTGTAGTTGTGTGGGAGCTCAAAAACACGCTTCGCTATTTAAAATACAGGCGTTTGCAGACATTTTTGAGCATCTAAACTATATTTTATTTTAAACGTAAATTACAAATGAATTTAATTATCTCCAATGTAACTGAAAGGCGACCGGCCCTAATGTAATATTAATAATATTTACTACGCCATCAATTTATAGAAAAATACTTACCAGCTGTCATTCACTATCGCCTACGTTGCGTAGCTTTACAGGCTACCTGATAAAGTAAAAGAACAAATTATAAAAACCTTTTCATCTTTAGTCAAAAATAGTTTAATTTTTTAAATGATCAGACGCGTGTTGTGTCAACATGGTTGTTTGGGTTCGCTCTGTTGAGGGAGACCTGAAGGTCAAGGTCATCATATCGAGAATAACTTCATTTTCATTTAACAATCAACGAATATAACCAGTACATTACAAAAAAAAGATACTTAAAAATGAAAATAGGTTGGAAAACGAGCAAGTGAATCACCTGGCGCCTATTTCATCAACATGACAATTGTCGGTAAAGGCGACAATTCTGCATACATTACAAACTCGACCAGTATCTAAGTGGGTTGGCTTCATATTGACTAAGTCTTGCATTTCGAATTGTCATACGTCGCCGACAATTGTCAAGTTGGTCAAATAGGAGCCTGGTGGTAACTGACCACCACTTCCGTATTAATAGGAAATCCTACCTGCTAAGGTCAAGCCGATGAAGCAACGTTGTACCTGTGTAAACAGATTAAAAATTTTAGAACAAAATTTAAACAAATGCAGCATTGATTTTAAGTTGAAATAACTGATCAGACGCGTATTGTGTCAACATGGTTGTTTGGGTTCGCTCTGTTGAGGGAGACCTGAAGGTCAAGGTCATCATGTCAAGAATAATAGCTATTATTTATCATTTAACAATAAATCTAACGCGATGGGATCGTGGGATTGCCTAGCAACCCATCAATTTTTGACCTATACGCCCACAATCACGCAGAATGTGGCCTTTAGGTCTTGTTACCTTAAGTTCTGTCTAATCCCGTAAGGGATAAAGACGATTTATGTACGTAATAAATCTAACAGGGGAGTTTAAAAATAATAGCTAATTTGTTGAAATCGTCCAGCAATATAAACTAATATAACATCCATGAACATAGAACATAGAACTGTATAAAAAACATTAAAATGCTTACCAGTAGCAGTTTCAGATGTTTCTATGGACCTTTCTTAAAACTGCTTCTTCTGATAGTACCTGGTTTAAAAAAAATAAGATCAGAACGCGTATCAACACATTTACAAGCAAGCAAATAATGTACAGTTTAAAAATGATCAGACGCGTGTTGTGTCAACATGGTTGTTTGGGTTCTCTCTGTTGAGGGAGACCTGAAGGTCAAGGTCATCATATCATTTTCAATCATTTTTTAATTCAAGAAAATAATCAAAATTAATTAATATAACAAATCATTAGGAGCCGTTTCGCTACCCTGTTCCTGATACCTTCGTGTCTGATATCTATATAATACAGTCCTTTTTTGTTTTGAAGGTAAAAACAGAGACAACATTTATATGACACTTAGGGCCTGTTTCACTACTCTCTGTCAAGTTCCAGTTATCCCAAGAGTCAGTTATCTATTTTGTAGTTATAAATAGAGACGAAATCATAGATAACTGACACTTAAGATAACTGGAACTTAACAGCGAGTGGTGAAACAGGCACCCATAGTAAAATAATTATTTAATACAATTAAACTATTCTGTTTTTAAAACCTAAAACACTTGCCTAATACTTCCATTAGTCGTGCGTGGACACATGGTAGTCGCCGGTGATCATCCCTCTAGAAAGAAAGATGCATACAATTAAAAAAAAGTCTATAATCAAACATGTACTGATTTTAATATAAACAAATCAGTTGAGATAGTTATGCTAACAGCACTATATGTCAGATGTCCCTATCAAGAAGTCATCATGTTCAAATATTAATTATAACAAAAAAAAATTGCAGTTTATATTTTTTGACAAAATCCTACAAACGAATTTTAACTCAATCCTTATTCAGGCAACTCTTCCTTGGTCGGCTGGGAACAAAGAAAAAACATAGAATGTACCAGTCCCGCGCAGATAGTAAAAATCCATCGAGGGAATGGGCGAAAGTCTCAGAAATCATTTTATAGGCGATGCTAGCAACCCGTCAAAAGTAGGCCAAATATACGGATCAAACATTACCCTGAATACATATTTTTTTTTCATATATTTTTTTTATTTTCTCTGTTTTGATTGTTATATATGGTGTTCAATAAAGAGTTATTGTGTATTGTAAACCACTAACCTTTCAATCAATAACTTCTCGAACATTCCTTCCTCCTAGACTCCTAAAACAAGAAACCACAATCAGTCAACCAATCAAACATGTTGTTTTAGACATCAATGAGATATACAATCAGTATAGATAGTTATGCTAACAGCATTATAATCAGATGTCCCTATCAGAAATCATCATAATAAACTTGTCAATATTTGGACAAGAATAAGTCCTACAGTCCGTTTCAATAAGGAACAGGTATGCCTGACACATTCACTTTGACAAATCTAGAGGTACCAGCATATTCAACGATTGTACATAATTACCTCTCTAGTTTTAATGACCATAGAACGTAATCTAGTAGTCTTACGAGACTTAACTAGCTTGCGATCACAACAATGGTTCATTTTAGAACGTTATTAATGTACAGATTATGTACAGTGCCAAGAATTGATTTATTTCTATGTTCAATTTTGTATTTAATTTATTGTCCAAACTTTAACCATACCTTCCTTATTAAAACAGACCATACTAATCCTACTAACATTATGAATGAATGTTTGCGTTTATTTCTTCACGCTAAGGGTGCGACCACACCGCCGCTTTAAAAACGGTGACGTTACGGAATCACAACAAAATGTATGAAGAAACGGTGAGAAAACGTGACGCATACGACACGTCACTGCGTATACGCGGCGGTTTGGTCGCACCCTTAAACGGCTGGAATGAATGGTATAAAGCTGGTTGTCTGGAATAACACAAGCTACTTTTGATATAAATTTCGAAAATCACTGCAACATTAAGTCCTTCCTCAACATTAAATCATAATGAAACAAAGCGATTTTTACCTTTAAAATTCGCTAGGACTCCGGGCCTGTGGGCCTTTACTGTCAATACCTGTAAAAGACAGTACAATATAAAAAAAGAAAAAAAAAAGAAACCATAGAACATGTAATTTTTGTAAATCAGATAGGAGCGAAAGACAAAGCAAGTGTGTGCATCACATCTGTCAGCTGAACTATGAAGTCATCATTTTAATTTAATTACGCACTCAGAAACAATACTTTATTGCACTAATACAGACGAAATAATAAAAAAAACTTACCTATAAACTGATAGGTGGCCCACAACTGCAGCCGTATAACCCTGCAAGCAATTAAATATTTAAAACAAGATATTTCAAATCAATCACTTAAAATTAAAAAGTTATATAATCAGATAGGAGCGAAAGACAAAGCAAATATGTGCATCACAACTGTCAGCTGAACTATGTGGTCATCATTAAGTTTAATTAGTATTTAAATTTAATATGGATACAAACAATGAGATAGTCTGTTTAGGTCTACCATTCAATCCTGTTACTAGGAACAAACGTACAGAAAATTCCGTTTACTCCCACTAAGGCCCACTTGCACAGGCCAGGGTTAAAAAAATAAATCTCTAACTCTAGGTTAGGTTTGACAATTCCATACATTTTGACACTACTTAGTGCCGGGTTAGCATCTAACAAGAGGTTAAGCCGTTAACCCTGGTCCGTGCAAGTGGCCCTAATAGGTCTTAACGGAGAAAATTATCAGATTCGTTCCAGTCACGTTTTTCAATCGGCACAGGAACAGTGCCAACGGAGCCCCGGTTCCTGCATAGTTCTGGCCCTTCAAAAGGCCGATGCAAAACTAACATAACATAACTTAATAACCCTACCTACGAGGAAGTATTAGGACTAAACAGATTATTTCTGTTTAAAATGGATTATTCCTTCCGTTTAGACATATTAGTGGGTCTGAATAGTAGACCAAAACTTAAGGAACAATGATACACCACTTACCATAATACACTCATCTCAGGCGGCCAATACCTGCAAAAAAAAAAAAACAAAAAAATCAAAAACATGCCAGTGTCAACTAACAAAATGGCGTCACTTGGGGAGTTCAGATAGCATAAAAATGCATATTATTGTGCATCAGCCCTCACAGTCAGTGGCCCTATGCTACGGAATTTAAAATAAAAAATACCAAAAACACAAGTTAAAGAAAAAAAAGGTCCCTATTCTGTATAACACGTCATGTGAGGCAACCAGGTTTTCAGCTGCACTGCGATATCATCATTAAAAATTAATTTTTTTTATTGTTACCATTAGAAAAAAGGTAAACAATCTAGATTTGACTTTTTATTGAAAAACGTCTTAAAAAATAAATATAAACTTACCAGAAGCGATTCAAGTCTCCCGATACTTCAAATTCTTCCATGTTCACTCTGAAACAAGGTTCATTCATGAAACGGGATATATATTTTAAAAGACGATTTCTATTTAAAAAAAAACATTCAGATAGAGCTAATATACATGCAAATCAGGATAATCAATGGTTAGCACTTTTCATCATGGTATCTAGGCCTGAATTGTACATAAAAAAAAAATTGTGACCTAGTATTGTGTAACTAGACATACCTCTCGAGTAGCTTAAGTTCAAAAACTTGATAAATTCAATATAGTTTTTATGTAAGACTTGCTTAATCTTTTATTCTAAAATTCAAATTATAAAAATTCAGAATTTTTTTTTTTGTTTAGTTATCAAACTCTTAAAGATTTTTCTTAACCACCAGAAAGACTGCTTACAATTGAATGAACAAAAAATTCGCAGCAAAAAGCAGCACATTAAAAAAAAATTATGCCACACAAAACACAAATATAGGAGACATCAATAATATTAATTAATCAACACACCTAAAAAGAACTGCGTATGTTTAAGCATGTGCAGGGACATAACTTATTTAAAACGAGGAATATGGTCCGCTACTAACATTAATCCAATCCCATAACTTAATGCCTTCACTGCCACCGATGCATAATATGCATTTCCATGACTCGCCCAGTGCCGCAGTCATAATTATACTGGCATTTGAACGCACATGTGCGACAGTGGCACCTGAAGAAGTCTTGGGTTTGACAGCTGTCAGAGAATGCATTAACACTAGCATAAGCATGCTGCCATTTTTATTTCAAATACAAGTTTAAAGGTACGTTTAGACTACAGCACTTTTTGTGTATACACTCAGACAGACATAAATAGCGACATCTCGTTAAGTGACCAGAACCGGCAGTGTCAGCGTTGTCACAATTTGTATCATGTCTATTCAAGCCTAAAAACAAGTTTTTAAACAGAATGTCAACTTACTCTTCCGATATTTCCCTTGAACAAAGATCCTTGGTACATCGACACCTTCCTTGAAGTTGACAGTTCGGCGCTGGACATAGCTGTTCTCGAGTATCTCGAAGCCGGCACCCGTGAACAGGTACGCAAGCTCTTCCTCAGTGAAATAGTAGCTTCTGAAAACAAAGAGATATTTCTATTCCGGCAATAATACAATGGTGTTATTGAAAATCAATCTTTTCGTGTGCCCAAATTTCATTTACTCTTTTTTGTAAGTATGGATAGTTTTATAACAGTAAGTTACGCCAAATGATCATTATGGCATATGAAATTATGGCAAACTACATGGAACCATTGAAAACGTGATACACTCTCATATTAATTTTGTCTGTATAGGAAAGAACTATTTATGCTGAAAATAATCTCCGTAATCACAAATTTCTGTCTCATTTAATAATAATGGTTTTAAGTAAATGTTATATACACTAACCTAATGCGTTGAGTCAATACTGAACTAGTACTTAAAATAATAACCTAAACTAAACTAAGATGTTTGACTACCCCCTAAATTACCTAGTGCCATCCTGCCGCATGTAGAAGTTGTCTGCAATCTTGTGGCCAGGCTTGAAACGGAGCTGCGCCATGTCGTACCGGCCGTAATCTCTAAACAGCAAGGTGCCGCCTGGGCGGAGCGCCCGCCACGCGGTCCGAGCCACCCGCTCAAAATTAGCCGGCTGGACTGCCGATAACACGAAGATCAAGCTCGCAATATCCACCGAACCTTCCGGAACATTCTCGAACAACTCTTCAGTAGTCAAATCCGCGCAAAACGCAACCATTTTGCTCGGATCGTACAATTTGTTGCTTTTAACAAACTCGACCGCACGCGGTGAAAAATCGCACGCGTAGAAATAAAAATTATCGAAACCCTCTTCTACTAACGGGAATAGCATGTTGCCGACGCCGCAGCCGAGTTCGAGAAACACTATCTTTTGTTCTGGATCGAAATTTATCAGCTCTTGGAACTCACGTGTTGTCCAATGGCGGTCCCGGAAGAATTTGGTCTCATTACGTTTGTAGAATATGTCCCAGTGGCGCTTCGCTTCGCGTTCTAGTTTCAGCGCTTTAGCTTCGGGGACTAAACGGGAATTCTGCGCTTCGAGACGCTGTTTCTCATCATCGGTCAGCTCTTTTAGGCGGTGGCCGAACACGTCGCATTCATCCGTTTCCATCTTGCGATTTAGTGAACGTAATGGCGTAAAAACTCTTACAATCGACGGCAGCACAGTTGTTCTTTGAATTCTCGGGCAAATTTTTAGCAGACATGTAGAAATAAAGAAACTTACTGATAATGATAGCCGCTGATAGCTTGTGCTCGCGGAGGCACCATAGCAAAGAAAGAAATAAATCGGCGTCGGTGGACCGGCGGGGCGGGCAGGGCGGTCGGCGGGGAGACGAGAACAGATCAGATTTGACTTTGACAGTTGACAGCTGACATTGACAAGACTGGACATTTTGGTCCGTATTGTATTCCGTACAAAGTTTTCAAATGTTTATCAAAATCAACATTCTTATTTATTCTGCTGTTTGTTATTAACTATACCTACGAAAATTTAACATTTGGCTTATTTATTACGTGAATGCAAGAAATGAAATTGTAAAGTAATAATTTTATTAGAATATCCACAGAGTAAAATTTATAAAGGAAAATAAGTACACAGATCGGACCGCTTCATAACTTTTTAATTTGGCTTTGGTGTGTCCTGATTGGTGGGCACCGAAGAGAAGCTAATCAATGATTTATGGTAAAGTTACACAGACGCTTCTTCGTATTGGTTGATTTTTTGACAGATTGTCAGCTGTTTGTGATTGGTGATAACTTTTTTCTCTTAACTTGAATGTGTAATGTAAAGGTTTACTGCTTCGTGTGTAAAGGCAAGGGTCCTTTCTTACTATTAATCTAGTTCGTTTGTAGTTCCTAAACAAAGAAAAGGACATAATTTAATTTTTAACTATATTTTTAATTTCAATTAAAAAAAATGTCTGCTATCGGCTATCCTTTAAGATTTTAAGTGTCCCACCGGGGTCAAAGTGCCACCTACCCACAACTTTTATTAGAATACCTATAATTACTTAATTATGTATACAATATAACTTAAAAATCTAAAACCTAAAAATTTGCGGGCACGCCTTTGTGTTATAGGACCGTTCGGATCACTGCCACCACCAACACTCGCTAATCCTGCCGCCACGCAGTGTTGTGCTATCTATACTTACTTGGAGAAGTAAGACAACCGGTGGGCGGTGAGCTCAATTCAGTACCATCAGGATGATCCGCTTGCTCGTTAGACATCTTTATTTGAATTGAACAGTCTAAGGTCAAAGACCGGAAACGTATGCATCTTTGCATCGTGGCATCGTGCAATATATTTAATCAACATGGCGTCAAACACCAACATTAAAATAGTTTTTCAGCGTTAAAAACAAAGGTGTAATAACTCACATTGAGCCTCACAAATTTACGAACTATTGTAAAATAATTTTCGTTCAACGCGAAATATTTGCTCGTAATTAATACCTAACTACTTTAGTTTCTCAGTACGGCACTGTCTGCTTACGCCTGTATTTTAAACCATTTCACACCTCCCACGCAGTCGTGGACAATACAATAAGTACTCAGGTAAAGCGTTTCCAGGTAGTTTTGGCTTTGTTTCCTTTTTTTCACAATCGGCTAAACATGAACTGTTAAAATCAACTGAACTGGCAGTTGTTTGATGTTGTTCTAGGAAACAGTTAAAAAAAAGAAATGCTATTTTTTAAATTCTTTTACAATTTGTTACTTTTGAAGTAGTTTAGAATCCTCTTAAATTGTTTCGGTAGTTGGTGGGATTAATTTTATCATTATCTTGTTTTAATCTCTTCACTTCTGTAAAAAGAAGAAATACAAGACAAGTGCCGGCACGTAAGTCTAGCGAAGACCGTTAGCGAAGACAGTAGTCGAAAATAAGGTAGTGCAGGGGACGCCAGCGGTCGTACTCCACGTTAGACTTACTTGCCGCCACCTGTAAGTATTTATTAATGACTAGCTTTTTCCCGCAACTTCGTCCGCGTAGACTTCATTTATTGACAAATAGCTTTTGCCCGCGGCTTCGCTCGCGTGTACCAGGAGTATTTCAATCCCCTTTTTTTCTCGTTCCCGAAAGAATTTCGGGAAATGATCTCTTAATGCTCCCTACACTCTCCAAGGAACTAACTTGCCAAATTTTAGCTTCCTACGACCAGTAAAACGATAAATCCCGTTTTTTCCCATTCCCGTGGGAATTTGGGAAATTCCTCTCTTAATGCTCCTCTACACTCTCCAAACAACCTAAATGCCGAATTTCAGCGTTCTACAACCAGTAAAACGAAAAGTCCCGTTTTCCCGTTCCCGTGGAAATTTTGAAAAATTTTCTTTTATAGCTTCTCTGCACTCTTCAAGCAACCTATATGCCAAATTTCAGCTTTCTACGACCAGTAAAACGAAAAATGTCGTTTTTTGCCGTTCCCGTGAGAATTTGGGAAATTCCTCTCTTAATGCTCCTCTACACTCTCCAAACAACCTACATTCCAAATTTCAACTTTCTACGACCTGCAGTATAACAAAAAATTCCCGTTTTTTCCCGTTCATTTCCGTCAAAATTTCGAAAAATCGATCCCGTAGAACTGAATATAAATCCCTTTTTCCTTATCCCGTTGGAATTTTCGAAAGTCCTTAAAACTGTTTTTTACTATTATAATATTATAATCACCTAATACTTCTATGCCAAATTTGAAGTCTGGCAATTATAGTTCAGGATTTCGTTGAACTGAATATAAAATATAAATCCCGTGAGAATTTCCAAAAATCCTGAAATTATTTTCTTATTTTGTAATCATCTACTTGTATACGAAATTTGAAGAGTATATTTATTAAGTATAGTTACTGAGATAGGGTCACTCGGAATCGAATATAATAAATCCCATTTTTTCCCGTTCCCGTGGAAATTTGTGTGTGTGTGTGTGTGTGTGTGCGTGTTTGTGTGTCAGGTAGGTATGTGTGTCATTGTTTTCATAATCAGCGACCCGATAAACCGTACAAACAATACTACCTACCCACTAAATATAATAACAATAATACCCAAGTTGATTTTCAGACTTTGTCACCCCCTATTCCCTTTTAGGGGTTGAATTTTCAAAAAACCTAAAACAGGTGTTTTACTCATTCATTGTCAGGAATACTCCTGTGAAGTTTCGAATAAAATAGTCTAACTAATCTTGTTTCCCCATACAAACTTTGGACCCCCATTTAACCCCTTTAGGGGTTGAATTTTGAATAATCCTTTCGTAATGCACCCTTAGACCTTATAAGGAACCTACGTGCCAAATTTGGAATCTCTAGAACCAGCGGTTTGGGCTGTGCGCTGATATGTCAGTCAGTCAGTCAGTCAGTTTCTTCTTTTATATATTTAGATGACGAGCGACAATAAAGCGCACCGAGAGAAAAAAATACACGTAAAAGAGCCCTTGGCGGCCTATTAGCAAAGTAAACTTTTGAATTTTGAATTTTATTGCACGAGAAAATGATACTAATAAATCATGATCATCATATCAGCTGTATGTTGCATAGGCCTCCGTAGACCTCCAGGTCTTGTACTCCGAAATTCGATTTTCGAAGTTCGTTTCGTGCCGTTCCGCTCACACTAATAGTCATTCATTTTAGAGCGAGAGGGACGGCATGTCACGAACTTCGAAAATCGAATTTCAGAGTAGCCCCCCAGTTGCCTCGGTTGGAAGCGGCTTGTCCACCGTGACCCCGCGACTTTAACCGTCATCGTGTCGACTTGAGTTGAGACTGCTAAGATTTTTCGTCGATAAAAAAAACTGCTCTATTTTTTTTCAGTTGCCGTACTTCGTATTGAAATAAATGAAATAATGAAATAAATGAACTTTATTCAGTAAGTAGGCCGTACAGGCACTTTTACACGTCATGAGTCTACCGGCGTTTCGTAAAAGGAGACACTGTTGAGAAGAGACGCCGAAAGAAACTCAACAGCCAAAAAGACTTAAGACAAATCACAATATTACGTCAATCACAATCGTACGATACAATGTCAACATGAATTAATGTCTAAGTTATATTAATGACGTTATTTGGTTTCAGGTTTAGACCATGCATGTTTGTCTGTTAAATAGTCCTCTGTTCTATAATATGCTTTCGACATCAGAGACTTTTTCAAGTATTAGAAGACAAGAACTCGTACACCCAGAGTCAATTACTCGAGCAACAAATTAGTCTAATTGGCTCAAGGTTCAGGATGTTGCGTGTCTTTATTACTCGGTCCTTCGTGACAGGAGGACCGTTACTTCTCAGTACAAACGAGAAGTCACGACTGGGTTCTACTCCAAACCAAACCAAACAGAGGCAGGCTTACCAATTTTCGAATTGAAAGAAGAAATTTCCCTTTTGTAAGACACTCCCTTGTTGCAGTACATTCTCAAAAATCAAGAAGTGCTCACAAGTTTCCTGAAACTTTCACGCGAATTTATGGTATAGCTCGCGTCATGTTAAATCAGAGGTTCCCAAACTCTTTTGTTCCATAGACCACTTTCAAAATTATGCTGGATCCGGTGGACCCCCTGCAGCTACATTACCACTAATTTCTAAATTAAATCTCGAAAAAAGAATTAAGATTAGCTCTATAATCTATGGAAACTTGCATTGTTGCTGAGTTTCAACGATAAATTAACAGTTTTCAAAAAAATTGGTTAGAATTGATTGCTTGATAGGGTTAATTATTTGAAAATAAAGTCGACTAAACAAATTTTCAAATAAATTATATTTTTGTGCTGCGAGTGACTCCATCCTACTTTACTTTCTTGAAATCTACAATGACTCACAGCACAAGAACCAATCAATTCTCACAAATTTTATTCAATTTTCATGCACCCCCGCTTGCGATTGTGGACCCCCATTTTTGGTCACGCCCAACGTAGACCCCCGTCGAGTCTTCCATGGACCCCTGGGGGTCCACCTGGACCACTTTGGGAACTACTGTGTTAAATGAACGCTGGACGAAAGTGGAGAAGGGGTGTACGTGCATGGGTACACTATGAGTAGAGGGGGGTCCTCTGTTTTTTCCAGCGTTCTTTTTACATGACGCGAGCTATATGTTTCTCACGAAAGCTTCCAAAGGGAATTTTCCAAAAACTTCATAGGTATGTAACTACTATAAATCATGTTTATATCACGTTTTCATTAAATAATCAGATAGAACAAATACTTAATAATTATTTTATTAAATCAGGCGTTACTTTGCGGAGGTCCATTTCAAATATTTCAATGAACATAAAATATTCTACTCCGCTACTCACGTGCAATGCAAGATAACCAACGGGTGGTAGGACCTTGTGCAAGGTCCGTCCGGATCGCTACCACCATCTTACTCGCTAATCTAAGTGCTTGCACTACTGTGTTTCGGTGTGGAGAGTAAGACAGCCGGGGAAATTACAGGCACAAGAGGCATTTCATCTTAGCCCTCTAGGTTGGCAACGCATCTGCAATCCCTCCGGGGTTGCGGGTGTCTATGGGCAGTGGTGATCGCTTACCATCAGGTGACCCACTTGCTCTTTTGCCTTCCTATTCATATATTTAAAAAAAACCAAGCCTGTGCGAAATATACATGTCTACGGCCCCAGCTCCAGTGTTGCCAGAGCACTCGCACCCAGAAGCACGGTCGAATGGCTAAAAAAGCACGGTTTTAAATAAAAAAGCACGCATTTTTCCACGCTTAAAAATAATTCCAAAAAATTAAGAAAAAATAATCAGTGAATTATGAAATAAGCTTTTCGATGCTATTGAGCGTACTGAACCAGGAGTAAAAACCGGTCAAGTGCGAGTGTTAGCAGAGCCCTGTTCTTAAGCAAAATGTAGGCATTGTTAGGTCATTTTATATACCTACTTATATAGACAGACAAATAATAAATAAAAAAACACCGGGTAGCACTCCGGGAGTGAGAGTGAAAACTACACACGCACACTCGCGCAAAAAGAAAAAAAAATACACGAGATTTGAACTGCGGTCCATAAGAGAACATTTTTTTCTATTTTTGTTTGAAAATATTAATGCGATTCACAGAATACGTCTATTTGCCAAGCTTCAACAGTATAGCTTCGGAAAAAACGTGGCTGTGACATACGGACAGACAGACATGACGAATCTATAAGGGTTCCGTTTTTGCCATTTGGCTACGTAACCCCAGAAAGCACCGTTTTAGCACGCTTTTTGTCTCCGCACGTAAAAAGCACGCGTACCGCTCAAAAAGCACGTAAAACCGTGCTAAAAAGCACGATCTGGCAACACTGCCCAGCTCTACGGGGCCCCGAACTGGCTTGGCCTTGAGCACAGAAGGGAAGATGCACTTCTTTACAGTGAGGAAGGGCCTGATGAATTTGCCGCGGGCCCCTGACGTTGTACTTAGTTACGCCACTGCTCTACACATTACAATTTTCAAGGAAATCAGTCTATACACTACCTATGGGTACTATCACATTTTTCTACGTATGGTACAAATTGAACGACCTTGTCGCTCCAACTGGGCGCTTCCTTTCACAAAGCACGTTTACAACAAGAGACGACAGTGATTGTTTATAAACACAAAGGCATTGGTTTACGGACGAAACAGACGTATAATACTTACACATCATCATATCAGCCGTAGGACGTCCACTGTTGGACGTAGGTAGGCCTCCCACATAGACCTGCGGTTGCCTCGGTTGGAAGCGACTATGAAAAAAGTCGTCTTAAAAAGCATAAACAATAAAAAGAGCTGCGGTTCGTTTTTGGTATGGATCCGTCCGGGCGAGCAGTGCTTGGTCCGGTGCACCCTGGGCATCGGCTAATGATTTTCTGGCAGTTTCTGAGGTATATCATTGACCGTTGGCTAAGAGACCGACAGGGGGGAGGGGGGTATTTTGACCTTATTATTACCGTACAACGTTGCCGAAATTTTGTCACAACATTTTTGAATTTTTTATTAGGTACACTGCACTCGCCAAGCCTTACGGCCGCCAAGGGGAAGAAGAAATATAATGTAGGTCAAAATCGTCTGTACCTAATAGTTGTTATTTTTCAAGTAACTTTGACTCTTTAACCACAACGGCAATCCCCACAAAAATAACCAAGTAGTATTGAAAAGATAAAACTGATGGCAACTCCTGTAGTAACTGCACCGTGCTTCCTCCAGTCTAGTTGCTATTATATCATTGTAGTTACGCCTCTGGCACGTGACAGACTATATATACGAAGGCATATATATGCATTACGGTCACTGAATGGAGTCATTCATAGAAAACGCATAGTACTTATTTATACGCCTATATTCATAAGACGAGGTGCCCGCGAAGATCCCGAGAGATTTGATTGAATACTAGTCCTGAGGTCATAAGGAGTAAAAAATCACACAACACGCTTCACATCACATAATGCCCATATAAAATACATGCATACCGTCACGCCTCTTTCCCATAGGGGTAGGCACAGGCAGAGACTACTTGTTCCACTTGCTACGATCCTCACATACCTCTTTCCCTTTGTTACTCGCAGATAACCAAGGTAGAACCAGCAGCCAAGAAGGAAGAAGTTTTCTTCCCAGGTAACTGGTTTTTTATCGGGAAAGATTTGTTCCCCGTACATAACTATTTTACATAACCAGGACAATTTAAGGTAAAATAACTATTTCTAAATTAAAACAAACATGTCCGCCGCAATTAAACCTAAATTGATCGAAATTAATCAAAATCATCCTACATTGGTTTTACCAGTGCCGGTTATGCAGGGTGTATCAGATAGCCCCTAACAATAATCGACTGGGGTATATAACCATAGCTATAGAAGCTAAAAAATTTTTTTTTTTAAATTGAGTAATTTTTTTTTATGTTTTCTATAGGAATGATTGCAGTTAATATTACCATTCCTATAGAAAATATAAAAAAAAATTACTCCATTTTTTATATATATATATATTTTTTAGCTTCTGTAGCTATGGTTATATACCCCAGTTGATTATTGTTAGGGGCTATCTGATACACCTACTTACATCCTGTGTAACTTGGTTATTGCGCAGGAAAAAATCTTTCCCGTCAAAAAACCAGTTATCTGGGAAGAAAATTTCTTCCTTCTTGGCTGCTGGTCAGCTAACTTGGTTATCTGCGAAGATGATAATTATTAGCTTCTTTCGCTTCATCCCTGAGTTTCTGAGCGTCGCCTGTAGCGTGTTCCTGAGATTTTCACCGGTATTAATGGGTTTTTACGTGCGGGAAGAAGCAGCTGGTATATTCCGTAATTTTACTTTCAGAACAGCGTGGTAAGGAAGAAAAGCGACGGGCAGCACTCCGGGAGTGCCGGCAGAAGTGAAAACCGCAGCCTAGATTAGATTTTAATGTTGTAACCATGACGCTAAAGACGCGTACCGTACTGGCCGCTTACAAAAAAAAACGTACGTATTATCCATATTGATAGACCTCTAACAATGTGCTGATGCCCTAGTACTTTTGCTCCACGACTCAACAAAAAAACACTTCAAAAATCTAACGCGATTCATTCGTATTTCAAAATGAGCTCTTAGAGAATCTATATCCTGGTACTTAACTCTCCCTTCGTTTTACGCTTGACGCGAGTTTAGTATTTTTTACCCATCCCAAAAAGAGCTCAGCGCCGCTAAAGATGTTTTTACTTCAAAAATGAAAGGCTTCAACTAATGGTGGTGTGGTGGCTTGGTCTTGGTGGTCATCAGTTGACCCATTTGTTCATTTTCTATTGTCATATCCCTGCGACGGATACAAAGCAAATCTAAATATGGCTGCACTGCGCAGATGCGAGCTGCGAGATGAGAGATGAATCGACGCATTCCTGTTGCATAATTCAAAACATAGATGTCGCTATGTTACAATACTTACAAATATGGTCCAATGTTGTCATACTTGTCATTTTATCAACATATTATCTAGTTGGAGTGAATATCGTAAATTATCTGCAATTTAAAATGCATGATTGTGATAAAATAACTGTTCAGTAAATGTCACATTATGTTTGTTCGAATTCAGGAGGTATTACGGTGAGAAATATTATAAACGGGATGTGAACCGCGATTACCTTTCGCGGTTCACATCCCGTTTATAATATTTCGAATGAACTTAACCGTGAATCATTAAAAACTCTTATTACGGTGAGTTTATAAAAATTGAACCACACAAAAAACAACCCAAAAAGTATTTCCTTAAAATTGTTGCTATATTATATTCATTTTCACTGAAAATTTAACATAAGTACATAAATCACGTCTTTATCCCTTACGGGGTAGATAGAGCCCAAGGTAACAAGACCACGCCACGGATAGCATGATTGTGGGATAGGAGGAAAGGGGAATCAAAATAGTGATGGGTTGCTAGCAGCCCGTTCCCTCGATGGGCTTTTACGTGCGCGGGAAGAGAAGCAACTGGTACATTCTACGTTTTTTCTTTGCTCCCAGACCAGCGTAGAAAGTTAAAGGATATTTTTCGACTCTCCATCAGGCTGCACCCTTCCCCTACCTCCATCTCTTCATTGATGTTAACGATTACATCATTAATTATTTAATTAATCTGTGTCGCTGGCTGCACTGCTTTGTTTGCGTCAGCTGTCGGCCATTTGCAATCCGTAGCGCGCCGTGTTATGGCAACAATCGTGTCGTGTTTACATTTCTAGGAGCTAGCTTTTGCCCGCGATTTCTTCTACGTGGAATTAGTATTACTTTTTGGACTTGGTTTCAAAACTCATCGGATTAAGAAACAAAGAAAGAAAAAGTTTTTTTATGGCAATCACAAAAGAAGTCAAAAAACAAAAAACATACATAGACACATATCACGTATTCACATCTATACCCTTACGGAGTAGACATACCTTAAGGTAACAAGACCTAAAGGCCATGTTAAGCGTAATTGTGGGCATATAACTGGAAAGGGGAATCAAAACAGTGATGGGTGAACATGAACAGACATGAGGGTGAGATGGGATGGGGAAAAAGTTTATTTACGACAATCACAGTAATTAAAAAACAAAAACATATATTTAAAGCTACATAAAATTGACATAAAATAGCCCCAACTCAGCATTTGCTGGCCTTACGGCCAACGCTGGTCTTCCGTTGGGGCCATGGGGATAACGAAATACAATAAAGAAGACATTATTACTATACTTTGCTTACTTAAACGAATTCTTCGCAGGAAGAGTCGCGGGCAACTGCTAGTTATTTGTTTACTACAACAAGGTTTCTCAGTTGGTCCAAGGAATTAAATTGGTCGCCTGTATACCTACCAGGTTTATACGTGTTCAATAATTGCCTTCGAGCTGACCCAGATGAGTTTATCGCTTCGTTACCGATTGCCATGTAATAACATTAACTACATGCCTATAGATGGTGATATAGGTACTTAAACTGTCTGACTGACTGAACTTCTTGTTCCTTATCAAATACTGTACCCATTCCCGAGTTATAGCAAGACAAACGAACAGCAATTCATCATCACTACATGTATAAAACAAAGTCGCTATCCGCTGTCTGTCTGTGCTGCTTAGATCTTTAAAACGGATTTTGATGCGGTTTTTTTAATAGATAGAGTGATTCAAGAGGAAGGTTTATAATGTGCACCCTCTTGCAAAAAAATCGGGCACCTATGGTTTTTAGAAGCTTAGAAAGTATTCTTTTATGCACATACAATTCTAAAACCATGGGTGCCCGTTTTTTTTTGCAAGGGGGTATATAAAATAGGATAGGAACACTGATTGCACCCGCGCAAAACCGAGGAGTTTTTATTTAATTTATAGATTGGTACTATTGGTAGCTTCTGCCTGCAACTTCATCTGCGTAGAACTATACATATTAGGTATAAGCCTTCTTCTCGAATCACTTTATCTATTTTAATAGATAGATTAATGTTATTGTTATGTACAGTCAAAAAGCCGTGGTAGTCCAGTGGTTTGACCTGTGGCCTCTCAAGCAGAGCGTCGTGGGTTCAAATCCCGGGCTCGCACCTCTGAGTTTTTCGGAATTTATGTGCGAAAATTACATTTGTAATTTGCCATGAGCTTTTCGGTGAAGGAAAACATCGTGAGGAAACCTGCACACATCTGCGAAGAAATTCAATGGTGTGTGTTAAGTTCCCAATCCGCACTGGGCGCGCGTGGGAACTATAGCCCAAACCCTCCAATACACGGAGGAGGCCTATGCCATGAGGCACGCCGAATTACGCGACAATTTAATAAATAAAAAAAACGACAATAACAATAACAACAACATGTACTTACTGAAATTGTAGCAAATTCGGAATAAAAAGGCTTATAAATAAATAAATAAATATGTACAGTCAATGAATTTAATTCCTTAACCATTGAGGAACCTCTTCACATAAAACGTAATAATGACATCGCATTTCTTAACAAGGGAAATCATTACGACGCTTACCTACTATAAAGAGGTTCCATGTTGGATAGGGAATTATATATTCCTTATACATTCACACTATGGTGCCCTCCTGCGGAGACGGTTCTGGCCGGGCCACCAGAATTCCACTACCAGATTATTGTATTGTCATCAGCACGTCTAGCACGACAGCGCACGAGAGTCGCGTCGCGCGCGAGATAGATTGTCCGTCCTTTTTTTACTGTTCGTTCTAGAAAGAGACGGGTAATCTATCTCGCGCGCGACGCGACTTTTGTGCGCTGTCGTGCTAGCCGAGCTGACTTACGCAAGTATAGTAGGCGGCAAATAAGTAAAACTTGGAGGAGATAAGCGCAGTATGAAAATGATGTTGTTTTTCATACTGCGCTTATCCCCTCCAAGTTTTACTTATTTGCCGCCTACTATGGGTATGCAAGATTTCAGCTCAATCGGTTGAAGATGTCTGCTTCAAAATTGAGTCACCAGATTCCACCCGGCCAAACACTTAAATACATTGTAAGTTAATAAAATGCTTGTAAAAACTGGCACTTGGTGGCTAAGTACATACGCGATTTATAAAAAGTCGGCACTTACGAGGCTGAGTAGCACGAAACTAGGTACTGATGTATTTATAGCTGTATCCACTTCGGGGCAACTCCTGCGCTGGTAATAGATCTTTTATTGTTACTGCTTCCTGTGGCTAGCCGTTGGTGTCTGCATGCTCCTGGCCCCTATTGCACCAAGTCGACAACTGTCGGTGACATGTGACAATTCGTGGTCAATTATAAGGGCAATCGGCGTTGATCCTTGTCGAGTTTGTAATGTGAACAGATGGTCACTGTCAACGACTATTTTCGAGATGGTGAAATAAGCCTTTGTCCGTAGATAACCAAGTTAGCTAGCCAGCAACCAAGAAGGAAGAATTTTTCTTCCCAGATAACTGGTTTTTTAACGGGAAAGATTTGTTCCCCGTACATAACTATTTTACATAACCAGGACATTCTAAGCTAAAATAAAGACCATTTCTAAATTAAAACAAACATGTTCGCGGCTTAGGCGTGGCCCAGGGGCCACCCCCGCCGCACCTAAAACCTAAATTAATCCAAATTAATCATCCTACATCGATGTTACCAGTGCCGGTTATGTAACTTGGTTATCGTGCAGGAAAACATCTTTCCCGTTAAAAAACCAGTTATCTGGGAAGAAAAATTCTTCCTTCTTGGCTGCTGGTTAGCTGACTTGGTTATATGCGAGGATAGTAAGGATAAATAGGGGCCTGGCCGTAACTTTGTGCCACGGACTGAGACTATTACATACACAAATCACGTCTTTATCCCTTATGGGGTAGACAGCTTAAGGTAACAAGACCTAAAGGCCACGTTTAGCGTGATTGTGGGCCGTAGGTGGAAACGGAAATCAAAATAGTGATGTTGATGGGTTGCTATGCTATATCTTCTATAACGTGGGCTTTTGCTGCGGGAAGAGAAGCAGCTGGTACAGCCATGAGCATAAATATATGTATGTTACCAAGACGTCAAAAACATCTATACACCTTTATGCCACAAACAATAAGGTCGGTGACACATATATTTGACATGATGGCTGTATCGATATTTATGCCCTCGACTGTATGTACTTTCTTGGTTTTTTCTTTGCTCCCAGACTAACCCCCTTATACATAAACGCTCTATAAAAAAAGTATATTTATTTTAGCTAGATACTAAAATGACATTACCTGTTTTTTGCAATTCAAATATAGTGATGTGCCACCACTATCGAAAGTTAACGATAAATTAAATTTAGTACTTATAGATTTTTGTATGTATAAGTATAAGCTAGTGTAATAAACGAATAAACCTTTAAATTTGCTTGATTATGATACAATACAATCGTATTTTTGTCTTAAAATATAACATGACCAAACCTCTTTTATTCAGACCACATTGTCGATGGTTTCGAGTACACCACTAAACAATAAAAGCTGCTATCATTATTTCACAATTTGACATTTGCAATTGTCAATTTAGTATCTAGCTAAAATAAATAGACTATAGATAGGCTTCTGCTAACTTAGCAATCGTTTATCCTTATCTGTCACTTTGACATTTACCTATCACAGATAAGGACAAACGATTATTGAGCGAGCAGAAGCCTATAGAGCGTTTATGAATAAGAGCACATGTATTTAAGTATGTATTTATCTATATAAGTATGTTTATCCGTTGTCTAGTGCCCATATTACAAGCTTTGCTTAGTTTGGGGCTAGGTCAATTGGTGTCAATTGTCCCAAGATATTTATTTTATTTAAGCAATTCAATTAATTTACCAGGAAGTAGGTATTATGAGTAAATAATCATGTCGACATTAAGGCATTAAACGAGGTCGTTATATTAAGTTAACTTGAGGTGATTGAGTATTATGAAATTAAGTTGTGTAATGAAAATTACTCTATAGATGCAAACAGTATGCATGTATGTATAACTCTTTATTCTACAGTTGAGGGCATAAATATCGATACAGCCATCATGCCAAATATATGTAGTCCAGTTAACCTTTGAACGATTGACAGGATCAAGGTGGAAACACATTGTTAACACGCGACGCGACCCGATGCAACGCGACGCGTGTTGAGTCGAATCAAATTGTATTATTTTCTATGACCAGAACCACACTATGAACATCCGACGCGACGCCATGCGCATACATTCGTTGCATCGGGTCGCGTCGCGTGTTAATAATGTGTTTCCACCTTCACAGGACATAGATATTAAGCAAGACTTGTTTATGGCATGAAGGTGTAGTTATTATGTTTTTGACGTCTTGGTAACGTACATATATATATTTATGCCATTGACTGTAGTGGCTGATACATGAATTTTAAGCAGTCTTAGAACCCTTTCTCAGTCAATTGTATAATTCAAAGGGTGTAGGTTTAGTTAGGAAAAGCCGTGGTAGCCTAGTCAAACCACTGTTTGACCTGTGGCCTCTCAAGCAGAAAGTCGCGGGTTCGAATCCCGGGCTCGCACCTCTGACTTATTCGGAATTTATGTGCGAAATTAAACTAAATTACCTTGAGCTATGCGAAGCATTCAATTGGTGTGTGTGAAGTTCCCAATCCGCTCTGGGCCAGCGTGGGAACTAGTGTAAAATGTTCTTGATAAATAAATAAAAAAAAATCTTTCTGGGTCGTCTTTAGGCCAAGGTTGAATCAGTGATATAATACTAAACCTCATCAATCTCATCATCATCACATTTATACCCATTTTTTTTTTCTTCTGTATACCTTTTTTCCGTTTTGATTGTTATATGTGGTGTTCAATAAAGAAAGTTATTGTATTGTATTGTATCACCAGCCTATATACGTCCCACTGCTGGGCACAGGCTTCCTTTTTGCCTTATACTAAAATCAAAAGTGCTCGTGATTCTGAGCAGTAGGCTTATTGTCTAACTCGCTCGCAATCGCCATCGTGTTCATTTTGACAGTTCATGTATGGGCTGACAATTGGCATCGGAATCAGCTAGCTGTCACATTCATACAAGAACTGTCAAAATGAACGCGATGGTGATTGCGAGCGAGTTAGACAATAAGCCTACAGAATTGCCATCGAAGTTCTATAGTTCGAGGAAAAGGGTGAGTGGATTTACTTTCAGAAAAATGACCATTTGGTTAACCTTACATAAGTATAAGTGCCGGCACGTAAGTCTAATCTGACCTTGTATGCGCAGAAGTATAAAATACGGTATCCGTGGGTGCGCAGATCCCCTCTACGTGACTCGTCATCGTTACACTTACGTGCCGGCATGTATACGTACCTAAGTACTTAATATGATAGAAATGACATGTAATAACTATAATTATTACGAATAAATGAGTACGAGTATAAGTATTATGTTTAGCATGTTATGAATTTGATAATAGGTAAAATAGATACAGATTTCAAATGTTAAGCTCTGCATGAAGTATTCGTTAGTTTAGTAGGGGGCAATTAGCACATATGTACCTACCGTAATTGCTGACTTATACTATGAAAACGTTCCGCAACACTGTTCAATTCAGGTCTTAATTCTTAAAGCTTTTGAACATTGAAATACAAAATAACTTTTAATTACTCAGTTACCAATTCGCTTGAGCTTATTTCGTTTATTTATTTAATATTACAGCATTTATAAAAATCGCTTTGCAATTATTCGTTTCGCACGCGTTCCGCCATCTACAGTTTGGATAAGGTGGTAGTAGTTCCGACCGCGAACCACAGAGGGCGCTACGCGGCGCGCGACGCTCGCAACAAAGAAAAAGAACACGCAACCTAACGGGTCACAGAAAAATGAATCACAGAAATGAAACAAAGAATAATGTGGCAGTAAATATATTCAGAAAATATCAACCTTAATCGCCTCGATTTTTATAATAATAAAAAAAGTGTAGACAAGTATGAATCAATGTAAAGTTACAATCTATTGTCGATGGAAACCAATTCGGTTCCTAACTATAATAGTCAATTATTGCTTTATACAATATCGTATCGAGTATAAAATTCGATATCAGAGTCATTACAAATATTACAATAGATAACTATCTTACAACTAAGGGATAAGCCAGCTGTTCTCCGTTCACTCGTCGCGTACACGATAAACACTTAATTTAGATTTATAATAATTACATATCACAATGAGACGTCCCATAGTCACTCGCACTCACACAAGGCACGAGATCCTGCGCGGGCGCCGCGGCGTCCATCTTGTCCCCTAACCTAACCTCTAACCTAACTAAATCATTCGCAAACGCAGAGCAATATCTAGGGACACCAACGCCGCGGCCGCCCGTAAAACATGCCTAAAAGTTACCTAAAAGCGCTGGCACGCCGTCGTACGTTGGAAGTCTATAGTATATCAGTAGCAATATATGTGCCGAAGCGTTCTGGAATACAAAGCCCGGCGAGGTCGTTCCCCGGACGTTATGGAATGCAGCGCGGGCGCAGCGACGTTGCCACCCCGCCCCGCCGAGCGCCTTTAAAACCCATTCGATCCGCTCCCCATCGAATGCATCTTAAAGACTAACTTAAATAAAGGAGATCGCACCGGATCTACGCGCCTACAGAATCTTTCGCCTCCTCGAATTTCTCCGACAAATCGGCCATCAGCTCCTTGTAAATGAGCGGGTCGATGTTCTTGCCGAGTTGGTAGAGGACGAACCAGTCGCCGATCTGCAGCTTGCTCGAGACGGATTCTACCTGTTCCTGGAGCGCGAGGCGGCTGCGCGCGCGCAGCAGGTACAGCCGCACCCGCGGGCCCGCCACCACCACCGCGCGGTACACCAGCGAGATCCCGCTGAGGATCGAGAGGATGATGAACCAGAACCAGAGGAACACGTATATCTTCTCGTTGACGATGTTTAGCGGCAGCACGCAGAGCCCGTCGAACTTCTGCACGGTCCCCGAAGGACCGTACTTGTGGAAGGTGCATTTCGTCATCTTTGGGAACACCCTGGCCATGGGGTCCTCGCGCTCCTCGGGCTCCATCTCGGTAAAGCGGACCACGTCGCGGCCGTACGTCGTGAACTCACCGTCCAGGAAGAAGTCCATAAAGTAGATCTGCCCGACAACGTTTATAAAGTTTAACACTTCACAGATGAAGAAGCGGAACGCGTAGAAGTTTTGCGTGTTCAAATTGGCGTAGAAGTAGTCCACGAGCAGTTTCTTGCGGTCGCACTTGCTCTCCTCCTCGACGATGGGGCAGTTCAGGTCTAGAACGAGCATCTTGATGCGGCCGCCCTCCCAGGTCTTCCACAGGTAGCGCGGCACGTAGAACAGGATGGCTTGGAAAAACAATACGAAACACACCCACTGGTAGTACTTGTGGTACTTGACTTCGTCCTTCCCGTCTACATGTGTGGCGACGCCGGCGTAGGCCATGTCCTGCCCCACGCGGCCGGTCAGCCGGTTCGGAATGGTGAACGTCGAGTAAATCCAGCAATACGTGTCCATCACGGACAGCGGTATCTCGTCTACGATGCAGTCGATCGGGTCGCCGATGTATTGTCGCGATGTAACGAGCAGCGAGAACGCGATCAGTATGATTACGGTGGCTTTGTAGTGCAGCCGGAAGACATTGTTGTCGATGCACACAGAGTCGAGCTTGAGCAGGCCCTTGACCGAGCCGAAAACGTCAAACATGGTGGATAGGCCGCGGCGCGGCGCTTCGTACGCGGGTCGAGAACGGGGCGCGCGGACCGGTCGCGCGACGGATGCGGAATGGCGGCGCGAGCGAGGCTGAGGCGAGGGGCAGCGCGCGGGACGGGGGAGCGCGGGCAGGGCGCGGGGACAGGCCCCCGCTTCGGAGTTCGGAGCTCAACGAACGAAACAACGAAATGACCCCGATACATTCGACGCGTCATCAGACTACGCAGAGGCATCTTACACGGCTCCAATTAATGAAAAACGTTGCGTAAGTAGCGTTGCTGCACGCCGCCACCAAATACTATCAATTGAGTCTAAGTAGTAAGCATAATAATGGACGGGTTTGGTAAACATTTGGTAAGCAACGAGATAGGTATTCCGTTCGGTTCGCGGGCCACACGCCTCGCTGCAGGTAACTCGAGGTACCTACCTACTTAAAGGTGCAGCTTCGTATGCATTGATCCGGCCACATGGCAACAAGCTTTGTGAAACTATTGATCGTAATAGTTCACTCTCAGTCGTTAATAAATTTTAACTCCTAACCGGTAGGGTAAATATAAATAAGCAAAGGGCGAAGAAAATTGTCTATTTAAATACTCATTAGGTACCTACTTAGTTGTATGCCATTGATAATTGTGGACAACGCGCAGGACGTAGATAGTTCTTTGTATTATAGTTTGGTACCTACCTAGGTACTAGGAGAAACGGAAAATTTGGACAAGAAACATCGTCAACAACAAAATCTAGAACTCTTTAGAGATCCGACCCTCATTCAGTAAAACGAAGCCCTTGAAGATCTTTGTCGTCTGTCTTCCTTTTACGCTAAAGCTAAATTATTTTATATTTATTAATACCGTTAACCGGGGTGACTTTGATATTTTTGGGATTACTTTGATCGTTTTAAAATTGCTTAAAAAACAGATTGTCCTGCGGTGAATGTTTGGCATGTATGTATTGTATGTAGCAAAGGCGATGGATGATGACATCGATTGCAAGAAGTAAACGCAAATGAAAATGAGTGATTTCGTCATTATAACTACTTTTTAAAGTTACCCCGGTTTACGGTTGTCTTTTAAGTGTCAATTAATGTTCATGCAAATCATTTATTTTTTTAATTTGATTAAATTATTGCAGAATATACGATCAACAATATCAACATTGTTGCTAGTCTAATTCTACACGGACGAAGTCGCGAGCAGAAGATAGTTTCAAATAAAGCTAGTCGAGTTCCTACTTAGACATCAATGATGCCAAATAATTATTAAGTAAGTAGCTATGTATTATTATCAATTCTGAGCAGGTCGTACTGAGAGCAAAACGTCCTGCATTGCATTTAGTCTGCTAGGCATAATGTCCGTTAGTGAGAAGGATCGCAGGGAAGGAAGGCCGGGGAGCAATTCGTCCGCAATTAAAAATGCTCAGGGATCAAATCGTCCGCAAATAAAAATGTTCTTGAAGCAAATCGTCTTCTACAAAAAATGACAAAAAAACAAAACGTCGTTAAGGCATAATACACACATTATTAATATCTAAATTATGTTGATTGAAGAACGTGGTTATTAGCACGAATTAGGTAATTAGGATTAATTAAGTCGGTGTTAGTTAATAGAGATCTTTGTGCTATAGTTATTGCCGTCGACTTCTCTTTATTATACAGAGAGAGAATCATTTTATTCACACACATTCGATACACTTAGATATATTAAGTATAGGAAGAAATACAATATACTTACTCAGGAATAGTACCGATGTGGTGTGAAATGGGCCCCACTCAGCATAATGTTGCGGCAAGCAACGCTGTTTCAATTTTTAATTAACTATGTTAATTAACTATGTAGTTAGTTTACTAATGACGCTATTATTAGTTGTTGAACATAATAGGTAGTTTGACGGAATTATTGTGCTGATTATATATGTGATATGTCCTTGCATTTGTTAATATTGTTTTAAGTCGTTTTCAAAAAAATATACTTGCCTATATGGCCTGGCTTTAAACACCCTGTCAATCGTTCGAAGGTTAGCTAGAAGATCCGTTTAAGGGATAAGTGCGCCTTTGTACGTCTGTTTATCTCATTACCCGTAAAATTAATGTATTTTATGTGCAATAAAGAGTTCTGTTATACATAGGTAGACTGTACCTTGTCACTTTAAAGTCATGTTTGAAAAACCATACGAAATCATGTAACGACTGAAAGCGATAAGGTATAAAAATGATTACTTATTTATGCTGGTGACTGTACATACATACACCCCTCTTTTTTCGTAGGGGGTTAACAATAGGTAAATGACATTTGGAACAATAAAAATAATTAATTAAGTATGTACATTTGCCTAATGAGCCGTGAGCAAATATTTTAATGTCCTGGCCTAGTTCGTGTTAATCATCTACAAACAAACCAAATTGTGTTTGTATGACAAATTAGAAAATCTTCCGTTTCTAAGTGACACAAATGCACTGACTCCCAGTATGCTTAGTGTAAGTTTTCGGTCACAGTATGCTTAGTGTTGGTTTTCGGTTACAAAATACGTCTCGAACGCGTTTGCGTTAAAATGTCAAATACTATGGGAACTGTTTGTTGCCGTTTCGATCCGCAAGTGGCGCTGCCAATTATTCCATAGTAATTGAGACGTTTACGTGAACGCGTTCGAGACGTGTGTTCGTGTGAAAACTCACACTAGAGGCTCAGTTTTTTTTTTTTTTTTCATTTTTAACCACCGACGCAAAAAAGGCTGGGACTCAGTTCAGGTTTTGGATCTGACAGCGAGCCAACCTAAACTGGATCGGAATTGAATCGTATTAAGACGTCATCGTATGGTCCCTGATACGACACTCATACTTTCTCTTTCACCTTATCAATGAGTGTTGATAAACATAACTATTAGTATGGTATTTTCATTCTTACCTGTCCTATTTGAGAGAGAGAGAGAGAGAGAGAGAGAGAGAGAGAAACATTTATTTACACACATTCGATCGATACACTACTCGATTTGGTAAACAAAATTCTAACCTCAATGTGCAAATTTTTGTAAAGAATAAGATGTACCTATTATGTTATCAAATAAACCTGAGGCAATATTTTGTACATAATTTTGCTGATATTTTATCTCCAGTTCCTTTATTTACGATGAAATGGTTAAAAAATAACAAAAATGAGACGTTTTTAGGTTAAAATTTTGTTTACCAAATAGGACAGGTAAGAATAAAAAAATAAAAAAATAAAAATAGTTTATTCAAAAGAAGAAGTGTTTACAAAAAGAGCTTACTGATGGTTCCACACTAGGCTAGGCCTGTCACGTGGCAACCGGATTCGGGGTACTTTCATACAATTTATTTACTTAGGTACTTAAATAAAAACAAAGACAACAAAAAAATGAAAATACCTTAGGTACATAGCATAAACAAAAAGTCGCTTTCCGCATGCTTAGATCTTTAAAACCACGCAACGGATTTTGATGCGGTTTTTATAATAGATAGAGTGATTCGAGAGGAATGTTTATATGATAATACGCAGACGAAGTTGCGGTCAGAAGCGCGTTAAGACTAAACAAGAATTGTTTTAAAAACGCATCGTTCAGTTTTGAAAACATACTTTTATAACTTACCTATAACTCCGTTTCCTTCTGGAAACAGACTTACGCAATGTTTATCAAATAAAATTACATACGTCTTGATTTTCCCTCGCAGTCGCAGCATGAGTATTATAAACGAGATGATTCAATTAGTATGTAAGATGTAAATCCCAGTTAAACTAGATCAATGAAAAACAGGAAAAACTTAGGTATTTATTCTGGTTGAATGTCTTGCGACAAGGGTGCGACCACACCGCCACTTAAAAAACGGTGACGTTACGGAACCGCAACAAAATGTATGAAGAAACGGTGAGAAAACGTGACGCATACGACACGTCACTGCGTATACGCGGCGGTTTGGTCTTACCCTTATTTCATTAAGTTTGTTTAAGTCACGTCACGTAGCTTTTTAATCACGTACGTTAATGTGACAGAAGTTTGGAGTCTCTAGTTTAAATATTGTCATTAAAAGTTTCTGTCACAATCATGATCACCAACGATTCTTAATGACTCCTTAAAAGTTAAAAGCTCAACGCGCGTATTTCGCAAAATTCTTAATTTTTCTTCAAAGGCTATGGCGTATGTGTTGTGTTCATAATTTCACTAATATTATTAACGTGAAGATAGGTCACTTCTTAAATTACAATACTGCTGTGCTAAATTATTGTTTTTTTGCCACAAGCAAAGAATATCGTCGGCTGTAGGTCTAATTGGCGTAACTGACAAAATACGCAAAATGAGTTGAGTATACAGTTTTGTTCAGAATTTTCCGCTCTTTTGAATGGTATTATTGAAAAAATTCTAGCTTTAAAAAAATGTCCCTTACTCTAATTTTTTTTAAGGGGTTCTTGTCGGATCAGCCTCAAAAAAAAAAATGTATCTGAAAAAATATTAAATATAGCAACAAAAAATGGTGTATTTATCGCCGCCAACCCACTTTGAATAAGGTAAGGATCTTTTCAATCAACGAATTACACTTACATGGTTAATTATCAAAGAAAAACATAATAAAACTTTACACTAATATGTCTCGGTTATTAAAAAAATTCGCATCGCTTTTACATCAAACGGACTGCAAGTGTTTCGAAATATTTGTACCTTACGCCGATTTGCATTCCCATACTTTAAGCAGTGCTAACGTTACACCAATTTGATTCGAATTATATTTGAGTTTATTGTCTGTTACGCTAATTTGATGCGAATTGTATTTAGTTTCATTTTCCTTTACACCAATTTGATTGTGGAACTAATGAATATTTTATCCGTTACTTTTATTTACAAGCACATCATACTTCATAACACAAGATAAGAGCGGACGTGCTTACATTATTGTTATTCTCTTCTATCCCACAACGTCTTTTGAGTTTGAAAGAGAGGATGCGACATACAGCGCACGGGCATCAAAACAAAGCTCCATTGGTTAAGCTCAGTGCACGTTCACCTGTCGTTTGGTTTATTAACTACTTTGATTGAGATCAAAGTTTTGTACTTCGCTACATCTCACTACATCTGTATTGTTGATCAATACTTCAATAGGTAGTAGGTAAAAATATTTACCGCTAATGATGCGGTATGGGTAAATTGTTTATACATAATATTGTTTTATTTGATAACAAAACAATAAAAATAATAATAAATTGTTTTATTCCAATCAATACAATAAATACAAACAATAATATTGCACGTAAGGGGCAAAAACAACCACACGCACACTCTTCCAATACATTTTCATACGTCTTAAATGGTTTAAAAAACAAAAAATAATTTTAAAATCGCTTTACTCTAAAAGAGTGTACTTCTTTTTTGTTCAGGAATCCCTTTATACTATTTTGTTTTCATGTTATTTTTTTCATCCATCTTCATACACTACTTTGTATTTCATGCATTTGTTTCATAAATCCTTATGCACCATTTTGTATTCAATACTATTTTCGACAATCCCTGTACACTATTTTGTATTTCATGCATTTCTCCAACTAGTCCTTTACCCTGTTTTTGTCATTATTGTTGGTTCCAACGCAGAGGTCAATTCCACGTAAGGGCCAAAACTGCAAAATACTTGGCATGTAAGGGACGTTACTGATGAAACAAATTGATGTAAGGGAAATCTAATTTCTAAAATAGCCTCAATACTTTGATAAATGATACACATAAGGATGGAGCACTAAAATCTAAGATTATGTATGAAATCCGATCTAAAAATTTTCGTTATAAAAAAAGTTATGAGCAATTTAGTCCGAAAAAAAACTGATTGGCTTTTGGCTCTCCTGAAAAAACGTATTTTGTCAGTTACGCCAATTAGACCTACAGCCGACGATATAACCACTGCTAGGATCCTGTCACATTGAAAAAAAGAGAAACAATTCGTTAAGTCATGAGTCATTTTTTAAACTTACCTGCGCCTGAGTCACCGGAAATACCAGGTACGTACCGTTCGGGGATGTTATTGAAGGAGAGCTTATACTTTTACCCCCTTATTCATAAACACTCTATAGGCTTCTGTTAACTTAGCAATCGTTTGTCCTTATCTGTCACTTTGACATTTACCTTTCACAGATAAGGACAAACGATTAATAAGTTAGCAGAAGAGCGTTATGGGTTAGAGTCCAAATGGGATCGTGTTGTTTTTGCTTACGTCTTTCTGTCTGCCTGGAACCGAAACCTCGGTCGACACTAGTTCTCATAGTTAGACATTTTAACGCAAACGCGTTCGAGACGTATTTTGTGACCGAAACGTATGCTTAGTGTAAGTTTTCGGTCACAAAATACGTTTCGAACGCGTTTACGTTAAAATGTCAAATACTGTGAGAACAGTTTGTTGCCGTTTCGATCCGCAAGTGGCGCTGCCAATTATTCCATAGTAATTGAGAAGTTTACGTGAACGCGGTCGAGACGTTTTTATATGCGAAAACCTACACTAGAGGCTCAGACTAAGCAAGCGTTTGCATCCAAACGCAAAAGCGTTCGTCACGTAAGCAAATACATAAGTACCTTAAACTAAGGTCACGTCTGCACGTCATCTTTAGGGATTTTATTTTATGACTAGTCATTCGAAGAATAAACGTATACTGAATTACCTACCTGCTTCTGCTTCGTTTAAAAGTAGCCCTTGGTTTAATGTCACTATTTTTCCTTGTTATCCGAGATTTTCTCAAAAAATCTGTACATTTCCTTAAAATAGACAAGGCGCGGGGTAGGCGACCGTGGGGGCCTCCCTCTGTCCGGGTGTTTGGCGCGCCACCCGCCCGCACCGCTCTCGGTCCCCTTTGTCGTCCTACCCCGCGCCCCTGTACCCCCGCGGGCGAGGACTCAGTTAAGCGGTCGGTCTACAGCGACTCCGATTTCCAACAACAATTGCAAGTAAGTAAAGTGAATGGTGTCTGTCTATCTGTGGCATCATAGCTCAATGATGGTTCAGGGGTATGAAAATAGTGATGGGCGCAGCATCGCCTATAAAATTTTCGTCAATCCCTCGATGGGCTTACCATGTACGGGAAGCGAAGCAACTGGTGTACATCATGTTTTTGAAGTGTAAACTTCTTTAGTTGAGCACTTTTTGGGATCGGTAAAAATGTTAAACTCGTGTCAGGCGTAAGACGGAGGGAGAGTTTAAGTACCAGAATATCAGACCCTCTAAGCTTATTTTGAAATACGAATGAATTGCGTTCGATTTTTGAAATGTTTTTTTGTTGAGCCGTGGAGCAAAAGTACTAGGGCATCAGCACATTGTTAGAGGTCTGTAATATAGATAATACGTACGTTTTTTTTGTAAGCGGCCAGTACGGTCACGGATACAACATTACAATCTAATCTAAGCTGCTGTTTTCACTTCTGCCGGCACTCCCGGAGTGCTACCCGTCGCTTTTTTCTACCAAAGCATTTTTAAACTGTATACAAGCGTATTCAAATTGGTTTTACTTAAAATTCTTACACCATATGCCTCTATTTGACACCGACCAGTAAGTAACGGTATAGTATGCTAATGCCGCGAGGATTCCGGTTGTGGCGCAGGCGCACATACATTTACAAGCAGGTTGTACAGTCAGCGTTGCGACTGCGGAATATGCATCTAGATACCTATGTGGTGTAGGGATAGGTAGGTATTTCATCGGTCTGGCTGGTAAGAGGATAGTCTCGAGGTTTAAAAATCGTTCGATTTGACGTTAATTTGTTTTTTTAAGAACAGAGAGCGGCCTCATACCAATCTGAAAGGTGAACGAAACCAACTAAATAAAAATCGTCTTTAGTTATCTCTTAAGGGGTAGACAGAGCTTAAGGTAGACAAGGCCATGTTTAGCTTGATTGTGGGCGTAAAGGTGGAAAGGGGAATCAATTTTTTTTTGGCAAAAAATTGTTTATTTATTTATTTACGGTTTGATGGGTTTTTTTTAATTCGAGACGTATCTTGAAAACTTAAGTACCTATCCATAGAGTATATAGCAGGCATATGGAGTTCAAAGGAAATCTGACTAAACCTTGGCCACAGCAGTTTGTGTAATACGTGACTTTTTTGCAATTTGCAACTGCTATCTAGCGTATCGAGTTCCCAAGCGTCCGTGTGGGACGACAGACAGACAGTCAGCGGAATATTGGTCAACCTGAGCTGGATTAGTTGCTACGCTGGAAACGCTTGTGTTTTTTTTTACATAAAATATTATTTGTATTATTAGTGGTATTTTTATATATAGGTATTTTAAGTTTAGGCTAGTTTTATTTTAAATAGAATAATTTTAGATTTCTGTTAATTTTATATGTTACTAGCGAGCCGCCCCGGCTTGGCACGGTATATTATATTATGTATGTATTATACATATAAACCTTCCTCTTGATTCACTCTATCTATTAAAAAAAAACCGCATCAAAATCCGTTGCGTAGTTTTAAAGATTTAAGCATACATGGGGACAGAGAAAGCGACTTTGTTTTATACTATGTACCTAGTGATGAAGTAATTTTAGAATTGTTAAATTACTTATACTCAACTAATCTTCTTATACAAAAATGAATTGCTGTACGTTTGTCTCGCTAAAACTCGACAGCTCTACAGATTTAAATCATTTTATTTTCGAAACATTTGTAAGTACCTACAAGGTTAAAACGGTGAAAAAACGTTAAATAAAACAGAAGAGGGAGCGAAGCCGCGGGCTAGTGCTAGTAATACATAAATAGATAATGTTGGAATGTCTGTACATATAGGTTGTCTGTCATATACATATATACATACCTACCTACGTCAAAGTCGTCGGTTGTAGTCAGGTAGGCAATAAATTAGGTATAATGTAGTGACGTAGCTCTATACTTCATTTAATTTAGAATGAGAAACCACAATAGGATTATATTGCCTCTGGTCAACTATTTCTTACCTAGCAAATAGTGCAGTGCATAGTTTGGCAGCCGCAAAATAAAATTGTTTTAATGTCACTTTATCTGCGTGTCGTCAACTGTTACTCTAGTACAAATTGTTAAGAGATTACAGTTCACGAGCCCCAATATAATGTTGTTGTGGTTTCTCATCCTAAATTAAATGTAGTTGTTGTGATTGTGGTAACTAGGTATAAATCCCTACGTGACCTTAGAGTAATCTATTAAAAGGTAACACAAAAAACCAAATTCATTCATTATTTTATCACCCTAATAAATACTTAATCACACACGTTTAATTTATTTCCTCTTGCGTTGATTCATTAATTTATGAATGAAAAACTACGTTATGGTAAAAATGGGAAATAACTGATACAGTCAATGATTTGAGGAAAATCGTATTGTATGCCCAATTACGAGTGTAGTATCGGTCATAGTGATATAAACAGGTAATTATAATTACGTCCTCACATATAGTATACTAGCTGTTGCCAGCGACTTCGTCTGCAAAGAATTCGTTTATCGCTATCCCGCGGGAACTACGCAATTTACCGGGATAAAAAGTAGCCTATGTGCTATTCCAGACTTTTCTCTATCTATGTGCCGAATTTCATCCAGATCCGTTGGGCCGTTCTGTCGTGATTGAGTAACAAACAAACATCCATCCATCCATCCATACTTTCGCATTTATAATATTAGTAAGATTACTCAGCTGCTTCATTTACATATATCACAACATACTATATAGTCGGTTAAAAACAAAGTCGCTTCCCGCAGTTTGTCCCTAGGTATCTATGCTTAGATCTTTTGAACTACATCAGCTAATTAAATTATAAACAATAAAATAAAATACAATGTCGAAAATAATAAGTTGTGTAAAAAATTATGACAATTGTATAATTCTAATAACATTTGTGAAACTTATGAATAAATAAATAAATAAATATTAGGGAACAATTCACACAAATTACCTAGTCCCAAAGTAAGCGCTAGTAAGGCTTGTGTTATGAATGAGAACACAACTTTGGAAACGATTTTATTGAACTTCATATCTGAACTAAAACTGAATGGCATAGACGATTCGTATTTTTTTAATATTTATAAAAATAGAAAACTAAACCTAAATAATAAGTACCTACATACAAAAGCTATTTGAGGTCGGACTGCAACAATTTGAATAAAATGTATCTCCAATAGGGATCGTCAAAGCATATTAAATTACATTAAATAAATCATAATATATCTAGTCAAATCCAATGTCAAAAAATTACATCAAAACATCATACATTTTGACACTACTTAGCCCCGGGTTAGCATCTAACACGGGGTTAAATCGGTAACCCTGGTCCGTGCAAGTGGCCCTTAGGAAACAACACATCGGTAATATATCTCATTGTAAATTAGTTGACAGTTGAAAAATATACGAAACACTATCTAATTACGCAGATCAAGAGTATCGCGCGTGATGTACTTCAGATATAAGTTAAGCAGTGACACTTCGTCATTCATTCGATTATTTTCTGTTATTGTAATTTCTCAGAATATTCACTACATTCCGTGGACCGAGGTGACTTTAAAAAGTAGTTAATGTCTTTTTTTATAGGAAGAATTCACACAAATTGACCTAGTCCCAAAGTAAGCACTAGTAAGGCTTGTGTTATGGATACTAGACAACGATATACACATACTTATATAGATAGAAAACATCCATAACTCAGGAACAAATATTCGTGCTCATCACACAGATAAAATATATGCCCTTACCAAGATTCGAACTCAGGACGCTTGCTTCGTAGGCAGGGTCACTACCAACTAGGCCAACCGCGTCATTTGACTAAATCATCAACTACATAGTATAAAACAAAGTCGCTTTCTCTGTCCCTATGTCCCTGTTTTTTTTTTATTATATAGGGGGCAAACGGCAAACGAGCAGACGGATCGCCTGATGGTAAACGATTACCGTCGCCCATGGACACCTGCAACACCAGAAGAGTCACAAGTGCGTTGCCGGCCTTTTAAAACCCTATGTATGCTTAAATCTTTAAAACTACGCAACGGATTTTGAAGCGGTTTTTTTAATAGATAGAGTGAATCAAGAGGAAGGTATATGTATAATACATGCATAATGTACCGTGCGAAGCCGGGGCGGGTCGCTAGTCAATTTATATAAGTACTTATGCGAATAATTTATATAAGTAAAGAGGAATCAGAATAGTGACCGGTCGCTTAGCGTCGCCTATAACGTATTAAATAAGATTATTATTATTTGTCCAAAAGCTCAAATTTTGCATACTTGTGGAAGTCGGATGACAATACAACAATATTTGTATTGTATTTGCATTGTAATAGGTAGGTACTGTAGCGCACTTGCTACTTAGAAGCAGGTGCGATGCATTTCAAATTTGAGTTGTTCGAAGAGTTATTCGAATAATTGTCAATCCGCTGGACAGTTGGAGTGTAGACGTATAACAGAAAATACAATTTCGGGAAAAACTCAAGAAATAGTTTTATTCATCTCAAGTTAGTACAGTACCTAGTAACAGCAAATAGTTGGTGGTCCATCCAGCATTTCTAAAGGAAACAATCCTTGCTAATTGATATTAAATCACCACCAATTAAGCAATAGTGACATCATGTATCGACTTCTAGTTAAATAATCATAAATCAAACAGGTTAAGAATTCCTAATACTATAACGTTCGCAAACTTCACTCAATTATAGTGTTTATTGCGTCGGCGTTAAGTTCATTCGTTTGATCCGTGGGGCAATTAAAATAATGCTCATAATCTAATATAGTGATTAGAAGTCATTGTTGATTATAATTTAATTTATAATCTTGATAATAAAAGAGGCGTTTTTGGGTCCGTGTAAAAAAACCGGCCAAGCGCGATTCGGAATCGCGCACCGAGAGTTCCGTATGAATATAAAAACCATTGTTAACAGAACCCAGGGGTGGTTACCGCAATAGCTTAATGCGTGCTAAGTTCTATTCAGCGTAAGGGACAGAGCTATGCAGCCATATAGCTCTGTCCCATTTCGGTTATCTACTTCCGAAATGGCACTCTTGTTATAACGGAATATGGCTGATTTTAATACATTACATCGATAAATCACTTTATCCCCTACAGGGTAGACAGAGCTTAGGCTTTTACGTTACGTTTAGCATGTTTGTAGTTTGTGGGTGTAGGTGGAAAGGGGAATCAAAACAGTATGCTTATTTTTTTTTTTCCGAAGTAGATGGCTTCTGTCCAATGGGACAACTTTGCCAGTGTCAAGGTTGAGAGCTACAAGTGAAATTGCGTTACTCAGTTGTCAGGTATAGTTCCATCTATTGGCCGGTAGGGTTAGGCAGGGGATACCCTACAACAAAAACAACAAGACTATTGCACCTACACCTGTACAGTAAAAAAACAAACAACGGTAGGAGGAAGGAACAATTTTAGAAAGCGGGGTCACAACTTTATCAGTATGCTTATTGTCTAAATCGCGATCGTGTTCATTTTTACAGTTCATGTATGGGCTGACAATTGACATCGGGATCAGATAGCTGTCACATTCATACAAGAACTGTCAAAATGAACACGATGGCGATTGCGAGCGAGTTAGACAATAAGCCTAATGTGATGGGTTCTAGTATCGCCTATGACATGATCCCTAAAGGTGATAACATTTTATTTACGTGATTAAGTCCCGTTTTTCTTATAATACATATATACACATACAAACATATCCTCACGCCTCTTTCCCACAGGGTTAGGCAGAGACTACTTTGTTTCTTTGTTTGTTTTGTTTGTTTGTTGTTCTTATAATAATGTGTAAAAATCGCAAAAGTTTAAATCGATACAAAATGTTATTGGCATTTGCTTTTGAAAACGTCTAAGGTTTGGATTAAATAGGTATAAACGCAGTTACTCTATTGAATTAATCATAAATTCTTACGCGTTTACTGTACTTTCGAATCACTTTAACGGATTTTTTAAAAGGAAAACGTTCCTTAAGCACCTAACGGAATAACCCAGGAGACGCAAACAATGAGGCACATTTCGATACGACATATAACTATATGTACCTACACAGTTGTTGCTCATCTCAAAGACGTATTTTATACATACATTAATGTCCTTATCCCTGCGTTAGACAAAGGCTAGAGTAACAAGACCTAAAGGGAAATCAAAATAGTAATGGATTGCTAGCATAGCCTCTAGCTAATCCTAAGATTTCCGCCCATTCCCGTGATGGGTTTACCATCTGTGTGGGAAGAGATTACATTGTGTTTTTCTGACTCCCAGACCAGCATCGAAGTCATTTCAAACTGTGGTTATTTGTGTGTTGTGGTCCTAAAGCCGAAAATAACTCTTGTTCCCCGTACATAACTATAGTACATTACCAGAGGCCTTACCATGACGTCCTAATTGGCAGTCATTTCAAACTGTGGTTATTTGTAACGTGTGTTATGGTCGTAAAGCCGAAAAGAACTCTTGTTTCCCGTACATAACTATTTTACATTACCAGAGGCCTTACCATGACGTCCTAATTGGCAATTATTTCAAACTGTGGTTATTTGTAATCTGTAACGTGTGTTGTGGTCGTAAAGCCGAAAATAACTCTTGTTCCCCGTACATAACTATTTTACATTACCAGAGGCCTTACCATGACGTCCTAATGGGCAGTCATTTCAAACTGTGGTTATTTGTAACATGTAACATGTGTTGTGGTCGTAAATCCGAAAAAAACTCATTGTTCCCAGTACATTATTTTACATTATCAGAGGACTTACCATGACGTCCTAATTCCGACTCAGTTCAAGTTTTAGCTATCACTTTTAGTATGAATCTGACAGCGAGCGAACCTAAACTGAATCGCATTAAGACGTCATGGTAAGGCCCCAGCACGTCTAGCACGACTGCGCACAAGAGTCGCGTCGCACGCGAGATAGATTGCCCGTCTTTATCTTACTGTTCGTTCTAGAAAGGGACGGGTAATCTATCTCGCGCGCGACGCGACTCTTGTGCGCTGTCGTGCTAGCCGGGCTGGACATACTAAGGTAAAATAAAGACTATTCCTAAATTAAAATAAACATATTATTCGCGGCTTAGAGGTGCCCCGCCCAAGGGCCAATTAATCATCCTACATTGGTTTTACAAGCTGAAAAGAAGCCTTGAAACTAGAATATTTCAAGTACTAGTATTTGCTCCATTTCAACTAAAGCCCTCAATAAATGAGCTAATGCCTAATAAAATTTTATGACACTATAATTCGGCAGATTACAAGTGTGGCAACATTTATAGCGATTCCTCCTCCGTATCATGAAGATACAAAGTCCATATTCCCGCAGCTCGATGGATGTTTTGATAAGCTAAGACTCTTTGCCTTGGTATCATCTGTCAAATAAATTATTATCTGGCAGCGTTGCGTTCTCACGGATGGTTGATATGTTAGTGTGAGTGCGAAGATACTTTAATAATATATGTTTAGCAAAAATTTCACTTTTATTCCAACCTTTTTTGATGACTGCAGAGGCGTCTTTACCTATGGTGCAGGGTGTGCGGCGCACACGGGCATTTGTATGATGTTTGTGCCCGAGTCATGGATGTTGTATTTATTTAAGTATGTATTTATCTACATTAGATAAGTATGACCTTTTGAAAAGGTCAGGTCAAGAGTACCAGAAACCGACGAGCATGTATGAAGAGATTGATGAACGTGGATGAAGCGAAAGAGGTATGTCAGGATCGTAGCAAGTGGAACAAAGTAGTCTCTGCCTACCCCTGTGGGAAAGAGGCGTAACGGTATGTATGTATGTATATAAGTATGTTTATCCGTTGCCTAGTACTCATAGCCCATAGCACAAGCTTTGCTTAGTTTGGGACTGGGTCAATTGGTGTGATTTGTCCCAAGGTATTTATTATTATTACCTAGCGACCCGCCCGGCTTCGCACGGTATATTATGCATGTATTATACATATAAACCTTCCTCTTGATTCACTCTATCTATTAAAAAAACCGCATCAAAATTCGTTGCGTAGTTTTAAAGATTTAAGCATACATAGGGACATAGGGACAGAGAAAGCGACTTTGTTTTATGCTATTTAGTGATTATTAATAGCTTCAAGAATCGTTTCGTCAGCACACTTTCGAGCAGTTGATGTTTCTAAACATAGGATCAATGCAGATTGTATCCCACACGGACTTCTCATCCCCGTCACAGGCCCTCTGGAAACCCCTATAACACACACACACACATTCGTCATGATTCAGTTCGCTCTTGACCGTGTTTATCTATCTGCCACTATCACAGCTGTAACGGGTCAAGGCCTGCGCGTGCGACACTTTAAGCTAAACTATAGCGTAACAATTTCTAATAGTGAGCTAACTTTGCTAAATGATTCGGCCGAGTCACGGCATGAACTGAAGGTCGGGTGCAGTGTTATTTTTTAGCACAATAATGTATTGAACGCTAGTAAATGTGTCAATTACAATGGGATATAATATGCATTAAAAACAACGTACCTATCACATTCAAAAAGGTTTTTCTTACTCAGAATCGTCCCTGTGACGATTATACCTAGTTTCTTGTCATTTTATTGCTTAGCTAGATTTTTTTGTGGAAACTATTTTCGTTGACAAAGCCGAGCGCTTCCGAGCGCTGGCCGAGGACTGCCGACCTCAAATGTCGAGTCATGTGCGGATTCAAACAGCAACTGTCTAACGTGTTCCAATTTACAGAATACTGTGATCTGTCTGTCATCTTTACCACGCGCTTATTCCTTGTTGTTTCCTAGTTTCCCTATTCCTTGTGTATCTGGCCGTGTCCTTCCTGTATAATTAATATAATTATTATAATTCTTCAGTGTTTCCTTTTGGCTTTCAGAACGTTGTTTCCTTTTGCCATTTAATGCATTTAATTTTTGTATAAATGTAACCAATAGCAAAATGTACCATTCGCACAAATGTACCCCACGCATATTGTGAAACATGCGGAACGTACACGAAGCTAAAAGTTCATTCGTAAAATGTACATATCTATCGGAAAATGCACACTACTCGCAAAATGCACGTTAACCGAAACGTGCAATATGCAAACAACCGCACGTAAAATGTACAAAAAGCCAAAGCTAAACAAATTTAAACAAAGTTCAGACTTAACTTATGGAAAATATCTCACTCGATCCTCGCATAACACAAAAAAGACACGATACAACCTATTCAACAGAATGCACACAATAATAATTATGAAAAAAAACAGCAATATATGTATGTATGTATTTCAGTTTTCAGTTTCAGTTTATTTATTCAAAAAACAATTTTCATTGTGTACGAATATTACATAATTAAATTAATACAGTCATACTCAAATTAAAACTAAGAAAATAATGATACTTAATTAGAAAGTTTAATATAAAGAGACAAAAGAAAAAAATAAATAAATAAATAAATAACACATTACATAGATAGGTACCCAAATTTACGTAATAATGTCATATGAATGTAATAATAATTAATTTAATGTAGTCATATTTTAATTTCAATAATTTTTATGTCATATATTCGTCAACGCTGTAATAACACTTTTCCAACAGGAATTTCTTCAAGCTGTCTTTAAATTTATACAAGCTAGTTATAGTTTTTAATTCTGTGGGTAACCTATTGAACAACCTAGTGGCCTGGTATTTTGCACTGTGTCGAACAACCCTCAAGCTAGGTCGAATAGCATTTGGTAATGCCTTTCGCCTGGTGCCTTCTCGTTTCAACCTCTCACTCTCTGTTTCCTTTTCGTTGAGGGTTTGTTTGAAGTCACTGAGCAGGACCATGATATAAAGGCATGGTACTGTCAATATTCCCAGCTCAGCAAAATGACTCTTACATGATTCCCATTGCGGAATACGTACAATTGTCCTAATTGCTCTTTTCTGCATAACAAAAGCCCTTTTAACATTATAGTCATAGCTGTTACCCCACAACTTGATGCTATACTTCAATTTCGATTCAACTAATGCAAAGTACACTGATTTTAGCTGTTTTATTGACAATTCGTCCCTTAAGCTTTTAATTGCATAACAAGCAGAACTTAGGGATGCCTCTATTGCGCTCAATTCCTGTTTCCAATTTAACTGAGAATCAATATGCACGCCAAGGAACTTCACCGAGTCAACCAAGGCAATGTTTTCATTATTTAGACTAAGACAAATTTGTTCGGTGTTACGTGCAGTAGTTTTGAACATGATGGCTCCTGTTTTGCTCGTATTTAGTTTTAAATTGTTCGCGTTGAACCAAGTATGAAATGCTTCCAATGCATCGTTTGCTTTGATACTGAGCTGCTCTTTGTTGTCAGCCCATACTGTCGCATTCGTGTCGTCAGCAAATACGACCACGCCCGTGTCTCGCAGCGAATTTTCCACGGAGTTGATCATATCATTAGTAAACAAAATGAAGAAAATTGGGCCCAGTATTGAGCCTTGTGGGACACCTCTCGTTATTTTTAACATTTTAGATCTATATGTCTTTTCATGTTTATCCTCGAATCTCCTCAACTCCACAAACTGATACCTATTTGCTAAATAAGACTGGAACAGCTGCAGTATCTTACCCTTTACGCCATAGAATTTCAGCTTTTCTATTAAAATTCCATGGTCTACCATGTCGAAGGCCGAACTGAGATCTAAAAACAGCCCTGTCACTCTCTTCCTGTCATTGAGTTTTGTTACCACATCTTCAATCAAGGTATCTATGGCTTCAGTTGTGCCAACTCCTTTTTGATATCCAAATTGTCTCCTATTTAGGATATTGTTTCTATTTAAATGATTTAGTAGTCTGCTTTTTATAATTTTTTCAAATATCTTAGACAAGGTTGGTAGTAAGGATATCGCTCTATAAGTGTCTGGATCGGTTTTTGAGCCCTTTTTGTGTACTGGCAAAACTCGTGCAATTTTGAGCTGCTCAGGGAAAACACCTGACTCGAAGCAATTGTTGTAGAAGTTTGCGAGTGGCTCCGCCAGCAGATCTATGTTGTCCTTGATTATTGTAATTGGTATTTCATCATAGCCAAAAGAATTTTTACGATGTACCTAATAACACAATCACAACACAAACTGTAGGTGGCAATTTGCTCAGGCTGCCAGTTTAATTAAAAAAAAAACTAGCAGCGCTTTCGCGGTCTCTTGTGCTGTATGGGCTGACAATTGGCATCGGAATCAGCTTGCTGTCACATTCATACAAGAACTGTCAAAATGAACACGATGGCGATTGCGAGCGAGTTAGACAATAAGCCTACTGGGTGGGATTAAAGCCTGGCACATTGGTGTTGGAGAAGACGCCGCCCGCACAGCTGTCCCACGGAAGCCGAGTTACCTCACTAGTGTTCATCAATACGCTACGACCCAACTCTGCGATAAAATCCACTCGTTGATGTTGATGACAATTGGCATTGTGTAGACCAACCTTAAATTGTATCACACTAATATTATAAACGCGAAAGTTTGCGAGTGTGTGTGTATGTTACTTCACGCGCAAACGGCTCGACGGATTTGGTAAAAATTTGGAACAGAGATAACTGTCCTAGATTAACGAGGCTATTTAATCCCGGAAAATTGCGTAGTTCCCGCGGGATAGCGATAAACGAATTCTTTGCGGACGAAGTCGCTGGCAACAGCTAGTTATTATATTAGCTTAATTGAGTGTTCCACTCGCAAATCACTGAGTACCTAAACATTCCATTCGGTTTTTATACTGTAACTAGTTTTTATATTATAGTAGCTGTTGCCTGCGACTTCGTCTGCAAAGAATGCGTTTAACGCTATCCCGCGGGAATTTTCCGGGATAAAAAGTAGCCTATGTGCTGTTCCAGAGTTTTCTCTATCTACGTGCCGAATTTCATCCAGATTCGTTGGGCCGTTCTGGCGTGATTGAGTAACAAACTAACATCCATCCACCCATCCATACTTTCGTATTTATTAGTTAGATTAGATTAGCCTAATTGAGTGTCCCACTGCTGGGCAAAGGCCTCCCCTTTTCCGCCACTCGATATGCGTCCAAGTCATCTCGCCATCTTCTCGGTCTGCCAACGCTTCGATGGCCGTCTCGCGGAACCCAACGGGATGCGATTGATTGGGTTGTTGTTGTTAAAGTGTATTTCAATTAAGACATTTCAAAATTTAATCTAATGGTTTAGACAGGCAACCTTATCGTATACTGGTACGCCAATATTGGGGCCTTGCCATGACGTCTTAATGCGATTCAGTTTAGGTTCGCTCGCTGTCAGATTCATACTAAAAGTGACAGCTAAAACTTGAACTGAGTCGGAATTAGGACGTCATGGTAAGGCCCCAGGATCTTGGATTTCAAATACAGCCGGATTCGCTGCAATAATCATCAATATTTCAGGATTTGTCATCGATGCTGTTGTGATATCGTTTTCTTGTATATTATTTTGACAGCGACGAAAACATTAGACTTGCAAGCTCTTGCAAGTGATACGCCGTTCCACAAAGTTAATGAACGAACTAATTGATATATTAATTAGTCTTAATAGTTTATCATATAACGCATGGTTTTGTGGAATGTGCTGTCACATGATCTGTGTTTAATTTCGTTTCTGATGCTTCAATTTGTTACCTCGTTTTGCCACGTTACTTGAAGGCAAATGCGTTTGTTTTAAGAGTTTTATGCATACATACATACATAAATTGCTTGCAGGACTGATGGCCGATGGTGTCAGAAGGTTCTCGAGTGGCGTCCGCGGACCGGGAGAGAGCTGTCGATAGGCCAACAAGATGGAGCGACGACTGTAGGCTTATTACGTAACTCGCTGGCAATCGCCATCGTGTTCATTTTGACAGTTCTTGTATGAATGTGACAGCTAGCTTATTCCGATGCCAATTGTCAGCCCATACATGAACTGTCAAAATGAAGACGATGGCGATTGCTAGCGAGTTAGAATATAAGCCTACTGATTAAGATCGCGGGATCGCGGTGGATGCGGAAAGCACAAGACCGGTCTGAGTGGAGAGCCTTGGGGGAGGATATGTCTATGTCCAGCCGTGGACGTCTTTCGGCTGACATGATGATGATCATACATAAAACACATTTATCCCGGGTTATACTTCATTTAATTTAGAATGAGAAACCACAACAACATTATATTGCGGCACGTGAATTGTAATCTCTTCCCAATTTGTACTAGACTAACAATTGACGACACGCAAATAAAGTGACATTAAAACAATTTTATTTTGCGGCTGCCAAACTATTGCACTGTACTATTTGCTAAGAAATAGTTGACCAGACGCAATATAATGTTATTGTGGTTTCTCATTCTAAATTAAATTAAGTATAGACAGAGTATAAGGTACCTAACAAGACCTTAAAGCCAGGTTTAGCATAATTGTGGGTGGAAAGGTGAATCAAAATAGGGATGGGTTGCTCGCATCGTCTACGACGTGATTCCTAAGATCTTCGCCCGTTCCCGCGATGTTTTGAAAAGAAGTACTAGGTGCATTCTACGTAATTTCTTTGCTCCCAGACTCGGCATGTAAGATGATGCAACTCGAGCTAAGAAAATAGACGCACTAAGTGTAGGTATGATTTGTATGACATGCGTTATAAACGTGACATATCGTTTAATGCGCGCCTCACTTGGTAGATTTTGGCGAGATAATTCATTGATTGCTAATCGACTCGTCATCAAAATTATAAGGACATTTACAACGTAAATCAAATGGGTGCGGTTTGATAGCTAATCTTTACGATAAGTTGCAGGTATCCTAAGTGATCTGGAAAAACGATAAGTGCAAATTGAAATAAAACTGTGTAGCGTCTGAGTGGGAATTGAGAACATACAACATTAAGTTAAAATTCTTCCACGCTCGTCTGGGAGCAAGGAAAAACAGAATGCACCAGTTGCTTCTCTTCCCGCGCACGTAAAAGCCCATCGAGGGCACGGGCGGTCTTAGGAATCATGTTATAGGCGATGCTAGCAACCCATCACTATTTTGATTCCCCTTTCCACCTATACGGCCACAATTATGCTACACGTGGCCTTTTAGTGTTAGTTGTTACCTAAGGCTGTAACCGTAAGGGATAAAGACCCGATTTTTTTATTACACATTTTTTTATTCGCGTCTCTCCTGTGGACATGGTAAAAGTTAAGGGTCTATATTCAATAGTCAATATTTTTAAGTCGAGTCTACATCGGCGTGTGGGCCTGGCCAACTTTCGGCCCATTTAAATAAAAATGAACACAAAATATTTACCTTGCTACTCCGCTACTTAAGCGCTAAGTAGCGGAGTAGCAAGGTAAATATTTTGTGTTCATTGAAATGGACCTCCGCAAAGTAACGCCTGATTCAATAAAACATTTAAATAAACCTTAAGTTTGCCGACTCGGTCGCTAATTTTATGCCCACAGGAGAGACTTTTGTTTCTTACGATGTGTGGTACGACTCAGCATATGTATATCATTGGTCCGCTTAGTGACAGGATTGTTTAGATTTTAGACATGCCAGCTGCGCGCGCGCTGACATACGGACCGGGGATGCTGATGTGGCGACTGGCGAGTGTGCTATTAAATTTTATCTACATCCATATATCATAATACAAGGTACAATACACGACACAAACACAAGTACAAATCAAAATCAAAAATGTTTTTTTTTTTTACCTTTGTAGTTACAGTGCAACAAACACAACAACACAGGTATAGGTTACAATTGTTACTAACAAATTATGGATGTTTGTTTCCGAAACAAATGACTATTATTATTTACTAGCTGTTGCCAGCGACTTCGTCTGCAAAGAATTCGTTTATCGCTATCCTGCGGGAACTACGCAATTTTCCGGGATAAAAAGTAGCCTATGTGCTATTCCAGACTTTTTCCTATGTGCCGAATTACATCCAGATCCGTTGGGCGGTTCTGGCGTGATTGAGTAACAAACAAACATCCATCCATCCATCCATCCATACTTTCGCATTTATAATATTAGCTAGATTATTATTCTAATATGTTCAGGAACGATTAGCAAACGACCTAACATTAAGAAACATGTGTCTGTGGTTGTTCTAATTAGAGTATCACTATCGATACTCTAATCACATTCTAACCTCAAACATCAAATAACAAAATCTCTGTCTGTTGTCTTAGAATTTAAGAAAAAAATTGAAATATCAATCGTTTCATCTCTTTTGAACTATCGAAGAACAGAAAATAATGTTGCCTAAGTATTTTGATGTGAAAACGTTTTTTGTTTTATTTTTTTTTATTGTAGAAAACTTATTATGATATGACTGTAGATAAAGTTATGAATGCCACTATATTAGTCAGTAGACACTAGTGCAATCTCAGCTTCAAATTTTAAGTAGCAAATTAGTTCTATTATCCCTTCTTTCCCGCAATCCCATCTTACCCCGTTTTATGGTTAAACTACGTTTTAAATGAACTTAATATACCACTGCATCTCATCTCTCTAAAAGCCCATCGACAATGGGCGATAATCGCGAAATTTCGCTAGAAATCAGTTTTTTAGGCGATGCTAGCAACCCATCACTATTTTGATTCCCCTTTCCACCTATACGCCCCCAATCATGCTGGTAATATACATATCAGTGGCGTGGCGTCCATAGAACTCGATTCCCACTGGCTTGCCTATTTTAAGGCAGTTGGGAAATTTATTGTGCAGAATTAGAGGAAAAGGCTAGTTAAGTTCCCTTCGGCTTGCCTTCTGATATACTTGACGCCACGCCACTGATAGGTACATATATACACATATTATGCATGTATTTCAACCTTAAGGGGAAGACAGCCTATCTAAACGCGTCTCCGACCCGTCTAAAGTGTATTGTCGCTTAAACCCACTTCAAACCATAATTATAATGTTATTAGTATTTGTTAGATGTCAAACCCCAAATCAATGTGATGCCATAAAATTAATTATAATCACTTAATCCAAGATTAGCAGCAGATAATAGATAGTTGTTAATCTATTTACCTACGCACGGCGACGGAATTTTTTACTCCCAAGATTACTATACTAACTACGATTACTCATTAATTACTTAAAATATTAAAGTATGTAAATAAACCATTTAATGAAATATCCATATTCTAGCACTCGTTTATTGTTTTAACGGTTCAGGATAATGTTGTGGTAAGTATTGATTAAATAACACACGGATGTAGCAGTATTTGATGAGGGGAAATGGAAATTAAACACATTTTAAACACAAGGTTTGTTTACATTGTTTGCAATTTCAATTGACAGTGACTTTATGCTAAACGTGGTCTTTATTTCTTTTTACCTTAGGCTATCTCTATCCCGTAAGAAATAAAGGTGTGTGTGTGTGTTAAAAAAACTGATTTCGAACGGAATTTCGCGATTATTGCTCATTATCGATAGGCTTTTAAAGAGAAGAGATGCAGCTGGTACCTATTTACCCCCTTATTCATAAACGCTCTAGAGCAGCGGTCGTCACACTTTACTGGCCAAGGGCCATGTTGGAACGTAGTCTGCGTGCATGGAAACGCAGCGCCCTCAGGCGGCGTTCCTGCGAACTATATATTGACAGCTAGCCTCGTAACGTATATAATAACATGATTTGTAACGTGTCTTGATAAACATTATTAAATCTATTTCCAAACCAAATGCTTGTCTCAATAGTCATCTACGATTATAACAGGCCACATATGACATTGTGAGTTCCAGGGCCGGGCAGAGTATGTGAAAGCGCTCCAAGAGCCTTTGCACACTTATACATTATGTATTCAGGCTATTCAGCTTATTTCGTTATTTGTAACAATTTACTTTGCCGCGGGCCGCAATTTGACGAGCACGGCTCTACAGGCTTCTGCTAACTTAGCAATCGTTTGTCCTTATCTGTGAAAGGTAAATGTCAAAGTGACAGATAAGGACAAACGATTGCTAAGTTAGCAGAAGCCTATAGAGCGTTTATGAATAAGGCGGTAAGTATGTACATGTAAACCACAAAACGGGGTGAGATGGGACTGCGGAAGAGAAGGGATAATAGAACTAATTTGCTACTTAATATTTGAAGCTGAGTTTCATAAAGATTAAGAGAGAGAGAGAGAGAGAGAGAGAGAGAGAGAAACATTTATTTACACACATTCGATACACGTAGATTTAAAAATGTAAGAAATACAATATACTTTAGAATAGTACCGATATGGTGTAAAATGGGCCCCACTCAGCATAATGTTGCGGCAGACCGCAACGCTGTTTTTCAGTGGGACCCAGATAAATTTAAAGACTAAACACAAAAAACAAAAAACACATACACTGTGGCGACACGAACGCCAGTGGCAAGCACTTCACTAAGAAGCTGCCAAATATACGGAAGTATGTATGGCACAAGTGTTTACGTTTACTGCCTAATTATGTACAGTGGCATACACAACTTTATCTACATTTATATCATAAGTTTTCTACAATAAACATTTTCAAATCAAAATACGTAGACAGGTAACATTATTTTCTGTTCTTTGAAAGTTCGAAACATAATTATGAAGCAACTCTGACATTTATTATATTATTGACTGAAATTCTAGCCCCCCTATTCAAAAACGCTCTAGAGGCTACTGCTAACTTAGCAATCGTTTTTCCTTATCTGTGAAAGGTAAATGTCAAAGTGACATAAGGACAAACGATTGCTAAGTTAGCAGAAGCCAGAGCGTTTATGAATAAGGGGGTAAGACAGGGATTATGTTATTTAAAGGATGTTCGAAGTTAGAATATAATTAGAGTATCGATATTGTTAATCTAATGTGAACATTATAATACAACCACAGATACAGCTTTCTTAATGTAGGTCATTTGCTAATCGTTCCTGAACATGTAGGGAAGTTATGATATGGGTGTAGAATTGTAGATTTCGCGGGTGGTAGGGCCTTGTGCAAGGTCCGTCCGGATAGCTACCACCATCTTACTCGCTAATCCTGCCGCTAAGCAGCAGTGCTTGCACTGCTGTGTTCCGGTGTGGAGAGTAAGACAGCCGGGGAAATTACGGGCACAAGAGGCATTTCATCTTAGCCCTCTAGGTTGGCAACGCATCTGCAATCCCTCCGGGGTTGCGGGTGTCTATGGGCAGTGGTGATCGCTTACCATCAGGTGACCTACTTGCTCGTTTGCCTTCCTATTCGCATAAAAAAAAAAAAGATAAAATATTTTAACCTCTCACCGTTAACATACGATTTGGGTATATCTTGACAGTGATCGCCGACATTCGATAGCGTAATCAGGTATCAAGGCGGCAGATAGCGTATCTAATATCTGACAGTTAGTGTATCAGATGCTTTGATCCAAGAGACGGAAATACCGCTATCCTACTTTAGCGTGGCCTAGGATTTAATGCGAAGACATGAATCGATCAATCATGCGAATTCTCTCGAAGATACTCAAAATTAAAATTTGGAACGGAGATAGCTGGTATCCTCCTAGATTTAACACATAGGCTACTTTTTATCCCGGAAAATTGCATAGTTCCCGCGGGATAGCAATAAACATGTCAAAGGTCGTAGTGGCCTAAATTCTAATTCTACACGGACGAAATCGCGGGCAGAAGCTAGTAAATAGAATAAATGGAACCGATAAACATGATACGATGGTGACGACCGGATAGCCTAGTAGTTAGCGACCCTGACTATGAAGCTAGAGGTCCCGGGTTCGAATCCCGGTAGTGGCAGACAGTTGTATGACGAATACGATTGTTTGTGCCCGAGTCATGGATGTTGTATGTACATATTAAGTATGTAATTATATAAATTATATACAAGCTCTGCTTAGTTTGGGACTGGGTCGATTGGTGTAATTTGTCTTATGATGATATATGAGTAACTAAAAATTTATAAATTAAATAAGTAGTTTGTTAAGTTTGTCACATTATACTAACATGCTCAGTAGATGACCAATTATAGAAGAGGCTTAACCTACTGCAAAAATACGTGCTGTGCACATTTTAAGCCTACAGACTTACACCCTTGTTCATAAACGCTCTTTAGGCTTCTGCTAACTTAGCAATCGTTTGTCCTTATCTGTGAAAGGTAAATGTCAAAGTGAGAGATAAGGACAAACGATTGCTAAGTTAGCAAAAGCCGACAGAGCGTTATGAATAAGGGGCTACGGTTTAAAGATCGACTGAGGAGAGAGTAGGTACCTATCCATAGCAACGAGTGACAAGAAAAAGTTGTCCACCCAGTTCTTAATCTTTACTACAAGTTGTATCAGTTAAATATTGCCTTTTTCTGAACTAGGAAACAAACCATAAGATACACAAAAACAAACAAGCGCTAAAAAAAAGATCACATGTGGGAACTTAAAAAAATATCATTCCGGATCGATACTTCACATCTTTAATCCAAATAAATTGCTTCTATGACCCCACAAACTTATAACCGATGCGGTGGAAACGTGAACTACTTATTCCTCGTACTTATTTGAGGTTTCGCGTTGACACTAGCGCCGCGGTGTCGTGTTAGTTAAGTTGGTGGTGGTATAGACGGTCAACGCATCAGACGGCTAGCGGGGTGAGGGGGGGAGTAACACAGAACCTGTCAGACCTGCAAGCCCCCTACTACCATGCGAATTCTATGCAACCAAGTCAAATTCAACCTGTGCTGTATCGACGTAAGGCTCACTTTTGAACAGCAATAGCAGCCAACCGACCTTTCTATTATTCCTTTTACGGTCATCCTAAAGAGCCTTAAATGAATCTTTCAACGTATTGCTTTGACATAAGATCTGTTATACCCTGGAGTTAATTTGCAGAGCTAATGTCAACCTTGTGCGCAACCGCTTTAAGAACAATTCACGTTCCAAAGAGTTTGGTGGTTACGATCTTTTTGGTGTTGAGCGCGTGAGATGGAAACCGTGTTCGAAATTTAGAATTCTCGGAACGGTCGGGTTCGTTATTTAAAAAGAATTAAGTCATTTCGAGTCATAAACTAGTTGTCAAGCTAGACGATTTTTTTTAAGTGTTGGCGGAGCAAGTTTTTTTTTTAAATGCCATAGTGATGAGATACTGGCCAGTCAAAAATCTAGATTCGTACCTAAGTATTGTACTAATAATGATAACGAAATCCTACGGTCACGTCACCCAGTAATGGCCAATAATGAACAATAACTCTTATTTCAAAGAAACAAAGGGATGTTAATTTATTTTACGACAGCCATTTTATAGCTATAATTATCTTTGAATTAAGAATAAGTGTTCATTAATGGCGCCATTACCCTACAACAAAAAACATTTAAGTAACTGAAAAGAACAATAAGTTTCTCTCAAAAATGTCATCTTTTAATACAAGATTTTTTTGCTGACTGTATGTAAACTCATAAAATTTAAAAAATACAGTAATACACAGAAAATAATACAAAGGCCACTACAAGACCGACTGTACACTGAGGTAGACTGTACTTGTATTCATACGTCTTACATTATGTCGTACCGAATTTCAAGTTTATCGGACCAACTGTTGAAGAGTTCCCTCGTGCGGAGACGATCCTGGCTGGGTCACCACTCCACCACCAGATTATTGTATTGTCATCCGACTTACACCAGTATGCAAAATTTCAGCTCAATCGGTTGACGATATTTGCTTCAAAATTGAGTCGCAAGATTACACCCGGACAAACAAACACACATACATACGTTGCAAGCTGAATAAAAGCTTGTAACTTTTAAAAAGCTTTGTAATAAAAAGAAGCTTTGCAACAGAATTCAATTTGAATTAAAATTTAATAAAATTATAGTATTACTTTTAACATAAATAATAACGTTTAAAAACATATACAATATGCAATAAACTGCAATATGCAATATGTAATAATATAAATTACTGGTTAACATATTGGTCGAGATCGTGATTCGTCGAGAGGTGGTAAGAGATCACTATACTAAAGCGATAAGATCGCCTATTGTATACTTTGTTCTTTGTTTCTATATTGTTTTGTACTGATTTGTGGTGTTCAATAAAGAGTATTTGTATTGTATTGTATAAATACTTTGACATTCAATTTTAAGTGATGATGTAATATTATATTGAATGATCAAATAAACATTTTTTTTTCTATTTGATATTCGATAGTGTCTATGTAAGTTTATACATGATATTGTTCAAATTTTATTCCGTTATTAATATATAACTTTATTATGGTTTTAAGTATATACCTATACTTTAGTTGTTAATTTATTATTAATACTTTCACTTGATATATGCGCATAATATGACTGTTTGCCTTTTTTGTAAACTGCTCCTTTCTGTATCAGGTTAGCTGGAAGAGATCCCTTCTTAGGGATAAGTCCGCCTTTGTACTATTTTCTATGTATTTCTGTATTTTTAAATTTTATGTGCAATAAAGAGTTTACATACATACATACATACATTTATAAACATAATTAAATTAAATTAAATTTGTATCTATTTATTAAAAATACCACGTCATTTTACACTGTGACAGTAAACTTAAAATGTTTTAAGAATAAGAAATTAACACTCTATCAAGTGCATCAAAATCATGGACAATATCCGTATTTAGGGTTCCGTACCCAAAGGGTAAAAACGGGACCCTATTACTAAGACTTCGCTGTCCGTCCGTCCGTCTGTCACCAGGCTGTATCTCAAGAACCGTAATAGCTAGATAGTTGAAATTTTCACAGGTTGTGTATTTCTGTTGCCGCTATAACAACAAATACTAAAAACAAAATAATAATAATAATTAAGGGGGCTCCCATACAAAATACGTGATATTTTAGCCCTTTTTCATGGCTACCACTCGCCGAGCTAGATCTCAAGAACCGTAATAGCTAGACAGTTGAAATTTGCACAGATTATGTATTTTTATTGTGGCTACAATAACAAATACTAAAATCAAAATAATAATAATAATTAAGGGTCTCCCATACAACAGAGTAGTTGTCGGCGTTTTTTGCTGTGTCTCATGAACCGTAATAGCAAGGAGGTTAAAATTTTCACAGATGTTGTATTTTTATTGCCACATGAATAACAAATAAGACTAAAAACAAAATAAAAATAATATTTAAGAGGGCTTCCATACAATAAAAGTGTTTTTTTACCGTTTTTGCTCGATATTAATAATGGCTACACGTAGACGCTAGAAATAATTACAAATTATTAAGGTTATATATTCTGGTACGGAACCTTTCGTGCGCGAGTCCGTCTCGCACTTGACCGGTTTTTATCATTAAAGCTGGCCGCATAGGATTTTGATAAAAACTTTTTCTTTCATTTGTTAGGTATTCGGTTTGCCTGTTGGTTTTACCTGGGGAGTACCTGGGACATGCTTTTGTTTGCGCACGTAGGCAAGGCACGCTCGCTTCGTACCTACGAGTAGGTTACGTTTAAGGCGACACTACTTCGGGCACATACTCTTTTTCTACAATCTTTTATCAATTTAAAAAGTGTATATTTTAACAACTTTTTGAAATCCGGCCCGTTATTTTTGCATGACAGTGTAGTGTACAGTCGAGGGCATAAATATTGATACACCCATCGTATCAAATATTTTTGTCACCGACCTTATTATTTGTGGCATAAAGGTGATGTGATTAGGTATACCTACTTGATGTCCATTTGTGTGTAAAAAAAATATCCAGTTTTAGGTTCAATAACAACAGAAGACCATGCAGATAATTTATAGTACATTACTGCAGAGGCCGAGAAGTAAGGGATTGCAGGACGAGATTGGGGTACACGGCCGAGTCGTAGACGAGGCCGGATAAAGCGAGTCCTGCAATCCCTGTTTCCGGCCGAGGATTGTATAGTGCTTTTCTCAAGCAATGCGAGGAAATCAAGTAAAAATGTTTAATTAGCCGCATTTTAAATTATTGAAACATGCCGTTTGAACAAACTATTGCTCGCGCCATGTTTAACCGCACACCCGCCACCGCGCCGCCGCGCCGCGCCGACCGCACGGCCGTAAATGTGAAACTTTTTGGCTTCATTTCGACCGCACCACATTACTTCTTGGCCTAGGCCGTAAATGTGAAACTTCTTGGCTTCATTTCGACCGCACCACATTACTTCTTGGCCTAGGCCGTAAATGTGAAACTTCTTGGCTTCATTTCGACCGCACGACATTACTTCTTGGCCTAGGCCGTAAATGTGAAACTTCTTGGCTTCATTTCGACCGCACCACATTACTTCTTGGCCTAGGCCGTAAATGTGAAACTTCTTGGCTTCATTTCGCGACATTAACGCGTACATTTCCGAGCATGCTTGAGAAAAATTTTATTATGACATCCAATTGCCAGGATCTAACAATTATGAATTTCAAAAGGAGTTTAATATAATATACCTAATGGTATTAAGATGTACAATAATTAATGAGGACATAAAACAATGTCAGCTACATATTACTATTACCTACTATGTTACCGTTTCGATAGTTTTATGTATTAAGACGTTTACATAGGCTCTCCTTAGTAAATTTTCGGCAGAACTAGTAAAGCGTTTTCTTTAATTTATTACATACCTACCGTGAAACGGGACGAGAAGGGATATACTTCATTTAATTTAGAATGAGAAACCACAATAATATTATATTGCGTCTGGTCAACTATTTCTTACCTAGCAAATAGTAAAGGGCAATAGTTTGGCAGCCGCAAAATAAAATTGTTTTAATGTCACTTTATTTTCGTGTCGTCAATTGTTACTCTAGTACAAATTGTAAAGAGATTACAGTTCACGAGCTGCAATATAATGTTGTTGTGGTTTCTCATTCTAAATTAAATGAAGTATAGAATAGAACCAATATATTGTGTTTCTTGCTACATAAAATTTCTGGGTCAGCTTGTGGTCTCTTAACGTACCTAACTTTAGTTTTGTCATGTCATTTTTATTTCTGTTCATATCCCTTCTGACCCCACTATGGGGTGAGCTGGGATTTTCCTATATTTTAGTGTTTTATTAAAACTACGAAACTAAACGGCAGATAATCATTGTTAAACTAAAATTTACGCCACCGGAACAATTTTATGTACCTAAATATAAAAAATCAACTTGCCACATATGAAAATATTTATTTATCGAAGTTTGAATTTCAATTTTGTCCCCACTCACCCCGTTTTACGGTACATACATACACAAATGAGTTGAAATTAATAGACAGCAATATTTTACATAGTATATGTATCCCCTTAATGCTAATCAAGTGGTAATACAGGATTCATTACCACATTTGCCTGCTTTGGAGAAACTATGCGTCTTTTCGGTGCATCATAAGACCACAAATATTCAGTTTCAGTATCTATTAATTACTCATCCACAGCTACATAACTAAACGTTATTCATTACTAAAGTCATGTAAGTATTCGCGATTCATTCGTATTTCAAAATGAGCTCTTAGAGGATCTGATATCCTGTAGGCTTATTGTCTAACTCGCTCGAAATCGCCATCGTGTTCATTTTGACAGTTCTTGTATGAATGTGACAGCTTTTTTTCTTTTTCTTTTTTTAACGGAGTGAAAACTCTTTACGAGTACCACCGGGCCCGGGGAGGCCCGGATGGTTATGTGGGACTCTCTCCCCCGGCCTCTTTCCGCACGGAAAGGGGCGGGGGGAGCATAGGTACCCACTAAAAATGAATGTGACAGCTAGCTAGAAAGAAAGAAAGAAGACATTTATTCATTTTGCAAGACACACAAATATAAGAGCATGTACACACAATTTTATAAAAAAAAAAAAAAAACAACAATAAAAAAACCAGACAGCTGATTCCGATGCCAATTGTCAGCCCATACAAGAACTGTCATAATGAACACGATGGCGATTGCGAGCGAGTTAGACAATAAGCCCACTGGTAATTAAACTCTCCCTCCGTCTCACGCATGACGCGAGTTTAACATTTTTACCCGTCCCAAAAAAAGTGTTCAACGCCGGTAAAGAAGTTTACACTTCAAAAACAAGTTGCAGAACATTCTCAAAATTGCAAGAATATTCACAGAATGTTCCAGAAACTTCACGAGAATTTATGGTAAGCGTTACGAAAGCTTCCAACGGGAATTTAAGAGTAAAATCTTATTAATGTTATTTTATTATTTACTAGCGACCCGCCCCGGCTTCGCACGGTATATTATACATGTATTAAGTATACATATAAACCTTCCTCTTGATTCACTCTATCTATTAAAAAAACCGCATCAAAATCCGTTGTGTAGTTTTAAAGATTTAAGCATACATAGGGACATAGGGACAGAGAAAGCGACTTTGTTTTATACTATGTAGTGATTTATTTATTTATTAATAATTTAATTAATTTATTATATATTAATTAGGTTTTTTTTTTTTATTTATAAAAAAAAAAATTGGTATTAAATATATTTTATTTTTATAAGATAACCAGTCGAAACAAGTAATAATGATAAACTGTAGACTTGGCATGTTCCCATTAAGAAATTAAAATTTCTGAGAACATTCTACATGAAAAGTTTGCCACTTTGGTAACTTCCTGGTCCACTCTCGCTGTACATGGGCTTTGACATGGCGTCTTAATGCAATTCAATTCTGACTCAGGGGAGCTACTCCGAAATTCGATTTTCGAAGTTCGTATCGTACCATCCCTTTCATTCTCAAACTAATAGCCATTAGTATAAGCGAAATGGCAGGAAAGGAACTTCGAAAATTGAATTCCGGAGTACATGGCCAGGGGCCTTACCATGACGTCCTAATTCCGACTCAGTTCAAGTTTTAGCTGTCACTTTTAGTATGAATCTGACAGCGAGCGAACCTAAACTGGATCGCATTAAGACGTCATGGTAAGGCCCCACGTATTAGCTGTCATTTTTAGTATGGATTAAGACGTCATGGTAAGGAATCTTGTACGTAATTTGACACTACAAGACCGTCTCTTTTCAAGACAACTTATCATCCGAAAACATAACACAGGTTACTAAGCGAAATATAAAGTTCAAAGTTAAGACGGTGCATTTGCATACGTACGTGCCACTCATTCCGAAAACCAAAATAGTGTCGTGACTGCTTTAAACATGAAAGTCCTTACAATGTAGCCATATAAGCCCGATTTCTGAAAGCATATATTTTATGAGAAAATATGTTATAGTCCGCTTTGGTTTACCATTCAGTTCTATTAGTAGGAGTTCCGTATCATCATCAACATTCCGTTTAGTCCTACTAATAGGAGTTAACGGAGAAAATTATTCGATTTCTGACTGAACCATAGTATTACATTTGCACTGTTCATAGCAAAGTCGACTAAAACATCCATTTAATAATTGTATGTACAAATTCACGGGAATCGGTCGAGAAAAGTATCCTTTCAAAATCCGGGCCTCTTCCTTGGCAATAATATCAGGGGCCTTACCATGACGTCCTAATTCCGACTCGGTTCAAGTTTTAGCTGTCACTTTTAGTATGAATCTGACAGCGAGCGGACCTAAACCGAATCGCATTAAGACGTCGTGATAAGGCCTCAGGGCCCGACTTTTTAAAGGACATCACTCGAAAATGCCACTCGAAAGTGGCATAAATCAGCTTATATCTCCAAAACTACAGCACATAGCAAATTTTTGACTAGTTCACAGGATTAATGAGAACTGTGATTGTCTTCTAAGTCTAAGCTACTCGTATTTAAAATTCAGCACAATTTCTCACCACTTTCGAGTGGTATTTTCACACGTGTGCTTTCAAAAATCGGGCCCCAGATGATCTCAAACGTTAGAGCATTTAAATAAAAAAACGGTGTGCGAAATTAAAAAAATGCATGTTGAACGTAATTTATTCGAAACGGTCACCCGTCTATACTGGTTTCGTTGAATTTGTCCAGAATGTCTAATTCTAGAAACGAGGAAGGTCAACAATCGACATATAAGATAAACTGTTCCTCTCATAAATAAATCACGTATTTATCTCTTACAGGGTAGACATAGTCTAAGGCGACAAGGTAAAGGCCACTTTAGCATGATTGCGGGAGTAGGCATATACCATTTTCATTCTTACCTGTCCTATTTGGTAAACACAATTCTAACCTCAAAACGACTCATTTTTGTTATTTTTTAACTATTTCATCGTAAATAAAGGAACTGGAGATAAAATATCAGCAAAATTATGTACAAAATATTACCTCGGGTTTATTTCATAACATAATACACTTTATTTTTTGCAAAAAATTGCACATTGAGGTTAGAATTTTGTTTACCAAATAGGACAGGTAAGAATGAAAATGGTATAAGTTGAAATGGGGAATCGAAATAGTGATGGGTTAGCATCGCCTATAACATGATTCCTAAGATTTTCGCACATTCCCTCGATGGGCTTTTACGTGCGCGGGAAGAGAAGCAACTGGTACTTTCTATGTTTGTTTTTTCGCATGGAAGAGTCTTCGCTCCCCGACAATTTACAAGCGGTAGTCTCTATCTAACACATAGGGTCAGAAAGAGACCTCCGCTTGTAAATCGTAACTTGCAGCTTTTTAAAATACGGCCCAGCATGGAATAATCTTTGCTCGTTGATCAGAATGGAATATATCGCTTTCTCTGTCGTGTAAAAAGGAAACGTTATATAAAAGAGCTTGTCAGCTAAAATCACTTTCCAATAACTGCGCCAGCGCAGCGATGTGTCGATAACGTCGTTATCTGACAGTTATCCTTGAAGATATCCGAGACGTCTGATAGCAGGTGTTTCTATATATTTGGGTCAGTACACTCTTTTATTGAGTGATTCAGAGGGTGGATATGAATTGGTTTTTACATTATCCACTAAATGTAGGCGTGTGTTATACTTCTCATGGGCTAAGCGTCGATGAGTCAGTCAGTTAGCTAATCGGCGTCTTTATGTCCAAGGGCCTTACCATGACGCCTTAAAGCGATAAAATTCCGACTCAGTTCAGTTTTTAGCTGTAATTTTTAGTATTGATCTGACAGCGAGCAAGACTAAACTGAATAAAATTAAATGTTTTGTCAGTTGGGTATTTTGTTTTTAATAATTTAGTTATAGTATAAATCTTCCACGCAGGTCTGGGACCAAAGGAAAAACATAGAATGTACCAGTTGCTTCTCTTCCCGCGCAGATGGTAACAGCTAGTTTTCAATAAAAGCATGTGACTGTAAAAGTCTATACTTTATTGCTGTACTGTACGATAGACCCCTGTAATACTGAGAGGCCTGTGCCCAACAATGGTATATAATCTGGAGATGACGATAAGCGATAGATACAGCATCGTGCTGTCGATACCGAAGCAATGTTAATAGCCACTTGCCCTCCGACCCGATCTAATGAGCACATATGGTCTTCAATTATGTACATATATATATATTCGACTATTCGTTTGGCATAGGATGCTACTTTATCTATAACTAGCGACCCGCCCCGGCTTCGCATGGGTGCAATCAGTGTTTCTCTACTATTAATATATTATATAATATATAATTATATAATATATAATATATTAATAGCTATATTATAGCCTATGTCACTCAGGGTGAATGTAGCTTTCCAATGGTGAAAGAATTTTTGAAATCGGCACAGTAGTTTTTGAGTGTATTCATTACAAACATAGACACAAAAATACAAATATTATTAATATTAGTATAGATTAATAATCAATAATATTAGTACAGAATCTATACTAATTAGTGTCAATTGTCCGAAGATATTTATATTTATATTTATTTATACTATAGATATTATAAATATTATAACTAACTTCCATACTGGTCTGGTAGCAGAAAAACACAGAATATACCATCGAGGGAACGGGCGATCTTAGATCATGTTATAGGCGAGCTAGCAACCCAACACTATTTTGATTCCGCTTTCCACCTTGCGGGTGGTAGGATCTTCTTACTCGCTAATCCTGCCGCCAAGTCTGGAATACCACATAGGCTACTCTTTATCCCGGAAAATTGCGTAGTTCCCGCGGGCAAGAGCTAGTGTATATATTTGTCACTATTGCTTGTGTCATAAAGGTGTATAGATGTTTTGGACGTCTTGATAACGTACATATATTTATGCCCTTGACGGTACATCACCATTGATTGAAGTAGTGCTTTCCAGAAAGGGAGCGTTAAAGTATTACGTAACGCAATTTGGGGGGCGGAGGGGTCTCGTAAAACGTTACGATGCGTTACAGGGGCGGGAGGGGGTCTTTCTTACAACACTTTACGTAACATTATTTCTTTTTTTATATACTCTCTTAACATGAATAAGTGAAAATTCACTTATTGCAAGTGAAAACCGAACCAAACGGTTATTAAAAATGATCACTTGAGAGTTACGTAACGTTTAGAGAGCGGGGTGGGGGGTGCAGAAAAACGTTACGGAGCGTTACAGTGGGGGGAGGGGGGGTCAAAAATCTTCAAATCTTCAAAATTGTTTTACGTAATACTTGAACGCTATCCCAAAGCAAGGTGCACAGATATTACCAACGCGTTCCCTACACGGAGTCAACGAATGCTTTAGATAAGTTATCGCCATGTATGTGCTTAGTTTAGATAAGGGCTATTCAAATTCAACTTTAAGTTATCTTGTGAAGGACTCTTTGTGTGCAGGAGAATAGTGACCTGATAGTGGGAGGTAAGCGCCTTACGGTACCCATCATACATTAATTTTATACAAGCTTTTGACTTGGCGACTGATAATTTTGGGACTACTTTTACATCTTTAAAATTGCTATCATCATCTTCCTAGAGTTTTTCCCGGCATTTGCCACGGCTCAGTGAGCCTGGGGTCCGCTTTGACAACCTAATCCCAAGATTTGGCGTAGGCACTAGTTTTTACAGAAGCGAATGCCATCTGACCTTCCAACCCCGGAGGGTGACTAACTAAGCCTTATTGGGATTGGTCCGGTTTCCTCACGATGTTTTCCTTCACCGAAAAGCTCATGGTAAATTTCTAATGTAATTTCGCACATAAATTTTGAAAAACTCAGAGGTGCGAGCCCGGGATTCGAACCCGCGACCCTCTGTTTGAGAGGCCACAGGTCAAACCACTAGGCTACCACGGCTATCTTTCAAAAATTGCTATAATAATATATAATTATAGGTATTGTCCACATGCGGAAAATGTTTGGCATGTAGACGCAAAGGCGATCGACGAAGACATTATACTTCATTTAATTTAGGATGAGAAACCACAACAACATTATATTGCGGTTCGTGAACTGTAATCTTGTCTGTAATTTGTACTAGAGTAACAATTGACGACACGCAAATAAAGTGACATTAAAACAATTTTATTTTGCGGCTGCCAACCTATTGCACTGTACTATTTGCTAGGTAAGAAATAGTTGACCAGACGCAATATAATGCTATTGTGGTTTCTCATTCTAAATTAAATGAAGAATAAAAGCAGTTACGCTAATAAAAAATAATGATATCATCGTCACTTACAACTACTTTTTAAAGTCGTCTAAATCAAACTCCCGTAAAAGGAAACTGTCCAGGAAAAAACTTAGAAGCATCGCAAATTGCATAATTGACAACATTTCATTTTTATAACACTTGAAAATGTATATATGGTTCGAAAGCATTTTGCCTCTTGATCACTGCATTATGATTGATAATTTTTATATTGCTTATTATAGAAAATAAAAATTAATTAAAAACATGTCTTAATTTTACCAATTCTACCACAGGATAGGTGAAATGTCTTTGCCTTTTTCACGAGAAAAAATAAGCGACCATAATTTTGTATTTGACAACTTCAAAGTACAAGGGGGGCAACTCTGAAATTCTATTTTTATATTAGTATGAGCGGAACCGCACGAAGCGAACCTCGAAAATCGAATATCGGAGATTAAGGCCTGACATTGACAATTTGAAATTGACGTCAGATTTTTTCTATACAGAAAAGGCAAAAGGATAAGTGTCTATTCTGTGATAGTATCGGAGTTACGCCTTTTTAGAATAAGCAAAAATTAATAAATCAATTATAAATTAAATACAAACCCTAGCGAAAAAATTAAACTGTCAGCATGTTCATCTTTTCAAACAAAATACAGAGAACCATTAAAATTATAGGCTCAGAAATATGAAATGTTGTCAATTGTATCTGACTTAGAAACAGAAAACTAACCAACGGCAGTCTATAACAATTAGTGTAGAAAATCGCTCTAAGATGCATCACGTTACGATTCCAATTAAGAGTAGAGGCACCACCATTTTATATAGAGTACCTTAAAAACGTGTGAATAGGGACAAAAATTGAAGTTCAAATCTTGGCAAGTTTGTTTTTATGGATAAAAAAATGTTCCGGTGGTATGAATTTTAGTTTAGTACCTACCTAATGACTATCTGTCGCTTAGTTCCGTAGTTTAAACAATAAACACTAGGTAAATCCCAGCTCACCCCGTAGTGGGGTCAGAAGGCATAAATTACCGGAAATAAGGAGATATGAATATAATTACAACACAACGGATAAATCACGTATAAAAGCCGAAAATAAATGAGGGTAGTTGTGCGCCGATGTCAGCTGCGCCGAGTAGCCGCGCGAGCAGAGCGTTGGCGCGCAGTGTTCGTTTCGCTGCCGCCGAGGCGAGCGCTCCCTGATGAAGGGCTTCGAAATAGTCCGAAACAATTGTCGGAGCAATTCTTCGGCTTTTATGTGTTGTAATTATGTGTGAGTCTCACGGTAGTTTCATGTTGACAGATATGAATATGTTTAAAAACATAACTCAACTACTTTTAGAGCAAGCTGAACCGTAAATTTAAGTACTTACCTAGCAAGTGAAAACACAAAATGTTAGTTCTATCCCAGCCTCCCTGACAATCCCTTTTCACCCCATTTTTACCGCACCTATATAATATTCTGAGAGCGGATTAAGTAAAAATACAAGTACGAAACTTTCAAAATTCAAAATTCAAAAAATTCAAAATTATTTATTTGTAAGAATACAGTATATGTACAGTACAGTGGTCTTAAATGATAAAGTAGTCCTTGTATTCAGCATGCAAGCAAGCGTACAAATATTTTAACATATTTTAAACTAACACAGGTAGGTATTTAATTAAAATGGTCAACAATATTGATAATAATAAAATAATAACAATTATACATAATAATGATAATGATAATAGCAATGTCAACTTAATGTAAAAAACAATAATAATAATGTAATGAATAATGAATAATGTCAATTTTGTCTATAATTTAAGTAGTCCTTGACACTGTAAAAACATTTCTCCAATAACCATCTCGTCAAATTACACTTGAACATTTTTCCTGGTAACGTTTTCAGCTCATCCGGCTCACTCATTAATATGAACCTCGAACCTCCCAAAAGTAACGCGCTTTATTATAACTAGCTTCTGCCCGCGACTTCATCCGCGTAAAATTAAGAATAAGACTAAGTAAAATAAGTAAAAATAAAAAAGTAAAAATAAAATAAGTAAAATAAGACATAAGAACTGATGTTGATAGTATATTCTGCAATAATTATTTACGTTGTTACTCTAGGCAGCTACGACCTTTCACATGTTTATCGCAGTCCCGCGGGAACTAATCTGGCGGCACGGTAGTTCCCCCGCCAAGTTGAGCAAAAAAGGGGACGCCGTACCATCCTTTTCTCGAAACAATGCAATTTTCCGGTATAAAAGTAGCCTATGTTTTAATTTTGAGTACTTACTCATTCACGGCGTCACAAACTTTCGCATTTGTAATATTAGTGGGCTCTAAAATAAGGATCTGACATTCATAAAATATTTCGTTCGTGTTCTATTAAAATCATTCACTACATGACTTAGGGCATGTCTCACCACTCCTTAACTGTTATCCATGATGGCGTCTCTGTCTGTTTCGTAGTAATAAATAGAGACGGAGTCATAGATAACTAACAGCTAAGGAGTGGTGAAACAGGCCCTTAGTCAAGCGTTAGTGAAATAAAATAAATGTGGTATCATTATTTATGAAAATGGCATTTTATTAAAGTGATATAGCTGACAGACTGTAGTTTGATTTGTCCCGGATTCCGTGTGGTCACCGCGAACAGTATCCTCATTAATCGAGACAGGGGGGTCGGAGTCAAACGCTTCGGCCTTGCGCCCACTCCTGCGTCTGCGACGAGTTGCAGAGTACCTGTCGCGCTGTCATCATCATCAAAAGTCAAAAGTTTTTTTTGCAAATAGGCCGCCATGGCATGTGCTCTTATATTTGTGTGTCTTGCAAAATGAATAAATGTCTTCTTTCTTTCTTTCTTTCTTTCTTTCCATGGGCTGTTTTTCTTTTTTGGAATCTACCAGCGCATTCGGAAATACCATCATTGCCAAGAAGAATGCGCCGCACGAAACTTGGCAGAAAGTTAATTTTTCAGAATAATAATCATCATAAAAGGCCAGGTCAAGAGTACCCGAAACCGACGAGCATGTATGAAGAGATTGATGAACGTGGATGAAGCGAAAGAGGTATGTCAGGATCGTAGTAAGTGGAACAAAGCAGTCTCTGCCTACCCCTGTGGGAAAGAGGCATGTCGATATACATTTATGTATGTTATATCATCATATCAGCCGTAGGACGTCCACTGTTGGCCATAGGGCCCCCATAGACCCCCAGTTGGCTCGGTTGGATGCGGCTTGCATCCACCGTGAACCCGCGACTTTGACCAAGGGCCTTACCATGACGTCTTAATGCGATTCAGTTTAGGTCCGCTCGCTGTCAGATTGACAGCTAAAACTTGAACTGCGTCGGAATTAGGACGTCATGGTAAGGCCCCAGTTCAGTCCACCTTGTTGGTGGTCGTCTTACGGCTTGCCGCGCGGTCTCCACTTGAGAACCTTTCGGCCCCAACGACCTGTTCTCCGTGCTATATGGCCCTGCCACTTCAACGAGCTAATTAGGTAGATAAGTAGATAGATAGATTAATAGATACTTTTTTTCTCTTTATTTTCTTCCATAACACACATTATGATACATACGGGGCAGAGGTACTAATATCAAACATAGAGAACTTAAAAATAAACATAACAGATTCAATGTACCTAACTTAACTAAGTGGACAGTGGATACCATGTGCTATGGAAAAAGAAAGGCGCTGACTCAGCATAAAGCTGCGAAGACCGCAGCGCTGGTATTCTGTCAAAACCACTTAGGGAGGTCTGTGGAAATGGTATATGCATAATAAAATTAGATAAAAGTTGGAAATCAGATAAATTATTAAAACTTGATGGATAGATGTTTGTTGCTCTGCCATGCAAACATTGCTAATTCACTTGGATATGTCGGTGACCCGTGTTCTTCTAAGCATCTCCTCATTTATAATTCGATTCCGTAGACCCCAAGAACAGCTCTGTCCATAGCTCACTACAACTTTGAGCCTATTTATAAGGCCTATAGATAAGCACCCCGCTCGAATCCAAATGCCATCACTGGCAACACACATTGGTTAAAGACTTACAGCCTTATTCATAAAAAGTTAGAGGCTCGCTATAAGCTCGCTATTGGACCGATGCAAAAAAACATGATTCATAAACGTCAATTAGCGCTAATCAGTCCTTCAAGGGTCTGTTAAGTCTTCCGAAAGTTAGTGGACCGTAGACGCTCCTTTATCTCTCTGCTAACTCACAAAATGGCCGCCACAAATATGAACAGCTGATTTTGGCAAGAGCAAAACCATACGCAAGACAGTAATTTTGTTTTAAGTTTGTATCCTCTTCGAGAAAGGTAAAGGAAACTAGATCCACACTGCCTCGTCTGTCGTGTTAATTCGCTGCCACTGCTGTCATTTTTTTTAATTCACTATAAAGCCATTTTTGGTCTATGATTTGTCAAGGTGACAACATAACGCGTCTAATCTATCCATCAGCAGCTCATTAGCTAACAGACTGCTAGCAAGCGTTTATGAATCATACTTTTTAACAACTGTCAAATAAGCTTAATCAGTCTGTTAACTAATCGACTGATCAAACCTCAATTAAGGATTTTTTATGAATAAGGCTGTTAGGTACCTACTTAAGGCAATGAGGAATTTGGACGATAAGACTTTGCGGAGATTCCCAAACGCTGCCCATCCGAGTTGGATCTGTAGACCGACCGGTTAGCTGAGTCCTCGCCCGCGAGGCACGGGGGCGCGGTACATTACCACAAACTTCCTTCTAAATACATATGTAATCATTTTACACTGAAATGGCTAAATTTTCCTCTATAACAAAGTCAATTGCATTAACTCATGACTATTTTGGCAGAGACATTAAGTACATTTCATAATAATATTATGGTATTGGATAATGAATAATTGCGTCAAAGTAATGTTTAATTGTTACAGAGGAACAAACCGATAGAGTACGAAACTACAAGTTACTTTCAACATGAAGAAGAAGAAGAAGAAGAAGAAAAAAACTTTCAACATGAGACTCAATAGCTACACAAACGGATAAGTCGCGCATAAAAGTCGTGTAATAGGTACTCGTACTTCCTCCTGTAGCGCTCGAACAAGACTATGAATTGGTCGCGTAACTAAGATGTAAGTTATTTTGAAAATATTTTACTAAACCGATGTGGAGATTGCTGCACTCTTGGCTGATCAAGGTCAAACAGGACGCTAGAGCTAGCTGATATTATATGATTGATATCGACAGTGGGTACAATTTAATTAATTTTATTTAATAAATATTTTTAAAATAAGTGACATGTTTCATTACACAAGGCATTAACACAATTTCAACTATATATCTCTTCACATTCCTGAGATAAAGGGTCTTAACCTCTGGCCACAATACATCATAATACACCGATTATTCTCTGTTGGTTGGTTAATCTGTGTAATAGTTATTCCCGTATGGATCATTGCGGTTAGAATTTAGTTTAATTAAACAATTGTCCTTTTTATTTATTTGATTATAAATACGGGTCGAGCGGTTTTCAGATTCATTTGTTTGATTTAAACAGAGTGCAATTAACCTATTAATACTTGCAAAAGAATTATTAATAAGTTGGTAATTAATAATAAATTAGAAAGTTGGTGTTTTTGATTCACTGTGGTGAGTTTTAACGTAATAATGTCGATAAAACGACATGTCAGTGACCAGTGACAGTTGGAAATGCAAGGCGTAACCAATAAGCATATCGGCGTAGATTGTCGAGTTTTGTAATGTATGGTGTCACTTGTCGCGGACAATTGTCGTATGAGTGAAATTTGAAAATTTGACAGGGAGCTTAACTTTGGTGGTAACGTCAAGGCTATACATATACAGTATGCTTAGTGTAAGTTTTCGGTCACAAAATACGTCTCGAACGCGTTTGCGTTAAAACGTCAAATACTATGAGAACAGTTTGTTGCCGTTTCGATCCGCAAGTGGCGCTGCCAATTTTTCCATAGTAATTGAGACGTTTACGTGAACGCGTTCGAGACGTTTTTAATTACATGCGAAAACTTACACTAGAGGCTCAGAGTGTTTTTAATTAGTCTATTGTCATTAAAAAGAAGATTGTTGGAGACAATAAAAAAATTATATAAAAGCATCCTATAAGTGAATTTACGTCATAATGACGTCATCCGCACCAAAGTTACGTTCCCTACATATAACAAGAAAAAAGGTAAACCAATGTATTTTTTCCATTGAACGAATAGCAAACTTAAATAAAAAAAAAAATAACATTTTTTTTTTTAGTATTGATGGATGGACGTCTGTAACCAGTGCTGTGATCAACGATCAGGTAAGGGCCGTTCCCACACCGCTGCGGTGCGGGCTTTTTGTTGCGTAGGGATGCGCGTGCGTCGATTTTCGTTCAGCTTTCACTATCGTAGATTTTCGGCCATTACCTCGATGGGATTTTACTTGCGCGGAAAGAGAAGCAAGTAACTGGTATCAACATTCCATGCCTTTGAAGTGAAAACTTTTTTAACGACGTTGGGCACTTTTTTGGATGGGTAAAATATGTTAAACTCGCGTCAGGCGTAAGACGGAGATAGTTTAAGTACCAGGATATCAGGATGATCTTAGAGATTATTTTGAAATACGAATGAAGCTAGTCGCGTTCGATTTTTGAAGTGTACGTTGATTTCGTCGCTTTGACGTATGTGCGTTTGGCCTAGTGGTATAAGGTGTGGAATGACAGTGTGTTCAAATCTCGTGTGTTTTTTTTTTGCGCGAGTGTGCTTATTTTGATTCCCCTTTCCATCTATACGCCGAATAGTAATACGGCCACAATCATGCTAAAAGTGGCCTTAAGGTTAAACAGATGTGTGGGCATTTAAATAACATTGGTTACAAAGGCTTCAAAATCGATTGAAGTGTAGAATAGGTTTAGGTTTTACAGTTATCCAATTTAAAGTCGCTTTTGAGTGCCAATAACTCAACAAACAGAATTCAATTCCAAACTCGTCGACTTTCTAATCGACTTGCATTATAGCGTCGTTAAACTATCGATATCAGATGTATCTCAACACTGTTTCTGCGTAAATGTGGTAGTTGACATTAGTAACGGGCCTGCCGCTGTCCCTTTCTCGCTCACGTTCGCCGTCTCTGTCTGGCGTAGGCGTAGACATAAGTCAGCGATTAGGCAAAAAGGCGGAAATGTTTTCTTTTAAGCTTAAACTTAAACCGGCTGACATACAAACGTGCTACAGACTTATGGTGCGACCACACCGCCGCGTATACGCAGTGACGTGTCGTAGGCGTCACGTTTTCTCACCGTTTCTTCATACATTTTGTTGCGTAACGTCACCGTTTTTTAACCGTCATTGTGGTCGCACCTTTATTCAAATCGTAAGCTCAATTTGCAAATTTTTTGATCAATTCCATGAAGGATTTGTTGAGCACCTCCAGGCGCCTATTTCACCGTCGTGACAATTGTCGGCGACAAGCGACAATACTGTTTACATAACAAACTCGACGAGTATCTACGCCGGTTGGCTTCATATTGACTACTTATTGCATTTCGAATTGACATTATGTCGCCGACAATCGTCAAGTTCAAGTTGGTGAAATTTCATTGCCAGATTGTTGTATTATCATGCTAAACATGGCCTCTAAGTCTTGTTACCTTAGGATCTGTCTACCCCGTAAGGGATAAAGCCGTGATTTACTTATGTATTATGTATGCAAGATTTCAGCTTAATCGGTTGAAGCTATTTGCTTCAAAACTAAGTTGCAAGATTACCGGTAGGCTTATTGTCTAACTCGCTCGCAATCGCCATCGTGTTCATTTTGACAGTTCACGTATGGGCTGACAGTTGAAAAAATTTACTGTCAAAATGAACACGATGGCGATTGCGAGCGAGTTAGACAATAAGCCTACTGGACAAACATCTTAATAATATAACAAATGCCTAAGTCTTTCTGTCAGCGATAATAATTAAAACTGCAATAGGGATTTTCATGCGGTTATTAGCAATTGATAAAGTGAGTCATGAGGAAGGTTTGGGTCAAGTTTGGCTGGTTTTTGTAAATTATGCAATTGTGGCAGCGCTGGGGATTACCATGACGTCTTAACGAGATTCAATTCCGACCCAAAGGCCACTTAGCATGATGGTGGGCGTATCGGTGGAAAGGGGGATAAAAAAAAGTAAATACGTACGACTAGACGGGGCGAGCGACTTCACCCTTATGTTGTCAGTATTCCGAGTTCTCGCACGAAGCGCTTCGCTTCATCTTTTATACTGCGGACTGCTAAGGAGTGGAATACGCTTCCATCGTCTATCTTTCCGGATAAGTATAACCTGGGACTATTCAAATCCAGAGTGAACAGGCTGTTACTGAACCAGTGAGCTACATCTTCGGCCTCATCTGCACTTACCATCAGGTGAGATAGAGGTCAATCGCTGGTCAGTTTATAATAAAAAAAAATAAAAAAAAAGTCTTGACATGTCTTCTTATTGAAAAAAAGCTTTTAAAAATAAATAACAGCCATTCACAATTTATAATCCCTGTAACATTGCGATATTTCGTTATGGTTTTGTATATTCCAGTTCTTTTTTTTTTATTGTACGATGATTAACAAATCGCAGTCCTCGCCAGAGGTACGGGCGGCTGCGATTCCATTAACTAATGGACAAGGATTTTAGTGCTATAATTAAAATAAACTAATCGGTGATGTTATGTAATGGTTTTGCTTATGAGTGACATGAGTTATATTTTCCAGTTAGCGATTTTTAAAAAGCGTTTCTCTATAATATACGTCTAAATTTCCAAACGCCGGGGCGAGCGCTCTCTGATGAAGGACTACGGAATAGTCCGAAACAATTGTCGGAGCATTCTTTCGGCTTTTTATACGTGAGTTATTCGGTTTGTTGTAATTACGTATAAATTGTTTACTTTCTTTCTAAAGCTAAAAAACGAACCCTATATTTGTGTGGGGGGCGGCGTCGGCGCAGCGTTGTATTGTGTATTCTTCGGCCATGCTTCGGAATTTAAAAATTTCGAAGCCACACACGTGCTTTCCACACTAATGGGCAGTGTGTGGGAACGTCTTTATTCCGAACTAAGTTACACTGTTCAGTAATAGGTACCCCACTCGGATGTATTCGAAGTTCACTTCGTGCCGTCCGCGTCACACTAACTGGAATTTATAGGAGAGTGAGAAGGACTACGATATTTCGCATTTCGGAGTATGTAGCCGTTTCTAACCATGCGCGTGTGAAAGGGATACAATGCTCTGTCTTGTTTCGTTCCTTGTACAATCTGTCGTATGATCGACTAAGCAAATGTTTTGCCGTTTTTATGACGGTTCTACACCAGGGCCCTATTTCATATAACTTACAATTGTCAGTGACAGGTAATAGGTGACAGACAAGTCGACAATTCGATAATTGAATGTTTCATAAAATTTTGGGCTTGACATAATATGTCAAGCCCAAAATTTTATGAAACTTGTCGATTTTTCCGATTACAAATATTATTTGTAATCGGAAAAATCGACAAGTTTGTCAAATTGTCATGACAATTTGACAATTTTGCATTTCATATAATATTACTAGTGATAATGAAAATTAGACAATTTGTCGTAGATTTTCTGAGAATTTCTTTAATAATAAAGTAATAATAATAATAATATTCGTTTATTCAAGTAACCATGACTCAATAGTGTTAGTATTCTTAAGACTAGGTTAGTAACAAATTATCTAAACTTACAACTTAAAATCAAATTTTGAGCCAATCCATCCATCCATCCATCATACCATACCGCCCGCGATACAGCACAGCAACGGCTCACAAACGAGCAGTCAAGTCAGCCGGCAATCCTGCTCAGAATGCCGTTAATGAAACGCAATATTGTAAATTTAAAATTACAAACCTGTCGAATTGTCGAATTTCAACAACGAGACAATTGTCGGTGACAAGTGACAATTTACATTACAAAATGGACGAGAATCTACGATATTTGGCTTCATATCGTATACGCATTGCTTTTCGAATTGTCAATTGTCACCGACAATTGTCGAGTTGGTGGAATAGAGGCCTGACAGCCGGTAGTTTATATCCTAGCCCTCTAGGCTGGCAATGCTGCAATCCTCTATACTTCATTTAATTTAGAATGAGAAACCACAATAACATTATATTGCGGCTACTTTAGAAAATAATATAGTGTTTGCATGCCAATTTATTTGGTTAGACATGTCGCTGGACATTAATCTAACTAATATTATAAATGCGAAAGTATGGATGGATGGATGGATGGATGTATGTTTGTTTGTTACTCAATCACGCCAGAACGGCCCAACGGATCTGGATGAAATTCGGCACGACATAGATAGAGAAAAGTCTGGAATAGCACATAGGCTACTTTTTATCCCGGAAAATTGCGTAGTTCCTGCGGGATAGCGATAAACGAATTCTTTGCAGACGAAGTCGCTGGCAACAGGTAGTACTAAATACTTACTAGACCACTTTTTTACCATGTCTAAAGCAAAATAAATTATTTCATTTAATTTCATTACAAATCGTAAAGAGATTACAGTTCACGAGCCGCAATATAATGTTGTTGTGGTTTCTCATCCTAAATTAAATGAACTAGGTATAGTGTTGCCGGTGTCCATGGGTGGTTCTCACTTACCACCAGGTGAGCCACTTGCTCGTTTGCCTTCCTTGTATAAAAAGTTGAAATACAATGAGTCCTATTTTAAACCGTACAAGTAAATTTGAAGTTCTGTGGTGAAAGAGTTACGGTGAGTGGCGATGATTTTAGAATTAAAATTGATTAGTACATATTTGGAACTATAGGCCAAGCCCTCTCATACTGAGAGGAGGCCTGTGCCCAGCAGTGGGACGGTATACAGGCTGGAGAAAGATAGAGAGTACATATATAATCATTTACAGGAGCCTTACCATGACGTCTTAATGCGTTTCAGTTTAGGTGCGCTCGCTGTCAGATTCATACTAAAAGTGACAGCTAAAACTTGAACTGAGTCGGAATTAGGACGTCATGGTAAGGCCCCAGTGCCGTAAAACGGGATGAGAAGGGATTGCGGGGGGAGAGATTTTGTGTTTTCACTTGCTACTTAAAATTTCTGGCTCAGCTTGCTCTAAAAATAGTTTAGTTATATTTTGACATACTCGTATTATATCTCTTTTTTCTGGTAATTTGTTATCGTCATCTTTATTTTCTGTCCTAATCCCTTCTGACCCCACTACGGGGTGAGCTGGGATTAGCCTATATTTTAGTGTTTATTGTTTAAACTATGAAACTTAACGACAGATAATCATTGTTAAACTAAAATTCATACCGCCGGACCATTTTTTATTTATACTATAAAAATCAACTTGCCACATTTTTTATCGAAGTTCGAACTTAAATTTAGTCCCATTTTATGGTAAACAAAATACTTTATTGTAACCGTGGCATCTACAGGGTTTTTGGTTACTGTAACGTGCAACTGTTATGGTTACAGCTCGCAGACGAGTACGCGGCTTTACCAGGAACCCTACACGCGTTGTGAACCCTATCTAGCTATCTTAAGTACAAAGCAAACAGCTTCAGGTACCCTACTTGCGAACACAAAGACTTAGGCATTCCAGATACTTGGACTCGAGGCCATTTTATAACTAGAACAAGGCAGCGTTCAACGATAGGTACTTACCTATCTTTATTCCAATAGGTTTCAATGAAAACTCTGTTTCAATAGGTTCTGCCCGTGACTTCGCGTAGAATTAGCAATTGATATGTTTATCGCTATCCCGCGGGAACTATAAAATTTTCCGGGATAAAAAGTTGCGTATGTTTTAATCTATGGTACCAGCTATCTTCGTTCCAAATTTTATCCAAATCCGTCTAGTCGTTTTAGCTTGAAGAAGGAACAAACATATACACTCACTCACATCGTCACATATCGTTACAAACTTACGCATTTATAATATTGCGAATCCGTCTACGCAGAATTCGTTTATCGCTATCCGTGGGAACTGCGCAATTTTCCGGGATAAGGACTATCCTAATGTCATCATACAACTGTCTGCTCCTCCTGGGATTTGAACCCGGGACTAGCTTCAAAGCCAGGGTCACAAACCACTAGGCTATCCTCGTCATCGAATTAAATTCTTTTTCAAAACGTCTCCTTGGTCTCGAAACGTCTGTTCGTCTAAGTCTAGGCCTTCCCTAAATCTTGAAAATGATTGGCAAAATTATGTAACGTTGATAATTCCAAAGTGAGCATCTTGCGCTCGCGCTGTCGCCCCAAACCAGCTCGGGCTGAGTCCTGTAGCGCGGGCGCAGGAATGCAGTCGTGCGGCTCGCACACAGCCGCAGCGCATGCGCGGCGCGCCACCACCGACACTCGATGCCAACTCGCTCGACGCTCTAGTTTTAGGCGATTAGCTGTCGACTATCTTCTCGCTCAAGACGTACGTGTTAAGGCAAAATCCGGTTTTTTCATGACGGCCAAGTGCGAGTCGATCTCGCACAAGACCATAATTTACCTATACTTAGATTAGATAGAACCTACGTGATTTTTTTGCCGTTTTTTATTCGAAAGGTCATATAAACTTTTAACATAGTATCTAGTAAATTGTGGTCTTGCTCGAGACCGACTCGCACTGAAATCGGATGAAGAAAATCGCAACGAAATCGGTACATTGGCTTGAGAGCTATTGATGTCACATACAAACAGACACAGATACATAGATAGACATCGAAGTCAAACTTATAACCTCTTTTTGCGTCGAGGGTTAAAAAACGTCTCGAACGCGTTCATGTAGACGTCTCCAATTGCTATGGAAAAATTGGCAGCGCCACTTGCGTATCGAAATGGCAACTGTTCTCATAGTGTTTGACGTTTTAACGTAACGTTGCACGCATTCGAGACGTATTTCTTGACCGAAAACTTACACTATTTATATTCGTTTCACTAACGTTTGATCTAAATTTATTGACAAAATGATCATTTGACAAACTTTAAATATCTGATAAACCGTAAACTTTAAAAAAAATTATAAAACAAACTTAACCTAACCTAATGTGGGCCACGCATAAAGGTTTTTCGATTTTTAAAAAAGTTCACGGTTTATCAGATATTTAAATTTTGTCAAATGATCATTTTGTAAAATGACGCTTTTGTCAATAATTTTCAGGTCAAATGGAAGGACACCTTTATATTCTTTATTTAAATTAGCGATTGCTTCTCACTAGTTTATCGCTTTAACACGCCACGGCCAGTTTCTTCGTTCTCATTCCAAAGCCCGTGGTAACGCAGCTCGTCTTAACTTTGTTAACACATCCAGCACATTTGAATAGTTTAAGCAAATAATCTCCGAGACGCTTCGAAGGCTCGCTGTTCACTTTTGAAAGCGTCACGTTTTTTTAAGTTATATAACTGGCCATGGGGATTAAGTCTAGACACGCGGCAGCGTGTCAGCCAAGTTCAAAGTAAAAGGAACTGGCGACGCTGCCGTGTGTATATTTTCTCGAGCTACTTTTGACCCCTTCACAACTCGAAACCTATTTAACGTAGGTACATAAGTAGATACATGAAATTTGGCACATTTATTCAGACCCCTAAGCTTGCCTAAAATGTAAAATTTCATAAATGTAGCTCAAACAAATTAACGTTCAAAAACCGGCAATTTTGTGACTGATTCGAGTAGGTAAAAAAATGTGCGACCAACTTTCGTCCCTGGGGCCTTACCATGACGTCCTAATTCCGACTCAGTTCAAGTTTTAGCTGTCACTTTTAGTGTGAATCTGACAGCGAGCGAACCTAAACTGAATCGCACTAAGACGTCATGGTAAGGCCCCTGGAATGTGTGACCCGGTAATACAATACATGCGTAGGTAAATCATGAATTCATGACTTTATCCTTTACGGGGTAGACAGAGGTAAGGTAAAAAGGCCTAATATTACATTACTATAGAGGCCGTGAAGTAAGGGATTGCAGGACGAGATTGGGGTACACGGCCGAGTCGTAGACGAGGCCGGATAAAGCGAGTCCTGCAATCCCTGTTTCCGGCCGAGGATTGTATAGTGCTTTTCTCAAGCAATGCGAGGAAATCAAGTAAAAATTGTATAATTAGCCGCTTTTTTTAATTATTGAAACATGCCATTTGAACAAACTATTGCTCGCGCCATGTTTAACCGCACACCCGCCGCCGCGCCGCCGCAGCCGCCCCGCAGCGCACCGACCGCACCACATTACTTCTTGGCCTAGGCCGTAAATGTGAAACTTCATGGCTTCATTTCGACCGCACCACATTACTTCTTGGCCTGTGCCGTAAATGTGAAACTTCATGGCTTCATTTCGACCGCACCACGTTACTTCTTTCCCTAGGCCGGAAATGTGAAACTTCTTGGCTTCATTTCGACCGCACCACATTACTTCTTGGCCTAGGCCGTAAATGTGAAACTTCATGGCTTTCCGAGCATGTTTGAGAAAAGGTCGTTTAGAGTGATTGTGGGCGTAACTTATTGTTTATGCCTAGATAGGGTATACTGTCTTGAAATAACTCCGAAATTATTCTATACTTACTCAAGCCCTCTCGTTCTGAGAGGAGACTTGTGCCCAGCAGTATATAGGCTGGGAATGATGATGATGATTCTATATATCAGCGTCCCGCTTCTCTGCAAGTATTATTAATCTATACGTATCTTCTTGAGTCTATCTATTGATGAAAATCGCATTAAAATCCGTTTAAAAGATTTAAGCGTACATATTTATTACTAGCTTCGCCGGCGTTCCAGTTTTTTTTTTTAAATTTCATTTTATACAAACCTTGTCCAAACAGTAACAAACACAACTAAAAAAGAATCATCCAATTCGGTGCAGTCGTTTGGAAGTTACGCGCGTATTTTTATGGGATCGGATCAGAATACATAAAGTTTAAAATGTATTATAATGGGAAACACATAATGGTTCAAAATATATAATGCTATTTTCTGTCAAACTATTAGCTAAATGAACTTTTTTGATATCGTAATCTATAGATTGGTTTAGGTTAGGTTTGTTTTATATTCTTATATTTTGTTAATTTGTCATTTTTTGAGAAAATCGCATTATATAATTATTTTGAACCATTATGTATTTTAACCCATTATACATTTTAAACTTTATGTATTTAATACGTAGGTACCCAATTTTATTTATATGGATATAGGTTATGTGGGTACTAAGAAGTAAGAACGTGGTTAATATATAGGTATAATGTATAGCTGTCTCGGCGTCCAATATCATTTCTTTGCTTTTGGTGTCGAGACTCTAGGTCCTTGGGGTAAGGGTGCGCTGGAGCTACACAGGGAGCTTGGGAAAAGACTGAGAGAGGCAACAGGCGACCCTCGCGCCGGCAGCCTTCTCGCGCAAAGAATCGCAATCGCAGTTCAGCGCGGGAACGCTGCCTGCGTGATGGGCACCCTGCCAAGAGGCCCACCTCTCTTTTCTAATTAATTTTAAAGTTTATTTAGTTATTTTAATTTAATAGTAGTTTTAGTTTTGTATTTACATTTTAAGTATCTGTTTTTTTATAACTATGATTATATGTTTTTTAGTTCTAGTGTAGTTAATTTTTCATGTAATATATTTATTTAAATAAATACCTATAGGTATAATGTATGACAAACATTAAAAAGTAATTCCCTTCCTTTGAGCAAACATTTCCGATTAAGATTACGAAAGAGGAAAACAGATGACACCCCAAAATGTGTCACAGCTTATTTGCAGTATTTAATCAGTGACTGGGTTTCTATCGTAACGGAAACGCTGATAAGTTGATACGACACTGGGGAGCGATTATAGCGTTTTCGCCTGCAAAATGTCGTTCGAAAATGGCGATGCGTTGTATTGTATAAATTGAAATACGAGTAGGATAAGTTTTATTTTAATTATTCTATCAAAACAAAGGAAAATCGGAAAGAGACTTTGGTAATATCAAATAAATCAAAAATGTTACTTCTTGATAAGGTTGCGTACACAAAGGGTAAAAACGGAAACCCTGTTCGTGAGGCTTCGCTGTCCGTCCGTCTTTCACCAGGCTGTATCTCATGTACCGTGATAGCTAGACAGTTGAAATTTTCACAGATGATGTATTTTTGTTACCGCTACAACAACAAATACCTACTAAACACAAAATAAAATTAATATTTAAGGGGGCCTCCCATACCACAAACGTGTTTTCTTTTACGTTTTTTGCTCAATATTACTATTAAAAATATTATAAGTAAATCTGTGTATTACAGAACAACAAGTCAAACTTTTTACTACGCAACAAGATTCATTAGAGCTTATATCGTCTTCTAGATACTCTTATTTCAAATTCAGCACAATTTACCATTTTGTAAATACCTTCGAGTGATGAGTTTTTAAAAACAATTCCTACAATTATCCAAAAATATTATTTGTGCGATAATTTTCAGATATTCACCAATGTCGAGTAGCATTTTCACGTCTGCGATTTCGATAATCGGCTGCCTGGCGAAATTTCTGTACGCACGACGTATTATGTTTTTTCATGCTAATCTTAGATTTGTCATAATTATTTTAAGGCTGAAACAATATTATAAGGTAGCTAACTATGACGTTCTTTGAATTCCTACAGTGCTTCTAAACACATCAAAAATGATGTTTTGACTCTGTAGTAATAATATGCCTATATAGAAATGTTCAAAAGTGTCTAGACACTAATAAAAATATCCCTAGACATCTTTGATGAGTGTAGTTTCTTAATGCATATGACAGTTGCCGTGTTTCGAATAAACATGAATGAAAAAGTACGTTATTGGGGATGACAGCGAGTAGTTTGGAAAGAGACGCTCGATGCAGCTGTTGCACTCGCTCTCGATCTTAACAACGTTATTTTTCATTCATGTTTATTCAGAACACGGCAACTGTCAAATACACTGAGCAATTTAAGCAATTCAATAGTGTTGTTCCCAATCCGAATTTGGCCCGCGTGGGAATGTGCCCAACAGACTTATACAGGCTAGATATGACGATGATGATGATGAATGGAGGAAAACATCAGGTTCCACGAACTACATTGGTATAGGTAATTGAAATAAATGTAGTCATTAACTTTCTAGAATAAAAACAATGACGGATCATATATCACATCAGCTATTTAAGTCAATGTGACGCTTTCGAAGAACATGATGTAGGTATGATGAATTACATATAACTATGTTACTGACTTTCCAGACACGTGTTTGTTGACAGTACAGTCAAGGCCATAAATATATGCACGTTACCAAGGCGTCAAAAACATCTACACATTTTTATGCCACGTACCTACAATAAGGTCGGTGTCACATTATATTTGACATGATGGCTGTATCGATATTTATGCCCTCCTCGGGCTCACAACGTGTAAGAAAAGGTCTCATCTATGTTACCTTAGGCTCTGTCTACCCTGTAAGGGCGTGATTTATGTATTTTTGTATGTATTATTGTCACAAATGACATATTGTCTTTTATAATAATAAAATTTTCCGTAATCATGCTAAGTTATTTTGTCTGTCTGGCTAAAAATGTCAAGGTGGACAGACAACTACGAGTATTAAGTTAACATATTGTCTGCGAACAAGGAGATATAATATGTCATATTTAAATAAATTATTTATGCCTGATTTTATTAACTCTAACATTCAAATTTGAACTGTATAATGTAAGTCTGCTATAAGAGCACGCGCCGTAATATATTAATTTATTTAATTTTAAGTCCTGTTATATAACGTTTGTGCCAAAAATATGTGTGTTTGTGTTCTAATTTTAAAATAGTAACTGTACATAGCAGTGCTCGATTGCCACAGGTAAAGTACCGTAAAATGGGATGAGAAGGTATTGCGGGGGGAGCAGGGTAAGAAATAGAACTAATATTTCGTGTTTTCACTTGCTAGGTACTTAAATTTACGGTTCAGCTTGCTCTAAAAGTAGTTTAGTTAAATTTTTAAACATTATTAACATCTTTTTTTTTCTATTTTTTTTATTCCTATCCCTTCTGACCCCACTACGGGGTGAGCTGGGATTTGCCTATATTTTAGTGTTTATTCAAACTATGAAACTTAACAATAGATAATCATTCTTCAACTAAAATTTTATTCATGCCACCGGAACATTATTTATCTATAAAAATCAACTTGTAACGTGTGAAATAGTATTTTATGCAACAGTTGTATTAGAGGGGTCAAAAAGGGCGAGTGGTGTGGGTTACGATGTGAGCGTAGCGAACATCGTAAGAAATTCGCCACGAGCTTTTTTTGACTTGCTAATACAACGTTGCATACAATATTTTTTCTACGACTAAGTAGGTACTTACTAAATTAGAGTAATACTTTCTCCAAAAATGAAGAAGTCCAGTTTTCCAGTCTCCACGCAGAAATTCTCGTACCTAGGTTTTATCATTGCCGAGATTTTCTAGGCAACGAATTTTCCATCACTTCCTGGGCCGCTGCGGATATTTCTTCCGGTGTTGAGTTAATTTCATTTTCATCCATATTTTTTTATGATACGTTACAAAACTTTGTTAAAACTATTGCAATCAAATAATAACAAATACTTAACAAACAAGACAAGAGCGGGAAACATGAAAACGACTAACGAAAAAATTGGAAGTTTGTTTATAGTAAACTTTGTTTTTAATTAACGTTAACTTTTTTTTATAGCCTTGCATTCTTGGCGCATTTAGCCAAAACGTTTACCAACTTGCCAGTGACGTTATTAAAAAATCTTGTTTGTTATGTTGGCATCTACGCATTTCGTTCAGAAAGTTCTAGTTCTATAAAAAACCATTCGAATGAAATAATTTGTTAGGTTGGTAGCCATGCATTTTCATCGTAAATTTTATGTTGATCCTGTAAAAGTTTTACCTAGATCTGGCAGTCTATGGCTGGCAGAGTAACGATGGAGCACTTTTAGAGCCATAAGCCAACAAGTGCTTTTAGAGGGAATAGACAATATAGACTTAGCCAAAGTCTTATTATGAGTGTTCTTATAGTGGTGCTCGTGATAACATAAATCACAGATAATAGTACAGGAGTAGGAAAATATATTTAATCGAGGTTTGAACTTCAATTTGGTCCCTACTCACCCCTTTTTACGGTACGGCTAAATATGACTTTTGGCGGCATAACAATAACGTACATCAATGAAACTTTGTTATAAACTTTATATTACTGCCAAGTCCTACTATTTAAGGGTTTTACCCCTCCCAGGGGGTATTGTATTCCAGCGTGGAGAGTACCTAAGACAGCCTGTGATATTACTAGCACATGAACATGAGTTATTTTATATTAGCCATGTACTCTAGGCAATCCTCCAGGTTGTATCAAGTGTTTCTTTTTTTTTATACTGCATGCGATTCTGATGCGACAATACTATTCGCGTTTAATTCGTGCTACTTGCGGGCGCCAAAACTCATTCGTTATCACCTTCCCCCTCGCTCTCCTGTGCGCGGCTATTAGTGCGACTGGAACGGCATATGGGGCAAGTTTCGTGCCATTATCTCTCTGCATCAGCGTATGATCCAATCTTATCGGCCCGATAACGCGACAAGACAAAGCAAGTGCCAGTATTACACCAGCCAGCTGTCTGTGACATGTGATAAACCCGGATAATTTAAGGTACTTTATTTTAATACTCTTATTTAGTTTCGCCTGTCTCTAATCAAATACAAAGCACCAGATTTTTGTAAACACAACACTGAAAAGTAGCTCGAGAGTGTTATAAATCTGTTTATTTACGTCTGTTCAAAACTACAGCTCTAAATAATCAAGTTTTTGACTCACAAGATGATCGAGAGCTGTATTTGTTACTTACCATGACGTCTTAAACTTAAACCGATTCGATTCAGTTTCAGTTTAGGTTCGCTCGCTGTCAGGTCCGTACTAAAAATGACAGCTATCTGAACTGAGTCGGAATTGGATCGTTAGTAAGGCCTGGTCTCAGAATCCGATATATTTCAGCAGGTGGTTGGTTTAGTCTGATTGAACACTTGTATACTTCATTTATTTTAGAATGAGAAACCACAACAACATTATATTGCGTCTAGTCAACTATTTCTCGCCTAGCAAATAGTAAAGTGCAATAGTTTGGCAGCCGCAAAATAAAATTGTTTTAATGTCACTTTATTTGCGTGTCGTCAATTGTTACTCTAGTACAAATTGTAAAGAGATTACAGCTCACGAGCCGCATTATAATGTTGTTGTGGTTTCTCAACCTAAATTAAATGAAGTATAGGTACAGATTATTCATCGGAGTTTAAAATTAAGACATCTCTTTGATGGCGTCCACTTTGAAGAAACAGTCAATAGACCGATTTCGATGCAGTTTTTAGGGTTCCGTACCCAAAGGGTAAAAACGGGACCCTGTTACTAAGACTTCGCTGTCCGTCCGTCCGTCCATCCGTCTGTCACCAAGCTGTATCTCAAGAACCGTAATAGCATGACAGTTGAAATTTTCACAGATTGTGTATTTCTGTTGCCGCTATAACAACAAATACTAAAAACAAAATAATAATAATAATTAAGTGGGGCTTCCGTACAAAAAACGTGATATTTTAGCCCTTTTTCATGGCTACCACTCGCCAAGCTAGATTTCAAGAACCGTAATAGCTTGACAGTTGAAATTTGCACAGATTATGTATTTTTATTGTGGCTACAACAACAAATACTAAAATGAAAATAATAATAATAATTAAGGGGGGCTCCCATACAACAGAGTAGTTGTTGGCGTTTTTATTTCTGGTACGGAACCCTTCGTGCTCGAGTCCGAATCGCACTTGGCCAGCTTTTACCATTCGAAAGCCGTTTCCTTGCGGTGGTTTTTACCAATGTTTGGTAAAAATCGGTCCAGTAGTTTGAAGAATATCAGCTCTTTTCTAAAGTCATCTAAGGCATTTTTGGGCAAAAAATTTTTTCATTTTATTTTACGCTTTGATAATTCGATTTTGGAGGGGAAACTTACCCCAAACTTGTTTTTACTTTTACAACGTCTGAAAGTGAATAATTTTAAAACCACTGCAATTATGTTTTTTTCATTGACATATTTTTTTTCTGTGTACATTGTATCTCTGATACGATATCAGTTCTAAGAATTTTGCTATGCGATTTTTTGCTCATGCGAACTGTGCCGCCATCTATTGCGAATGTTTTAAACTATTTATGTTCCTAGCGTCCTTCATTGGTCAACGGGAATTGCCAATCAGTGATCACAGCGCCTCTAGCGCAATTTGCATGCACTATTAACTATTAACCCTTTATAAGGCAGAGGCGATTTAGCGACCACATGCATTGTTGGAGTTTCAACCTTATTGACTTCAATATACATCACAATTTCCATTGTAATTATTGAATACACGACTAGCTTTGAAAATACACTTTAGGTATGCATTCCATAGCTGCTTTTAAATCTGTGGTAGTATGCGCCAGCGCCAGTAAATGGGACCTTATAAAGGGTTAAGCGGTTATACTCATGGCCTAATTACCCGACTACGGCGAACCCAGAGGGTTATGGTTTTGACAGGCAATGTAATCAAGGGCATACATATTAAGTTATACGTCAAAAACATCTATACACCTTAATGCCACAAATAAGGTCGGTGACATATATATCTGACATGATGGCTGTATCGATATTTATGCCCTCGACTGTGCATAAACTAGGTCTCTTTAAGAATTGTTCCGGAATTTCTTGGGAACTGGTTGGGTTAGTTCCTACAAAGATTTATCATTTAATTTTTTGTTGCATTTCGGGACGGTTTTGGCGAGGTTCACTTTCACATCGATCAAAATTCCTGAAAAACATTTAGGTACAGGGCTATTTAATTTAGTAAAACTAACAACCACGTCCTGCTGAAAATATAAGTAATTACCTTAATAATTTTAAGAGCCGTATTTAAAGGCCGTAGTAGCCTAGAAAAGCCGTGGTTTGACCTGTGACCTCTCAAGCAGAGTGTCGTGGGTTTGAGCCCACGCGGAACTACATTTGATATTTGCCATAAGCTTTTCGGTGAAGGAAAAACCTGCACACATCTGCGAAGCGATTCAATGGTGTGTGCGTTCCCAATCCGCACTGGGCCCGCGTCGGAACTATAGCCCAAACCCTCCAATAAATAGAGGAGGTATACGCCATGGGGCACGCCGAATTACGGGATTATTTATAAAAAAAGGAAAAAGAAAGACTACATGTACCTACCTACTTAAATTATAGAGAATTCGATATAAAAGGGCTATATTAATATTATTAATAATTTTAAGAGACGCTTTAATACTCGTACTGTTTTACGACTCGATAGTCGTACCAAGAAAATGGCTCGATTGACGTTAAATCAAGTGTGTCCGTGTAAGAGCACAATCGATTACTTTTATAGGTTTACTATCGATATCGTGGGAATCGATTACAATTTACATCGATAGTCGATAGGTAACAATCGCGACCTGAATTTTAGGACATTGATCTGACTCTACAGTCGAGGGCATAAATAAGTACGTAACCAAGACATCAAAAACATCTATACACCTTTATGCCCTTCGATCAGAAGTTTATGCCAGAAACAATAAGGTCGGTGACACATATATTTGACATGATGGCTGAATCGATATTTATGCCCTCGATGTACAGTACACTCGAGAAGATTATGACCGCTGATGGTGGCTCAACGGAGTTAAAAGTGTTTAAAAACGTCTTAACACTTAAGTTTTATAACATTTTATATCAACTTTAAACAAAAGTTATAGCTACATTATACCATGACGTCTTAATGCGATTCAATCCCGGTTCAGTTTAGGTTCGCTCGCTGTCAGATCCATACTAAAAATGACAGCTGAAACCTGAACTGAGTCGAAATTGAAACTCTCCAGCGCTTTTTGACTTTATTAATTATTACTACAAACAGACAGAGAGGACTTTAACGCGGTCTAAAACGCGAGCGCTATCGTATTCGATTCTCCGTCTCTATTTATTCTCTTTCTATACCCTATCACAGAAAGAAATAGTGAAAGCGATTATGACGCCGAGTGCATTCCACAGTGCGGCTGCGGCCTATTTAAATGTCAACGACCTTTGAGGTGATAAAGTAGGTATTTACTATCACAACTTAGAATTTCTTTAATCCAGTATCAACATCACGTCGTTAAATAAACAAAGCGAGTGTTTGTTCGTCTGTTATTGTTGTTATAAACACAGCGCATACCAACGCACAGTCAGACATTAGACTAATAGTAAATAATGAATACTTTTGCTAGCATTCCAGTAACAAAGTATGAAAACAATAGAGACTGCGTAAAGATACCGTTTTTTTTAAACCATCGTTTAGATTATCAAAAAACATTGGATATGTATTTTTTCTTTCGTCAATTGAATGAAAGATGACGGAGATAGAGCACGTCAAAGTTCGGGAGCGGGTCGTGACGTCACTCGCAATATTGTCTCGAGGCGTGACGTCATGCGACATTCAACTCGATGTATCTCCGCTCCGCAACGCTTTGTTTGTGTGAGAAAATAAAAAATATGTGTCCGATACTTTTTGATAATCTACCTGATAGACAAAAAAACATAAATATCTAATGGTTTATTGTTGAAAGCGAGAAAGAACCAACACACGCTGTTTAGAAATTATGATTTACAAGCATTGATTTAACTTGCAATATGTGTTTTTTTGGGTCAAATATTGCAAGTCAAATTTTACACATTTCTAGTGATTGAAATGATTTTGAATTGGAATAAATAGGTACATAGGATGACCAACAATGCAAAGACAGACTATAAAAAGTTTCGCATTACCTTTTGTCATTATCATCGGAGTCGTACGTAGCTGACAAAATATTTAATTTTTCCGCCATTTTACTTTTTTTTTTATTAGCTATTCGAAGAGACAAATCCATTAAATTAACGATCATAAAAATCGATGCAGCCATTCGTGAGTTATAAATTATATATTTAAAGGTCGGGCTGCCTCGTTTTATGTTAAATTTTATGCTAATTTTGTTGCCAAGCGCCATCTATTTGAACAATATGTAAGCTAGCCAGGATTCCATACAATATCGAATCACTGGTTTCTTCATCATCATGTCAGCAGAAAGACGTCCACTGCCGGACATAGGCCTCCCAAAAGGCTCTCCACTCGGACTCTGGGTGACTTTGAGCTTCCCCACGAGGCCCATTGTTAGCGCCCATGTCTCAGGTACCTAAGTTTACCGCGTGTTTATGTTTTTTCTTTATTACAGGACTAGAACATAAATAAACGAAAATGGAGGGCAAGCTCTTCGCAGCCACCATATCCACCCTCGCGCCGAGGTTCAAATTCAACAAATCCAAGCCGACCATAGAGAACTTGGCCTTCAAGCTGCACTACAAGGCGACAGTCACCATCCTGGTGGCCTCCGTCATCCTGGTGTGCGCCAGGGAGTTCTTCGGAGACCACATCAAGTGCATATCTGACCAGGGCGTCCCGGATAATGTTATTCAGACGTATTGTTTCTTCATGGCCACTTTCACTATAGTGAGTATTCATCATCATCATCCTAGTGTTTTTCCCGGCATTTGCCACGGCTCAGTGAGCCTGGGGTCCGCTTTGACAACCTAATCCCAAGATTTGGCGTAGGCAGTAGTTTTTACACAAGCGACTGCCATCTGACTTTCCAACCCAGGGTAACTAAGCCTTATTGGGATTGGTCCGGTTTCCTCACGATGTTTACCTTCACCGAAAAGCTCATGGTAAATTTCAATTGTTATTTAGCACATGAATATCGAAAAAGTCAGAGGTGCGAGCCCGGGATTCGAACCCACAACCCACAGAGGCCACAGCCACAGGTCAAACCACTAAGCTTCGTCAGGCTCTACCTAGGATAACTGAAGAGCGTTTTTACATTACAGTAAAACGGGGTGTGTAGGGAAAAAAAATTGAAGATCAAACCTCGATAAAAAATATTTTCACACCACTTGCTCGACAATGGCTAATTATATATCATGTAAACCTTACTCAAAGTAACTCATTACAGCCCTTGGTTTTAGCCGGGTAGTAATATTGTACTGGATTTCATTATAACCCGCCGGTTAGTAATATGAATCTCACTTCTTATAGTTCTTATTGCTATACTCTTACAGTCTAATTTCGTAAAAATCGCACGTCTCCGAAAATCGAGATGGCCATGCCACGGCAAGCGGCGGCGTTCGATTTTCAAACGAATGAAACAAATTTCAAATAAAACGAAAGCCGCGAGTGTTTGCTGACGCTGTGATATAGTTACGCATTAGAACTGCTAAGATTCCAAATAAAAATATTAAAACTGGACCAATGTCTCAAAAATAATTTTAGGTAGGTATACTTTTAATTCTGTTTTACTGTTGTTTTAATTAAATTATTTTTCTAGTTGCCTTGGTTTTTATTGTCTCGCAAAAGGTGAGAAAAGTAGAGTATACTCCTCGGGGATAAAGCTGTTTATGTCTTGGGTGCGCTTAAATTCTTCGCTCCTCTCAGGACTCATCTTAATTCCCTCGCTACGCTCAGGAATTAACTCATAACACCCTCGCTTCGCTCGGGAGTTAAATTTAGAGTCCTTCGCTGCGCTCAGGATTCAATATCGCGCCCGTGACATAATACAGTGCTTTATCCCCTCGGTGTACAATCTACTATTTCATAGTTACGTGGCAAGTTGATTTTTTTAGTACTTATAATGATTAGGTATGCGTATCGTTTAGTTTGGCAGTTTAAAAAATAAACACTAAATAACAGGCAAATCCCAGCTCACCCCGTAGTGGGGTCAGAAGGCGGCAACGAAAGCGCAAGTCTCCGCCTACCCCTATGGGAGAGGCGTGAATGTATGTATGTGCCACTTTTAAATCCTCTTTCAAAATCTGTTTCTCGTCTCCAGGTCCGTCATTACAACGAGAGTCTTCTTCAGTCCGGGTTCCTCCCTCACCCGGGGGTGGGTCCTATATCCGACTCCGACGAGACCCTCCATCACACCTACTACCAATGGGTGCCGTTTGTGCTCTTCCTGCAGTCCATCTGCTTCTACATGCCGCATTACGTGTGGAAGAAGAAGGAAGGTATGTTGATTAGGAAGTAGTGTTGCGTATTATCAATAGCAACACTAAATAAGTAAAATAAGTACGGCAACCCTATCCCCCTCCCCTCCTTCTTCTGTACCACCGGCAACAAGAATACACGCAAGATATTATCTCCAACTCAAAACTATTTTAATTTCACCACTTTCCACCATCAGCCTATGAAAATCCTCCAAATTAACAGTACATTGTTCAAGTAGAATGCGTTTTTACAAATTACCGTGAAACGGGGTGAGTAGGGATTGTGGGGTGAGTAGGAATAGAAGTAATATTTTGTTTACACATGCTGCTTAAAATTACGCTACGCCCACAACCATGCTTAAGGCACACGGCGGCCACGACGTACAAAATCCGCGTTCTGAAATGAACACAGGCACGACGTCGTCTGTACACGCGTCAATGTGTGCGTAAGATACACAGGGCTATCTATCGCAAAAACCTAGTACTATAAGTACTACCAATGACATAAATATAGGTACTTATAATGAAGATATGGCTTAGACGTGTGCAAATAAATGTACTTAATCGTTATCTATTTATTTAAACTTACTTAAAATGTGTCTGTCTGTGTATTTAAGCATTATTATTTTCAATTACAATAGACGTACGACAACAAACCTAAGCGAATGATTCTGTAGTTATTTCATGTATTAATCGCGATAATTTCAGAAAGCATTAATTTTCTAATGTTTTATAAAATGAAGTAGGTAGGATAGGTTCCCGAACTTGTGACGTGCGGCCGACATATACATCGCGTTGCGAGCCCTACTAGTTGCCAGCAGCTTTCCGGCAGACTGCGCTTGAGGGGTGGGGTAACTCGAATCGGTGCGGGGCAGAGCGTGGCCATTCTGTACGTTAGTACTATTATATATTCTGTGCTTAAAGGTGGCCTTTAGGAGTTGATACCTTAGGCTCTGTTTACCCCGTAAGTGATATAGACGTGAGATATGTAGGTATGTATGTATGTAATTTTAATTTTGACATACTTCCAGTGGTCGAATTGACGTCAAAATTAGGCATGCTAATGTAAGTCCGATGACAATACAATAATTTTGAAGTAAAATTCAAGTGACAGCCAGGACCGTCTCCGAAGAAGGGCACTCTTCAGCGATTTGGCCGATCGATTTAAAATTTGGTATTTACAGTCGCCCAAATAAGTGGTCTACCACTTTTCATCCATATTCCTATCAAATGGAAATGTCGCTATAGTCGAACTTTCAAGTTGACGGCCTGTCTTATCGACGTTATATATTGTGACGTGCAAAGGAATTTTAGCATTAAGGTGGTAGACCACATATTTGGCTGATGGTACATAATAATATGCAGTCAATAAAAAGTACAGTCAGCAAAAAAGGAGGTATTAAAATGAAATCTGATAATAGTAAAGAACGAGAATGATAGTGACCGAGGATCGTGCTCAGTGGCGTGCCATGGGAGAGGCCTATGTCCAGCAGTGGACGAACATAGCCTGATGATGATGAATAGTAAAGAACTAGTTAAGGGCTTCAAATATATTTTATGTTTTACGAACCCAATTGGATAAACCTGCAGTTTATTGTAAAGCGTAACACTTATCAAATTGAGGCTGAGATAAGATAATCTTGGCATCGTTTGATAAACCCCAGTTCAACCAACTGCAACAAAGCAATCCTAACGTTATGTAAGGTAGGAAACATATACTTTAATAATCCACGTGGAGATCATCAAAGGATAAAACCATCCCATTTATCCTAGGTTTGTTTTTCTTGAATGAAATGTATGAAACTGAATGAATAAGTGCCACTGATATAGAAAGAGAGATATTTACACACACGATACATTATAGCTGTGGAACGAATTGCCCCTGACGTTGAGGGAATCTCAGTCTGTGGCGGTGTTCAGGGGTGGGCTGAGGAAGTTGTGGCTAAGCACCGGCACCTGAGGCGGTATAGTTGCCTTTCATATTGTATTTTAGTTCAAGTATTTACTTATACATAGATACATACATATCGTCACGCCTCTTTCCCACAGGGGTAGGCAGAGACTACTTTGTTCCACTTGCTACGATTTACTTATGTTATTTGATATTCGATAGTGTTTATGTAAGTTTATTGGTTAAATTTTATTCCGTTATTTATACATAATTATATTATTTTATTATGGTTTTATAATGTACTTTAGTTGCTAATTTATTAAGTATTAATACAACTATTTGCGCATAATAATGACTGCTTGCCTTTTTTTTTGTAAACTATTCCTTTCTGTATCAGGTTAGCTGGAAGAGATCCCTTCTTAGGGATAAGTTCGCCTTTGTACTATTTTCTGTGTACTTCTGTATTTTAAATTTTTTATGTGCAATAAAGAGTTTACATACATAGTTTACATACACATAGAGAAAAAAACAAACACTTCTTCTAACGTCCAATTAAAATTTAGAGAGGTCCTTTTGAAAGTATTCGTGCATTGGAACTGAAAATTGAACGTTATTTTCTTGCATAGGTGGTCGGGTAAAAGCTCTGGTTGATGGTCTCCAGTACGCCAGCATAGCGATCCAAGATGGCGACGACATTACAGTAAAGGGGACCACGGTGCTCTCGCAAAAGTCTCTGGACAAAAAGCTGGATATGATCAGAAAAGACATCATTCTGAGGTAAGGAAGAAATGAAGCGCAGTAATACCTTTACGCTTTAGATGAAGAAGAATTTTGGACGATTTTTACTAACTTCGTCCGTATCTAAGTTTTAAAAAAGCAAACGAATCCAGGAAGACGGCGCCCGTTAAATAAATTACATTAAAAAATGTCTGTTAAGATCGTATTTTTACCTAATGATTTTGAGAGTCATATCATAGCTGATCACAAATTATGAAAGATGGTATCAATCCAGTTTTCTTAGAACAAACACTACTTCATACCTTTCTTATTTTAATAACTTTGACTATTATTTAGTACAGTCAGTGTTGCAGTCCGACCTTATCTTTTATATGTACTTATTGTTTATTCAATTCAATTCAATTCAATTTATTTACCAAGATAACATTGATCTCATGTTTATGTTTAGTTTCTATTTTTAAAATATTAAAAAGATATAAAATTGTCGATGCCATTCAGTTAGTTCAGAGATGAAGGCTAATAAAATCGGTTCCAAAGTTGTCGTGTTCTCATTCATAAGTTTCAGTCAGCGTCAAGCGATCTTTTTAAAACTCAGTCGCTGTGACACATTCAAATTTCGGTGTATTGGTTACTTTACTGCGACAAAGCACTAAAGTTATGAGCTACTTTGGACGTTGACTATACCGTGCAATGGTGAACAGTTTACTTTCTTTCTTTCTTTCTTTACTGTTGGCCATCAACCAGCCTAGCTTTCACTTAACTTCAATAGATACAGAACTCAGCAGATGCAGTTCAATTCCAACTCAGTTCAGGTTTTAACTGTAATCTTTAGTATGGATTTGACAGCGAACCTTATCTGTATCCAAATCGAATCGCATTATGACGTCATGGTAATCCTCTGTATTTTCTTCAGGCTGAAGATCACGCGAACCTGGTCGGTGTGGTTGGTCGCCATGGAGGTCGTCAACCTGCTGCACGTGGTCTTCCAAGTGTGGATCGTGAACTGCTTCCTCAATGGCCAGTTCATGGAGCTCGGGGTGAAAGTCATCGGGTTCCAGGATTGGAGCAATATCGCTGATCCACTGGAGAACGTGTTTCCAAAGGTTGGTCTGAGATCTAGAAAGTAAAATTATCCCAATACATGTTGAGAGTCTGACAGTCATGTTAGGATTACTCCAACGACAATCCACTATTTTGGGTCCAATACTCTTTACAATTTTCGTTAATGATCTCATTGATTACATTAGTAAAAAATTCAGGGACGTAGCGGTAGTAGTCTTTGCGGATGACACAAATGCAATTATCTCGTCAAATAACATCGCAGACCTCAATAATAAAGTAAATGCAGTTTTAAATGAGTTTCAGAATTGGTTTAACATGAATCACTTGTCCCTAAATGTAAATAAAACGCAATTCATGCTATTTAAAACTACTTCGAGAAATAAAGATACTCTAAATGTAACCTTAGAAAATGTTCAGATGGCAATGGCACATTCGGTCAAGTTCCTTGGTATACGCATAGACTGTAATCTCAACTGGAAGGAGGAGCTCAAGGCAATGGAGAGCAGTATCAGTTCAGCATGTTATGCACTCAGGAGCTTACGAGACGAGACCACTTTAAAACAGCTGATCGGTGTTTATTATGCACTTGTGGAGTCACGTTTGCGCTACAGTATAAATTTATGGGGTCAAAGTTATACGTACAATGTTAAAAAAGCTTTTGTAATACAAAAAAGAGCCATCCGAACAATTGTACGTATCCCACCGTGGGAGTCGTGTAGAGAACACTTTATCAGGTTAAATATCCTAACTGTACCGTGTCTTTACATACTAGTTATCCTGACTGACGTTGTCAAGCACCCAGACAAGTACGAGACTAACGAGGAAAGACTGTCAAGACAAAACACGCGCAGAAAGGACTTACAGAAATCTATAGCACCCATTTTAACAGTAGTTAAGCATAGTGTACGACACCAAGCGGTCAGATTATACAATAGTCTACCTAAGGATCTGAAGACTATTAACAATGTCAACATCTTTAAAAACCGGCTTAGGGACTTCTTGTTAAAGAAATGCTACTATGATGTCAATGACTTCATTTGTACATAAGTAGAATAAATTACCATCTATTTTTATAATAATATGTTTTCACTGTGTGATCCTGATCTCGTTAAGTAGGTATTATTGTTTTTAGTTTTTTTTTTTTAATTTGTGATCTTGATCTCATTATTGTTTTAGTTTTTGAATTTTATTTTTGTTATTAGAATTTATTATTCAGATTTTTAAGTTTTTAATTAGTAATTGGTATACTATACCCGTATGTATAGTAGATTTAGATTTCCGACACAATTGTAATTGTTATGGAATAAATGACTAATGACTAATGACTAATGACTATAGTCCAACGGAACAATGAAGAAGAAGAAGAAAAAAGTTTATTCATGACAAACAAAACATCAAAATAAAAAAAACACATAATACAGCAGTTAAATAAATAAATTGTCACAAAATGGTCCCAACTCAGCATTTGCTGGCCTTGCAGCCAGCGCTGGTCTTCCGTTGGGACCATAGGGTGATACATATACATTGAAAAGAAAAGAATGATACAACAGTTAAAATAAACAGTAAAAAGTAAACATTAAATAAAATAAAACATAATTGGATGTGGTTGCCTGGGCCAAAACCCTTTGTAAAATGAAACAAAAATAAGTATAGACAACCACATCACAGACCAATAGAAAAAGAGGAGGAAGTGAAGCGAAATGAAATGAAAAGATTGATTTCTTGGTCTCCTAATTTTCATATTCAATCAGGGGCCTTACCATGACGTCTTAATGCGATTTTTTGCGAGGTTTTAGCTGTCATTTTTGGTATGGATCTGACATCGAGCAAACCTAAACTGAATCGGAATTAAAGCACATTCATCATCATCATCATGTTTCTAGCGTTTTTCCTGGCATTCGCCACCTCAGTGAGCCTGGGGTCCGCTTTGACAACCTAATCCCAAGATTTGGCGTAGGCACTAGTTTTCACAGAAGCGACTGCCATCTGACCTTCCAACCCAGAAGAGTAACTACACCTTATTGGGATTGGTCCGGTTTCCTCACGGCGTTTTCCTTCACCGAAAGCTGATCGTAAATTTCAAATGTAATTTCGCACATAAATTCCGAAAAAGTCGTAGTGAGCCCGGAATTCGAACGCACGACCCTGTGAGAGGCCACAGGTCAAACCACTAGGCTACCACGACTTTTTAAACCTTCATCAACCGTTAAAGATATTCTCAGATTTTGAACATAATTTTCTGAAACAGGTAACAAAGTGCATCTTCCACAAGTACGGTCCCAGCGGTTCTATTCAACAGCACGACGCGCTCTGCGTAATGGCGCTAAACATCATCCACGAGAAGATCTACGTCATCCTCTGGTTCTGGTTCCTGTTCCTCTTCATCGTCTCCGCCCTTGGTAAGACCAGGATCTACAATTCTTTTTTTAAGGCTAGCATGGGAGGTTATGACGAAGATGCCAGGATCATGCTTAAGATTATATTATGCTGTTGCCTGCGACTACGTCTGAAAATAATTCGTTTATCGCTATCCCGCGGTAATTTTTCGGGATAAAAAGTAGCCTATGTGCTATTCCAGACTTTTCTGTACTATGTGCCGAATTTCATCTAGATTCGTTGGGCCATTTTCTGGCGTGATTGATTAACAAACAAACAAACAAACGTTTTAGGCATTGTTTAGGTCCGTGAACTCGTTTAATGCGTGGGGTTTTTTTTAATTTAATTTATTGTCATTGTGCTCTTATGCAAGGGCGTAGCTAGGATTTTGTTAAGAGGGGGACTATCAATAGAATCAACTTCGTTTTTGTTTACTAATAAGTAATATTACCTTACGGTTTGTGAGCATTCCTGCATCTTCTAGGCCCGTCTTCTCTGCTACGCCCATGCTCTTATGTCAACTCCTCATTTCAGCTGTGGTCTGGCGTCTGATGTCCTTCTTCCTGTACCGCCGTTCCCTCCGCTTCAACGAGATGATGTTCCGTCAAGTTACCGGCGGCAAGTTCAATCCCTACAACGTGATCAGCGTGGTCAACGGCTGCCAGTTCGGAGACTGGCTGTTCCTTTATTACTTGGCGAAGAACATGCAAGGATTCGTGTTCAGGTTAGTTGGGTACAGAACAAACAACCTAACATAAAGTATCCCTTGTTGCCTCTATGATGTAGACGAAAAACGAGAACGGATCTTGCAAAATAACCTCAGCATAGGTCTGCAACCGGGCCAAAGGTTCTGTATTTTTCCAGCTGTTAGCCTGCATGGAACTCAGCAGAGTAAGCTCCCTCGTGGCGAGGAGTTAGCACAATAGCAGTATCATCGTTACCCTTTTTCAGGGAGCTGTTCGCGCGTCTAGCTGAGGAGTTAGAAAAGCGAGAAATGCCGTACGGACAAATGGGTCACGAGAAGAAAGGCGCTGAGCCTGTGCTGACGAGCCACGTTGACTACAGCGACGAGACCCTGCCTCTGAAGGACGAGAAGACCGCGTTATAAACTGTGTGCTTAGAGTAAGTTTTTGGTCACACGTCTCGACCGCGTTTGCGTTAAAATTTCACAATGTGAACTGGGGCCTTACCATGACGTCCTAATTCCAGCTCAGTTCAAGTTTTAGCTGTCACTTTTAGTATGGATCTAACAGCGAACGAACCTAAACTGAGACGCATTAAGACGTCATGGAATGCCCCTTTGTTGACGTTTCGATCTGCAAGTGACGCTGTCTTTTCCATAGTAGTTGAGACGTTGTCTTGAGTGAAAACTTACATTAAGAGGCGCTGGACACGTGAATACAGTAATCTAGTCCAGGGCCTTACCATGACGTCTTAATTCCGACTCCGTTCAGGTTTTATCTGTCACTTTTAGTATGGATCTGACAGCGAGCGCACCTAAACTGAATCGCATTAAGACGTCATGGTGAGGCTTCAGATGACAGTAGATATGGCAGAAATGACAAACTAGCTAGTCGGGAAAGCAAATGACAATCTGGAAGTCGAAATAAATGGTAATGTAGACACCGTAGGACCTTGTGGACTAGACAGACTGTCCCGATTAATGTGACAAACTAAGATAAGTCAGGTTCCGTTAACCGGGGTGACTTTGATTTGAGTGTGATTTTAAAACGTATCTAGTTATAATGACGATATCATTAACATTCACTGCGTTTGGACAATATCGATTTTATATTAATTTTAAAACGATCAAAGTACCTAGCCTTAAAATTATCAAACCCCGGTTATCGGTACTCATCTTCGAGAGGTAACCGTAACAGTTGTACGTTACTTATACTCACGTTAGAGGGGACCTTACCATGACGTCTTAATGCGACTCGATTCCGATTCACTTTAGGTTCGCTCGCTGTCGGATCCATGCTAAAAATGACAGCTAAAACCTGAACTGAGCCGGAAGACGTCATGGTATGGCCCCTGTAAGCTTAAACCCTGTGGACGTAGTAGCTCTGCCGCTATAGCACTGTGAGGCAATCTTCCCAAAAATCGGGGTAGTGGAAAAAATTCGAGAAATAGCGTTCTGACTCTAAGAATTAAATGAGTTATTTGAGATAATCAATTATCGATTTAAGTGAGCGACTTCCGTTAGTCTAACAAAGGAATACTTTTGATTGCGACGCAATAAAGTGCAAGTCAATAAGCAACAAGATAAAGCGTGGAGTTATTACGTTGATCGACTCATTAAGCAAAATTATTGTTCGATCTTTATTCGTATTACTACGCTTCAACTGACTAATCCGCGGCTTCGATTGTGTGAATGGGAACTTTTGAGATTCTACTAAAATTTAGGAATAGAGTTACATTACAAGGCGTCGTTGAAAGTGGCCTCACTTTGCAGGTGGCAATACTCAGTTTTGAAATTTTATTTGGTCTGTGGGCTATTATAGTTTCATTAATGTTGTACATAATGCATTTCTAGTTGATTATGAATTTATTTTAAGGTAATGTAATGTTTACAATTTGCTTTTCTCGGTTTCGTAGACATTGTACCGTAAAATGGGGTGAGAAGGGATTGCGGGGTGGGGGACTAATATTTTGTTTTCACTTGCTACTTAAAATTTATGGCTCAGATTACTCTTAAAGTGGTTGTTATATTTTTAGACATAAATTTTATTGGTTATCGTCATTTTCTTGTTCCTATCCCTTCTGACCCCACTACGGGGTGAGCTGGGATTAGCCTATATTTTAGTGTTCATTGTTTAAACTATGAAACAAAACGACAGGTAATCATTATTAAACTAAAATTCACATAACGGGAACATTTTTATGTATAATGAAGTCGGTTAAAAAACAATTTATACCTATTCTGGTTTGAACTTCCATTTTGTCCGTACTCACCCCGTTTTACGACCAATTATTGGCAGAAAAAACCCTTTAAGCCGGGTACTCTGCGAGCTGTTACAGTAACAGTTGCACTAACCAAAAACTAGTGGACGTGACTCGCGAGCCTGCCGCGAGCGGAGCGCGCCGCACTAGGCTCTTTGGTTGCTGTAACGTACAGCTACCGGGCTTTAATTTTAGAATACTGCCACTTCGAAATAAGAACGAATAAAATTATGCTTTAGTTTAACGTAATCTTGCCAGCGACTGTGAATTTAAAATAGTGACATAATTGAACAATGTTGCCATATTTGTGTATTTTTTTTTTAGATGATAATTGATAATCAATTAAAATTAAATTGCCGTCAGTGCTTTATTCAAGAAGAGAGAATTTTATTGTTCTGGAATAACAGCAGGCCTATGATAATTCGAAATGCAAGGCGTAGTCAAGGAAGCCAGCCGGCGTAGATACTGATCGAGTTTGTTTTTGTTATGTGAACAGAATTGTCGCTTGTCGCTGACAATTGTCATGTTGGTCAAATAAGCGCTAGGTTGGGTTGGTTAGATCGATTACTTCTACTATACTTCATTTAATTTAGAATGAGAAACCACAATAACATTATATTGCGTCTGGGGTTAAGGCCCCAGTACCCAGTAAACCAGTAGGCTTATTGTCTAACTCGCTCGCAATCGCCATCGTGTTCATTTTGACAGTTCTTGTATGAATGTGACAGCTAGCTGATTCCGATGCCAATTGTCAGCCCATACATGAACTGTCAAAATAAGCACGATGGCGATTGCGAGCGAGTTAGACAATAAGCTCACAGTACACAGTATTAATTTTAGAACATGGTGTGTTATTGTCATCAATTTCTTTTTTCGATTAACCAACGCTAAAAAAATAAGTGTATCTACTATATATTATAAAAGCGAAAGTTATGTGAGGATGTGAGTGAGTGAGTGAGTGTTTGTTTGTTCCTTCTACACGCTGAAACGACTGGAAGCATTGGGATCAAATTTAGACCAGAGATAGCTGGTAAACTAGATTAAAGCATAGGCTACTTTTTATCCCGGAAAATTGCATGATTCCCGCGGGATAGCGATAAATGAATTCTTTTCTGACGAAGTGTCGGGCAACAGTAGTTATTAAATAAGTTTTAATATTAGTTTTTTTTAAGATATAACACATGAAGAAGGTTTACGTCAACTTAAATATAAAAAACCCAGACCTATTAAAAAGTTAAGAAGAAGCTTCGCAAACGACGAAGCACGCACACTAGCGCAATCAAACTGCTAAATAAACTCACACGCTAAGGCGTACTTTAATGCGGCCCCACTTTGCCTTGCGTAGAACTCCTTAACTTGACTTTTTATTAGATCTTAGCGTATGTTATACAAGGTCGCTTAAAATTGTTCCAAAATATTTCAGCAGGTCGGTCGGTTAGTTCCACTGAACATACAATACAATAGACTATACAATAACTCTTTATTGAACGCCTCATGTAGCAATCAAAACAGAAAAAAAGGTATACTATACAATGGTTTTTCGTTTGAACTTTTGATTCATTTATACTTCATTTAATTTAGGATAAGAAACCACAACAAAATTATACTGCGGCTCGTGAACTGTAATCTCTTTACGATTTGTACTAGAGTAACAATTGACGCCAGCAAATAAAGTGGCATTAAAACAATTTCATTTTGCGGCTGCCAAACTATTGCACTGTACTATTTGCTAGGTAAGAAATAGTTGACCAGACGCAATATAATGTTATTGTAGTTTCTCATTCTAAATTAGAACATAGTCCCGCCCTTGCTGGCTCACTTTGAACATTGATCAGAAACATTTTGTCAACTATGATTCAAAAACCCTAAAAAACATTAACAGGACTATTTCTCATAACCCAACTGCTGATATTTTCTGGAACAATTTTAAGGCTTTACACGAATTGCAGTAAGTTTATTTAATTTTATACAATTAGCTCTAGTCGTAAGATGTTTTATGATTCAGAATATATTTTATTGATCGTTAAGTTTTTTTTGGCACCCATTCTTTTTTTACAGGGTCGACTCAAAGTATAAAGAAGGTATGCTTACATAGATCATGTTATTTGCGGGGACAGAGCCTAAGGTAACCAGAGCTAAAGGCCACGTTTAGCGTGATTGTGGGCGTATAGGAAAGGGGAATCAAAATAGTGATGGGTTGCTAGCATCGCCTATAGCATGATCTAAGATCGCCCGTGCCCTCGATGGGCTTTTACGTGCGCGGGTAGAGAAGCAACTGGCACATTCTATGTTTTTTCTTTGCTAGACCACCATGGAAGGTTATTTATAATAAAATACAACCGAATTGAGAACCTCCTTTTTTGAAGACGGTTAATATAGTGTTAGTTTTGCATTAAGTTTGCATAGCTGTGAGAACAGGGGCCTTACCATGACGTCCTAATTCCGACTCAGTTCAAGTTTTAGCTGTCACTTTTTGTATGAATCTGACAGCGAGCGAACCTAAACTGAATCGCACTAAGACGTCATGGTAAGGCCCTGTTTGTTGCCGTTTCGACCCGCAAGTGGCGCTGCCAATTTTTCCATAGTTATGACGTCTACGTGAATACATGCAATGAAAGAGAGTACTTAACTCTAGTGTTTGAGAAGGCTGTGAGCGTTATTAGTAAGCAAGTGAATATAGGTTAAGAGGTGGTGATAACCGTTACTCAAACGTCTTAATTATACAGCTAGACTGAGGCTGAGTTACGTCTGATTCTCTAAAACGGTGTTTTTTTTTTAATACATGAATAGGAAGGCAAACGAACAAGTGGGTCACCTGGGGCCTTACCATGACGTCCTAATTCCGACTCAGTTCAAGTTTTAGCTGTCACTTTTAGTATGAATCTGACAGCGAGCGGACCTAAACTGAAACGCATTAAGACGTCATGGTACGGCTCCTGATGGTAAGCGATCACCACTGCCCATAGATACCCGCAACCCCGGAGGGATTGCAGATGCGTTGCCAACCTAGAGGGCTAAGATGAAATGCTTCTGTGCCTGTAATTTCCCCGGCTGTCTTACTCTCCACACCGGAACACAGCATGCAAGCATTGCTGCTTAGGGAGCGTTCAAGTATTACGTAACGCAATTTGGGGGGGCGGAGGGGTCTCGTAAAACGTTACGATGCGTTACAGGGGCGGGAGGGGGTCTTTCTTACAACACGTTACGTAACATTATTTCTTTTTTTATATACTCTCTTAACATGAATAACTGAAAATTCACTTATTGCAAGTGAAAACCGAACCAAACGGTTATTAAATATGATCACTTGAGAGTTACGTAACGTTTAGAGAGGGGGGTGGGGGTACAGAAAAACGTTACGGAGCGTTACAGTGGGGGAAGGGGGGGGTCAAAAATCTTCAAAAATTGCGTTACGTAATACTTGAACGCTCCCTTAGCGGCAGGATTAGCGAGTAAGAGTTTCTTAACCTCTTTACCCGACTGCGGCGAAGCGTATGTACGAGTATGTAACTCAATGGCTCAAGTGATTTTGACATTATACGTCATTAGATTCGCCTTATAGGTAAGGAATCAAAATAATGGGTTGCTAGCTATGATATACTAAGTATATAAAACTGAGGTAGATAGGTCATAGGCAATTTCCCCGTGGCAAGCGAAAAGTAAGGTAATTGCCTGAGCCTCTAGTGTAAGTTTTCGCATATAAAAACGTCTCGAACGCGTTCACGTAGACGTCTCAATTACTATGGAATAATTGGCAGCGCCACTTGCGGATCGAAACGGCAACAAATTATTCTCATAGCATTTGACATTTTAACGTAAACGCGTTCGAGACGGTGTTCCGTGACCGAAAACTTACACTAAGCATACGACTTGTGTTCAGTCGCTGTCGGCGCGCGCAGAGGTCCATATGTCAAGTAACGGCAATAACGTTGCCATGTCCGAAAGGAGTTTTGTTCAGCTATAACGCGTCTATAGTCTAGTAATAATAAATATTTTTTAAATATTTGGGAACAATTCACACAAATTGACCTAGTCCCAAAGTAAGCGCAAGTAAGGCTTGTGTTATGGGTACTAGACAACGATATGTCATTGGTTGCTACCATCGCCTATCCTATAACATGATTCCTAAGATCGCCCGTTCCCCCCATGGGCTTTTACGTGCGCGGGAAGAGCAACTGGTGCATTCTATGTTATTTCTTTTCCCAAAGCAGCATGGAAGCACAGTACTTATAAAATGTATATTTAGTGTTTCCTGACTAAAAATAGCCTCGGAGGTCATTAACAACCAAACCATTTCCGTGCAGACAACACTCATTACCGGAGCTACCTTTAGCTTGTCGTCGTATAGTGTACCCAGCTACCTATGATACCTATCTAACTAATATTATAAATGCGAAAGTATGGATGGATGGATGAATGGATGAATGGATGGATGGATGTTTGTTTGTTACTTAATCACGCCAGAACGGCCAAACGGTACTGGATGAAATTTGGCACATACATAGAGAAAAGTCTGGAATAGCACATAGGCTACTTTTTATCCCGGAAAATTGCGTAGTTCCCGCGGGATAGCGATAAACGAGTTCTTTGCAGACGAAGTCGCTGGCAACAGCTAGTAGACCCATAAAATGAATTAAATGAGTCCCCGCCCTTGCGGCACAAGGGCGCGGGGTGGGACGACCGCGGGGGCCGAGAGAGGTGCGGGCGGCAGTACTACCCGCCCGCACCGAGGGGTCCCCTTTGTCGTCTTACCCCGCTCCCCTGTGCCGCAAGGGCGGGGACTCATTTAAGCTGTCGGTCTATAATAGAATAGCATATCCGTAGAATAACATGTCCAAAACGAGCAAAAGATGACTTATATTATGGAAATTTTGGGTTATTTCTGCTCAGAATCAAGAATATTATATTTCCTGACAGATTCTGAGGGATGGATCATTATCCGTCGGCTAAGAGCCCGACAGGAGGGGGGGGGGGGGGTCTTTTGTCCATGTTCTACCGTACAACGTTGCCGACATTTTTGACACACGATTTTTGAATACGCAATACGTTTTCGCAATTTTTCCTTTATCTGTGCTATGAGACGTTGCTTCGTACCAAATTTCAAGATACTGAGTTCACGGGAAGTATACCCTGTTTTGATTCCCTTGCGAGTTTCGAAAATTTGCGGCATGAACGATAGAAGTTTGATTTTTTCACAGCTCTAAGGGACAGTAGACCTGAGTATTTGATATAATTTTCAGCTTGATACCTCCACGCGTTCTTGCACCCCCGCGGAACTTGGAAGGAACTTTTTAAACGGTGTGTATTTAATTATTTATAGGTATCTAATGATTTTAAATAAAACGGAACTTTTCTATCAAAAATGGAACTTTTTAATGTAATTTTCAAGGGAAGTGACTTGGCAACACTCTTGAGAAAAAGGGTCTTGACAGACGGACAGACGGACGGAAGGACGGACGGACGTACAACAAAGTGATCCTATAAGGGTTCCGTTTTTATCCTTTTGAGGTACGGAACCCTAAAAAGAACAAAACTAGAGTGTTGATTGCTGGTTATTTTACTACGCATTGGCGGAAGGGTCAGCGAGGAAACCATATCCTGTCATAGGTACTTTTCCGCGCTATGACCACTCTTGGCCAACGGTTTTAGGAACGTGATAATTGGATGTTGATCTACTGTCAGTGTTTACTGTTGTAGGGTTACCATCAAGAAGACATAATCTCGGACATCGAGAAGATAATCTGACATTTTCAATACCCAACTCTGTATGTTACATTTTCACACTTATACCGCTGAACCGATTTATTTCGAATTAGATGTAGATAGTTTTAGTCCCGGGAAGGGTATAAAGAAAATGTTCATAGCTTACCGTCAGACAAACCGCTGGCCTCTTTGCCACCTTCGTTACAGGTACTCGTATTAAGTAAAACGGGGTGAAAAGGGATTGTGGGGGAGAAGGGATGACACTAAACTAATACGTTATGTTTTCACTTGCTACTTAAAATTTCTGGCTCGGCTTACTCTTAAAGTAGTTTTTTTTCTGGTAATTGGTTATCGTAATTTTTTTATTCCTATCCCTTTTGACCCCACTATGGGGTGAGCTGGGATTTGCCTATATTTTAGTGTTTATTGTCTAAACTATGAAACTAAACGACAGGTAATTATTAAACTAAAATTCACCACCAGAACATTTCTCATCTATAAAAGCTTACTTGACTTGCCACATGTTAATACTATTCCTTATTCTGTGTTGCCACATATGAAAGTATTTTTTATCGAGGTTTCAAGTCAGTCCTTCAATTTTGTCCCTACTCAACCCGTGGCTGCGGTACGGAATAGCGCTGTGGGGAAACAGCACCAACGCTAGCAATCTGTTCGTCCTACAGAAAAAGTGCATAGGATCCTCGCGAACATAAAACCTAGAGTCAGCTGTCGACCATTTTTCGAAAAACTTGGAATACTTACCTTAACCAGCCTATACATCCTAGAAATTTGCAATTTTGTTAAATCCAACATCACTTTTTTCGCTCAAGCAAAAGATCACTTTACCCGGCCGCATAACTTAAGGTACCAAAACAGATTAGCACTGCCAACCTCCAGCCTAAAAATATTCCATTCCGGACCACACGCAATGTGTATAAAAATTTATAATAAAATTCCGAACTTCATCCAAAATATAAAAGACATTAAATATTTTAAAAATACACTACATAAATACTTGTTGGAGAAATCTTACTACACCCTTTGGGAATTTTTTGAAGATTCTTGTTGAATTCAAATTCAAGTTATATGTATAGGTATTATTATAAATTACAATTAATAATAGTTTAATTAATATTAGTTTATAGTTAATATTGTTAATAATTATTTAAATATAATTAGCAGTGCCCTTACAGGGTTTGATCTTGTATCCTCTTGATAAAATCAAGCTAATAAAATGTTTGTCTTGTCTTGTCTTGTCTTTTACGATACCTACTTACATAAAAAATCGATGTAGTTAAGTATTTACCGATTGTAATTTTCCGAAGTTAGTGTATTCTGAAAGTCCGGAAAAATTAGGACGCATGGTAACCCTGTTGCTTCTGTGCTTAGATTATTTTACGTTATCTGCGTCTCGTTCTTACTGGACCCGTATGACAGAGACAAAACACTGAATAACATAGGTATCTGTCTTAATGATATGCCATTACTGATGATTGAGTCAGTAACATTAGACGTAACGATGACGTAGTGATATAGGTTACCTACTGTACTGTAAACGGTATAACTTCATTGATAGTAATTGTTCCGTTGACTGACTGACTTGTCATCAGCGCTCCCAAACCCTTGGACCTAGAAAGCTGAAAGTTTGCTTAGACGTTCCCTTTACGGTGTAGACAAGGGAAGCGGAAATAACTGCTCACATTGTGCTTAAGAGGTTTCTGCTAAGACTGGATTGAGGGATTATGGTGTCCAGTTGACGACTTTGTACGGAACCCTTGGTGCGCGAGTCCGACTCGCGCTTGGCCGGTTTTTTTGTTAGTTATTCTGTTATTCAGGGTGGAGACAATATTCAACAAATCGAACAAAAAAATCGGTGTAAGTAATTTACTGTTCTTGAGAATAGTGGAAATAACCCGATTTTGTTTTATTTTGCATTTTACTCAACGAAATCCCTACTTACTAATATTATAAATGCGAAAGTAATTTTGTCTGTCTGTCTGTTACATTTCCACGCTTAAAACACTGGACCATCCAGATAATTTCAGTCCTGGGATTAGGACATAGGTAGGTACCTGACCTGACTAATGGCAGTTATACCAGAAAATTGCAGTATAGTTCCCGCGGGATAGCCATAATCGAATTCTGCACTTAAAATACAATATAATACAATACAAATACTCTTTACTGAACACCACAAATCAGTACAAAACAATACAGAAACCAAGAACAAACGGAGTCACGAGCCAGAGCTAGTAAAACGTACAGTCAAGGGCATAAAATAGTATATGTCCGTTACCAAGACTTTACGCCACAACCACAAACAATAAGGTACACATATATTTGACGTGATAGCAGAGGCGTCTCTAGCCCATGTGGCGCCCGTGTGCAACCAGTACCCTGGCGCCATAACACGGGCGCAGGGTCTTTGAGAGCGCCGGCGCCGCGAGCGACGCATCTTTGGAGGTGTCGCATTAGAGGGCGCTCGGCGCCCCCTTAGACCCGGCGCCCGTGTGCGCCGCACACCCTGCATCATAGGTAAAGACGCCTCTGCGTGATAGCTGTATGTATCGATATTTCTGCCCTCGACTGTGAGCACCACGTGTCACTTTGTCGACGACCTATAAGAAAGAAAAGTTAAAAAACTTCCAGTCTGAGAGATATACTATATTATATATATACTATATATACCATTGAATACTATATTGTTGTCCTTCTAACAGTTCTAAGCAGAATGTTGAAGGTAATCTACGTATTTGCATCAAACAGGTTTATATTTGCACCTAGATCTTATGAAGTTCTAACATTAAAATTCAATGCAAAGTTTACGCATATTGGCATTGACATCATCTCTACATAGTATAAAATAAAGTCGCTTTCCATCGTCTGTCTGTCTGTCTATCTGTCCGTCCCTATGTACGCATAGACCTTTAAAACAACGTAACCGATTTTGATGCGGTTTTTTTTAAATAGATACCTAGAGTGATTCAAGGGAAAGGTTTATATGTTTAATTGTACGCAGACGGAGTCGCGGGCAGAAGCTAGTTAATTAATATTTCATTCCATGGCGAGGTTTCAAATGTTTCAAATTATTTTCAAACTAGCTGTTGCCAGCGACTTCGTCTGCAAAGAATTCGTTTATCGCTATCCCGCGGGAACTACGCAATTTTCCGGGATAAAAAGTAGCCTATGCGCTATTCCAGACTTTTCTCTACCTATGTGCCAAATTTCATCCAGATCCGTTGGGCCGTTCTGGCGTGATTGAGTAAGTAACAAACAAACATCCATCCATCCATCCATCCATCCATCCATACTTTCGCATTTATAATATTAGTTAGATAAATTAAAATAATTTTATTCGCATTAATAAGTCAGTACCTGGATGACCGAGCTCTGCTCTGTATTATTTTAGTATGTTTCTAAAAATGAAACCTAGCTAGATCGATTTATTGCCCCCGAAACCCCCTGCATGCCAAATTTCATGAAAATCGTTTCAGCCGTTTCCCAGATCCAGAATAGACAAGAATATTCAAAGTATTAGATCAGATTTATAGAAATGTAAGAGAGCATTCAAATGACGTAACCTTTAAAAATCTGAGTGAAACGAAACGTTTTTTGGCATTGGCAACACTGCTTGGAATATGGCACGCGCGCTGTCGCACGTAATCACCACCAAGTTCAGAATGTTTGCGTCTCGCTCCCACAGCCGACCGACCACTGACCTGCATGGATCAAGTACGAGACAAAGCTATACAAGACATATAGTGCTATCTCACTTTAACGCATAAATTGCTGCTTTGATTGAGTCGAACGTAGGGTGCGTTCAGTATAATTGTGTCACTCGGTCTCTGTCTTTCAATAGATACAGCTATAGTAGTAACACAGTACTGGCAGTATGCTGCTCTCTGTGGGCTAGTAAAACAAATTTGTGTTGTGCAAGCGAGTCAGAGTACTTGAGTCTGGCGGTCGTATTATTACGACTAAAGTGATGAAATGAACTAATTTCCGCATACGAGACTGAAAACGAGAAATTACCAATTAAATGCCTAGTAAACTGTGGAAGACTTATTCGTAGTATATTTTGTGGACTTTACTGTGATTTTTACTGATAAATTCGATTAACGAGCCGAGTTGCTTCGGAAAAACGCGCTGTTCGCGGAAAATATTTCCAAAGCTTAAAGAAAAACAATAAAATTGAACGTTCGCAAAGGGTGTCTTCGAAACGGTGAGTGTTATGGTTTTTTATTATAAACTGCGAGGTGGTGTAACACTTATGAGATGTAATGCACTGTCCATAGAATTTGATCGCCCCCAATTCTATTGTGCCCGTTTATGCTTTTGTAAAATAGCAGCGAGTTTGAAGCGTAATATTATTTAATCTGTCACTTTTGTTTTTTTTTTATTTGTTTTAAAAGGCTTAAGAATTGTGCGAATATTCTTATTTTGTATTCACTTTACTTGTAGTCTATAAATCTCTTTTTTAAGATCAAGGATTTCAGATGGTTAAAATTAAATTAAGCATTTACCTTCGTACTTACTTGACTGTTTTGGAATCGTATGTATGCTTACTATTACGTATATTGATTGAACTTTGATTCTAAAAACTGGGTTAATTACAAATGAATACCACATTGATAAAAAATAATCACCTATTAATTATTATTGTATTTATCCTAATTCCCTAAAATTACAACGACACTGTTTTTTTCTGTCACAATAGATTATTTTTCTATTCAGCCTTTTATAATCATGTATAGAAAAAAAAGCTAGTTAAGTTTTTTTTTTTAAATAAGCTTGCATTTGCCATGGTCATTCCTGATAGTGAAGTAATATAAAAAAATTAAGCATGCTTGTTCCGTATAATTTGAACTGCATTTCTTGCAATGGCTGGGTGGTCCCAATTGGTCCATCTAGGGCCTGTTGCACCACTGTCTGTAAAGTTCCAGCTATCTCAAGTGTCAGTTATCAATGATTTATTTATTGATGACGTCTCTGTCTGTGTCGTAGTAATAAATAGAGACAGAATCTTAGATAACTGATACTTAAGACAACTGAAACATCACAGAGAGTGGCGAAACAGGCCCAGGTTTCACCACTGTCTAGTAATAGTGGCAGATATTTGTGATGCTGAGTCTGTTCCTTCAAAACAAAAGATGTCAAGTATCATTGATATCTGACTCTCGAGGTATTCACAATTTTCAGGAACATAACTTAGTCAGTAATCATCAGACAACAACCCTAGTCAGTAGCCATGACTATGAAGCTAGAGGTCCTGTGTTCGAATCCCAGTAGGGGCAGACATTCTTTGTATGATGAATACGAATGTTTGTTCCCAAGTCATGGATGTTTATCTGTTACCTGGTTCCCATATTACAGATTAGCTCAATTAGTGTAATTGGCCCATGATATGTACATATGTATTTTAATCACTTAAGCATAAGCATGTAGCCTTTAATGTAAGTACAGTGTTTACAGTAATGCGAGATACCAAATATTATGATGATACAACTTTGTATGGAAAGCGAGAATTATTTTTGCTCCTCAGTGTATATATATTTTGTTAGTAACCCTAACATCACTTGTAGTAATACAAATCTCATGCGAATTTCCAAACATTATTTCTGCCTCATCTCTATCATAGAAGAATATTCATACAAAATGTAGATTTTTTTAGCGCCAAGGTTTTGTTTGATAAGTTAAGACTTATACATACCTATGTACGTAGGTATTAAAATAAAAAAGCAAGAGCAAACATAGCAAAGCATAGTAATAAATAAATAACTTGGGACAATCAACACCAATTGACCTAGTCCAAAACTAAGCAAAGCTTGTAATATGGTTACTAGACAACGTACATACTTATATAAATAAATACATATTAAGAGCCTGTTACCACTCTCAGTTAAGTTCTGGTTAATCTTAAGTGTCGGTTATATATGCTGTCGTCTGTCTGTTTCATAGTAAGAAATAGAGAGGGAATGATAGATAACTGACACTTGTGATAACCAGAACTTAACTGAGATCTGACATCCAAGACTCAAACAGACATTCGTATTTTTCATACAAATATCTGCCCCGACCGGGTATCTAACCCGGGACCTCAAGCTTCATAGTCAGGTACCACTGGGCTATCCCGTAGTCCGTGGCTTGATAAAAGTAGGGTATTGTTAAATCTGATAAACATATTAAAACCACTTGTCTTTAAACAACATACATTTTATAGTGCTATATGTGACATAATATGCACATAAACATTATCGCCTTGTATTTTAATAATATTGAAAAATGTTTAAAATTTTTACAAGATACCCCAAGATTATACTGAAGTTAATGTAAATAAAATAAAATATAGGTAGACCAAAATGATTATAACATTAAATCGAAAGATTTAATAACCCCCCCCCCCCCCACCCCAGGCATTAATCGCGTAATCATTACATTAGTAAATAACTAAAAAAAAACCGGCCAAGTGCAAGTCGGACTCGCGCACCGAGGGTTACGTACAAACCTGTGGAAAATTCACGGTTTTCGCATTTTTTTCCTTTATCTGTGCTATGAGACGTTGCTTCGTACCAAATTTCATGATTCTAAGTTCACGGGAAGTACCCTGTATGTTTTGATTCCCTTGCGAGTTTCGAAAATTTGCGGAAATTTGCGCGGGAAAAGAAGCAACTGGTAACATTCTATGTTTTTTCTTAACTCCCAGAACAGCATGGAAAATAGTTTTATTCTTTTATTATTTATGTTAAATATTTGTAGTCAACAAAAGTAAGGCCTTACCATGACGTCTTAATGCGATTCAGTTTAGGTTCGCTCGCTGTCAGATTCATACTAAAAGTGACAGCTAAAACTTGAACTGAGTCGGAATTAGGACGTCATGGTAGCCCCTTTACTTGCACTGTCATCCATCCTACATAATGTTGTCCAAATTTAATTTCTGCCAATCCGAACGCTTTAATAAAAACTCTGGTTCCCTGTTAGCTATCCCATCCTTATGGTTTATAAAACACATGAATAAAGTTTTGAGTTTGGGTCTGTCTGGGCAATTATGAAGCCTGGAGTTGGCTCGGCACTTAGTTTTTTGTGGGCACTTCAGGATAATGACCTTCTTGGTAGCTGGGCGGGTCCGGTGTTTGATTTACTGCTGTTCTTGAAAGTGCGAGCTTTAATAGACATGCGGTACACAAATCACGTCTATGTCCCGGGTATACAGAGCCTAAGGTCACCTAAGGCCTCGTTGAACGTGATTGTGGGTGTATAGGAAACGGAATCATAATAGTGACGGGGGATTTTCGCCCATTCCCACGGGCTTTTGTCATTTGCGCGGGAAGAGAAGCAACTGCTGCATTCTATCCCCCTTATTCATAAACGCACTATAGGCCTCTGTTAACTTAGTAATCGTTTGTCCTTATCTGTCACTTTGACATTTACCTTTCACAGATAAGGACAAACGATTACTAACTTAGCAGAGGCCTATAGTGCGTTTATGAATAAGGGGGTAAGTATTTATGCTTAAAGGGGGGCTTAAGAGTTATTAAGAGGCTGACAACACCAAATTTTGTTGAAATTGATGTTATTTAAGCACTTTTTTCAGAAAAACTACACACAAAAAAAATATATGTTAATTTTCATCATATTTTATTTCAAATGCGATGGGCGGACTCAATAGGAACAAAATCGGCTCGATAGAAAATAATTGCAAAAATTGGTCTTAAAATCATCATTAAACGGTTCTGTGTCTTTATTTTTTCGACGTATGGGTATGCAATTAAAAACATGAAGTCAACATATTCATACCTAAACGGCTAACGAGTCATATTTCTCAAATAATCCATACCTTTTTTTATTTCTTATTATTTGTGTCTTATTTCCAAGATTTTAGACGCGCGCCAAGGTGCCGGAATAGTTTCTTCCCTTTCACTAACAGGCACGAGAACCGTATGTGTGAAGAGTGGCGCTGCTCAAGGTCATTTGCTGTTGACAGCGCCTTAAGATTTATTAAGAGTTTTGATGAAGATGTGATTTTTTAACCCCCGAGCCCGACGCAAAAATGGGTGCTATAATTTTGACATCGATGTCTGTGTATATGTCTGTCTGTTGCATAATATAACGTGATTTGTGTATGTATAATAGCAAGGACCGTAGTTTATGTCAATCCAGTATTACTGTGACTTGACGTATACTGAGTGGTTCGCCTTGACCGTTGGCTACGGAACCCGTTTGCAACGTTCAATGTTACCTCATCCATGCGGGGAGTTAAAGGCCTGCAAGTAGCGTGCAAGGGTAGGCAGCAGTCGGCAGCGGGAGGGCGGCATTAGCATTTGTTGCTGCATTTTGTAAACCTAGCCGTGAAAAAATCAATCAAAATGTTCATTTTGCAAATAGGCCGCCAAGGGCTCTTTTACATGTATTTTTTGAAACTACCAGCGCATTCTGAAAGAGTATTGCCAAGAAAAATGCGTCTCAAGAAACTTGGCAGTCATTTTTTCGAAATAAAATAAATTTACAACAATACTTTAAATTACGTTTATAAAAGAGTTGTATAAGGTCCCCAAGTTATATTATTTGTACCTTAAATTATATTAGTATGTTATGTAATTTTGCAAATAAACCGCCAGCGGCACTACCAGCGCATTCGGAAAGACCATCATTGCCAAGAACTGGTGTTTTCCGTTCCTTTCCATTTGCCTTTGTAAACAAACCAATTTCATCTTAATTCCGGCACAATCACTCATTGCATGCAATCAGCATCGCAGCCACCGGAATGTTGAAGAATCGTGTGTACTATAAAATGGGGTGAGTAGGAACAAATTAAGTTCAAACCTCGGTAAAAAAAATCCTACTAATATTATAAATGCGAAAGTATGTGAGGATGGACGGATGTGACGATGTGAGTGTGTATTGTTACTTCTTCACGCTGAAACGACTGGACAGAGAAGGCTGGTTGGTACCCTAGATTAACATTTTTATGCCGAAAAATTGCATAGTTCCCGCGGGATAGCGATAAACATGTCAAAGGTCGTAGCTGACAGAGGGGCTACTCCGAAATTCGATTTTCGAAGTTCGTATCACGCTGTCCCTCTCACTCTCAAATTAATAACTATTAGTGAGATCGGAACGGCACGAAACGAATTTCGAAAATCGAATTTCGGAGTACAAGGCCAGAGTCGTGACGTTAATAATTATTTCAGAATTTTACTAATTCTACGCGGACGAAGTCGCGGGCAGAATTTAGTATTTTTGTGTGGCAATTTTATTTTTATTGGTAAAAAATGTTCCGGCGGCATGAATTTTAGTCTTGTAAATGATTATCTGTCCTGTCGTTTAGTTTCATAGTTTAAACAATAAAGTCACTCCGTAGTGGGGTCAGAACTCAGAAGGGATAGGAACAAAAAAAGTTACAATAATAAATTACCAGAAAAAATGATAATCTGTGTTATTACAAAAAAGTTAATCACGTGTCAAAAAAATAATCTATTGCAAAATCAACCTTAAATCAATGGATTAATTCTCAGACACGCGTTCAACGTCTGTCTAACTTTTTTGTAATAACACCGAATACTTATGTCTAAACTAGCTGTTGCCTGCGACTTCGTCTGCGAAGAATTCGTTCATCGCTATCCCGCGGGAATTTTTCGTGATAGAAAGTAGCCTATGCGCTATTCCAGACTTTTCTCTATGTGCATCCAGATACGTTGGGCCGGTCTGGCCTTATATTCCTAAATTCGATTTTCGAAGTGCGTTTCGTGCCGTTCCGTTCTCACTGATAGTTATTAATTTGAGAGTGAGTGGGACGGCGTGATACGAACTTCGAAAATCGAATTTCCCTTGAGTAACAATCAAACATCCATCCAATGATATTTCATAGTATAGATATGTTACGTTCCTAGTAAATTGCGTTTGAAAAACGTTCCCTCTGTCAACTGTCACATTGACTGCCACGGACTACTCAAACTATGGCTTGTTTGAGGCAAATGACACAATTGGGTCATTTATGAATCTTCAAATCGGGCGCGGTAGTGACATATCTACTCCCAGTTTATATGTAATATCATTGCATCCATCCATCCATACTTTTGCATTTATAATTAGTTAGTAATGCCCTAAAGCGTTTGCGAGATGGCGCTACTATCGTGCGCGGTGCCAATAGCTGATACCTATAACGAATGTAACAGGTTGATTTGAACCAGCATTGTGGCTGCAAGGTCAGTCCTATTCGTCCAATCGTGCTCTCAATTACAGAACGAAGAGGGTCGTTATTCAGTTACACCACACTCCATTCAGGATCCAATTAGACAGGGAAAATGGTTATACTGCAATTTTCAACGTCACTCTATAAGTTCCCAAACCCAGTCTGAAATAAAGTATTGAATAAACAAAATCAAGTCTACAGGATGACTTCTAAGACGTGAACAGAAACCACATTTTCCACGACATCGTCACATGCAACCATCCATCCTCACAAACTTTCGCATTTATTATTTACGACCCGCCCCGGCTTCGCACGGTATATTATGCATGTATTATACATGTACGCCTTCCTCTTGATTCATTCTATCTATTAAAAAAAACCGCATCAAAATCCGTTGCGTAGTTTTAAAGATTTAAGCATACATGGGCACATAGGGACATAGGCACAGAATATATAATAGTACTAACGTACAGAATGGCCACGCTCCGCCCCGCACCGATTCGAGTTACCCCACCCCTCAAGCGCAGTCTGCCGGAAAGCTGCTGGCAACTAGTAGGGCTCGCAACGCGATGTATGTCGGCCGCACGTCGCAAGTTCGGGAACCTATCCTACCTACTTCATTTTATAAAACATTAGAAAATTAATGCTCTCTGAAATTATCGCGATTAATACATGAAATAACTACAGAATCATTCGCTTAAGTTTGTTGACGTACATCTATTGTAATTGAAAATAATAATGCTTAAATACACAGACGGACACATTTTAAGTAAGTTTAAATGAACAGATAACGATTAAGTACATTTATTTGCGCACATCTAAGCCATATCTTCATTATAAGTACCTATGTTTATGTCATTGGTAGTACTTATAGTACTAGGTTTTTGCAATAGACAGCCCTGTGTATCTTACGCACACATTGACGCGTGTACAGACGACGTCGTGCCTGTGTTCATTTCAGAACGCGGATTCTGTACGTCGTGGCCGCCGTGTGACATAGGGACAGAAAAAGCGACTTTGTTTTATACTATGTAATGACTAGCTTCAGCCCGCGACTTCGTCCGCGTTGAATTAGACTTAAGAACTGATGTTGATAGTATTGCGACTCTAGGCAACTAAGACCTTTAACATGTTTATCGCTATCCCGCGGGAACTTAGCAATTTTCCGGGATAATAAGTAGCCTATGTTTTAATCTAGGGTATACCAGCTATCTACGTTCCAAATTTTATCCAAATCCGTCCAGTCGTTTTAGCGTGAAGAACTTCGATCAACAATGATTTGATCGAAGTTCTTCCCCTGCACGTCTAGCACGACAGCGCACAAGAGTCGCGTCGCGCGCGAGATAAACTGCCTCTTTTTCTTATTCCTAATTCTAGATAGAGACGGACAATCTATCTCGCGCGCGACGCGACTCTTGTGCGCTGTCGTGCTAGCCGGCCAGACGTATTTTCGCATCGAATCATCGTCGTCAATCTGTTCCCGCAGATGATTATGTTTAGATGATTATCATAAGAGTTCCGATTACAGCAATGTGAATGGGAGTCGGGTGGCGTGTTATGTAAATACAACAGTGTCGTGGCCGTAGTGGCGGCTCCTTTAGTATATTATCACGAACGTGTGATACTGAAATAAAGTCTCATCGTCTCCTATATACGTCCCACTGCTGGGCTTCCTCTCAGAATGAGAGGGCTTGGGCTATAGTTTCCACGCGGGCTCAGTGCGGATTGGGAACTTCGCACACCATTGAATCGCTTACAATGTGTGCAAAGTTTCCTCGCGATGTTTATCCTTCACCGAAAAGCTCACCGAAATTTGAAATGTAATTTCGCACATAAATTCCGAAAACACACCGTAACTTCCATGCTGGAGGCTTATTGTCTAACTCGCTCACAATCGCCATCGTGTTCATTTTGACAGTTCTTGTATGAATGTGACAGCTAGCTGAGCCTCTAGTGTAAGTTTTCGCATTTAAAAACGTCTCGAACGCGTTCACGTAAACGTCTCAATTACTATGGAATAATTTGCAGCGCCACTTGCGGATCGAAACGGCAACAAGCTGTTCTCATAGTATTTGACATTTTAACGCAAACGCGGCCGAGACGTGTTCTGTGACCGAAAACTTACACTAAGCATACTGATTCCGATGTCAATTGTCAGCCCATACACGAACTGTCAAAATGAACACGATGACGATTGCGAGCGAGTTAGACAATAAGCCCACTGATCTGGGAGTGATGAGAAAACATAGAATGTACCAGTTGCATCTCTTCCCGCGCACTTAAAAGCTCATCGAGGGAACCGGCGCTAATCTAAGGAATCATGTCATAGGCGATGCTAGCAACCCATCACTATTTTGATTCCCCTTTCCACCTATACGCCCACAATCATGCTAAACGTGGCCTTTAGGTCTGGTTACCTGCCCTATCTACCCCGTAAGGGATAAAGACGGGATTTATGTACGTATATATTCTAATCAAGTGGCCTATTTGATTATTGTTTAAGAGGGTGCATCCGTGCTGAGCGCGCAACGTCGCATTTTTGGCGATTTATTGCGATTATTTCACAGAAATTGAATGAAAGTATCAAATGTCCGTCTGTAGTGCACTTCGTTTTTAGTGTATTACTGTGTCCAATGCAATGATTAATGGTGATGGACTTTTATTTTCGTATTAAAGGGATAAAATACTATATTTCGTTTAATAAGAAAATAAAAGTCCATCACGATGAATTATTGCATTGGACTCTAAAATGCGAAAGTTTGTGAGAATGTATAGATGTTTGTTACTCTTTCACGTCAGAACGGCCCAACGAATCTGGATGAAATTCGCCACATAGATAGAGAAAAGTCTGGAATAGCACATAGATTACTTTTTATCCCGGAAAATTGCGTAGCGATAGCGATAAACGAATTCTTTGCAGACGAAGTCGCGGGAAACAGCTAGTAAATTATAAATTAAATAACTGACAGTTGCTATTTGGTATTTTAAATACTACATTCACAACTTACAATCACTTCCTGGTTGAATCAGTGCAATTCGTCATTATTTACATTGGATCTATACATAGACAGGCATTGTGTTGTATGTAAGAAATCTATTGTCATCTTATGTATATGGAGGGGACACTATGTTTGGTAAACATGATAGGTATTGTACAAATAACAGAGCTGCCATTCGATACTCCAATATCGATAAAGAGTATCGATAGTTTGAGAAAAGACAACAAGTATCGATAAGGCGAAAATATAAGGAATCTTATTATAGGCGATGCTAGCTACCCATCACTATTTTGAACCGCAACCACGGTAAACGCGGCTTTTACGTCTTGTTGCCTTACTGTCTACCCCTTTAGGGAAAAAGACGTGATTTATGTATGTACAAGCTGTTGCCAGCGACTTCGTCTGCAAAGAATTCGTTTATCGCTATCCCGCGGGAATTTTCCGGGATAAAAAGTAGCCTATGTGCTATTCCAGACTTTTCTCTATCTACATATGTGCCGAATTTCATCCAGATTCGTTGGGCGGTTTTGGCGTGATTGAGTAACAAACATCCATCCATCCATCCATACTTTCGCATTTATAATATTAGTTAGATTAGATAAGATGTGTGTTTGTAAAACAATAAATTATATTCGGGTCATATTATTGTTTAATTAAAAAATAACGAAGCATTGTCAAACATTGAGATGGTATCGCGTCGGCCTCAGAGCGAGGACGCGGGTTCAAATCTGTTGGATTGCACAATATTTAGTCTCATCTGTTTCAACACTCACTGATGTACATACATAAACACAATAAATTACGTTTTTTTATCCTTTACAGGGTAGACAAAGCCTAAGGTAACAAGACCTAAAAGCCACGTTTAGCGTGGTTGAAAATAATGATGGGTTGCTAGCATTGCCTATATGACACATAAATATATAACATGATTCCTATTTTCACCCATTTCCTTGGGCTGGGCTTTTGCGTGCGCGGGAAGAGAAGCGACTGGTAAATTCGGTTTTGATTTGTTCCCAGACCAGCGTGGATTGTAATAGGTTTTGTAATACATTTAATTAACTTCCTATGCTATTAAAAAACCAATTAAAATCGAATCTGTTGCGTTCTTTTTGTACACATTGCTTATTATTTTATTACAAAAGCAATTCTCAGTTCAAATGAAGTAGCTTTAATAGCTACTGGAACCTATTCGCAAAAAAATGACGTGGTAAAATCGCATTTTTGGACAAGTACTCTGCTAGCTTACTACGTAACTCGCTCGCGATCGCGATAGTGTTCTTTTGACAGTTCTTAGCCTCTAGTGTAATTTTTCGCATATAAAAACGTCTCGAACGCTTTCACGTAAACATCTCAATTACTATGGAAAAATTGGCAGCGCCACTTGCGGATCGAAACGGCAACAAACTGTTCTCATAGTATTTGACATTTTGACGTAAACGCGTTCGAGACGTATTTTGTGACCGAAAATCTACACTAAGCATACTTGTATGAATGTGACTGATTCCGATGCCAATTGTCAGCCCATACATGAACTGTCAAAATGAACACGATTACGATTGCGAGCGAGTTACGTAATAAGCTAGCTCAAGAAAGTGCCCGTGGTCCACCCAGGTGGACTAGGCAGGTGGACCACGACCGACGACTGGGAAAATCATCACGACACTTGGTGTGAGGTTCTACTGCGACCAGGGGCCTTACCATGACGTCTTAATGCGAATCAGTTTAGGTTCGCTCGCTGTCGGATTCATACTAAAAGTGACAGCTAAAACCTGAACTGAGCCGGAATTAAGACGTCATGGTAAGGCCTAGCATGGAATTGTTTGAAAACTCGGAAATTACAAATAACTTAGTGGGTATACACATACATAGGTGGAAAGGAGAATCAAAATAGTGACGAGTTGAGCCGCGTAGGCATGATTCCTAAGTTTTTCGTCGATTTTCTTTTTCATTTAAATTTTCTGAAATTGTGTTAGGTAGGTGAGTTCGAATCCCGGGCTCGCACCTCTGAGTTTTTCGGAATTTATGTGCGATATCTCATTTGAAATTTACCACGAGCTTTTCGGTGAAGGAAAAACATCGTGAGGAAACCTGCACACAAATGCGAAGCAATTCAATGAAGTGTGTGAAGTTCCCAATCCACACTGGGCCCGCGTGGGAACTATAGCCCAAGCCCTCTCATTCTGAGAGGAGGCCTGTGCCCAGCAGTGGGACGAATATAGGCTGGAGATGAGATGATGAGTTAGGTACCATCAGCCAAATATGTGGTCTACCACCCTAAGGTTAAAATTCCTTTGCACGTCTCAATATATAACGTCGATAAGACAGGCTGTCAACTTGAAAGTTCGGCTTTAGCGACATTTTCATTTGATAGGAAGTTGGATGAAAAGTGGTAGACCACTTATTTGGGTCGTACTTATTCAAATAAAGATAAATACTGAGCCTCTAGTATAAGTTTTCGCATATAAAAACGTCTCGAACGCGTTCACGTAAACGTCTCAATTACTATGGAAAAATTGGCAGCGCCACTTGCGGATCGAAACGGCAACAAAGTGTTCTCATAGTGTTTGACATTTTAACGCGAACGCGTTCGAGACTTATTTTGTGACCGAAAATTTACACTAAGCATACTGTTGGAAATACTATGCGTACACGTTTAGTATAAAATCATTGACTGTATGTTTCATGTTACCTACCATACCATTGTTTTTCTCAAATGTACGAGTATTGTAGGTAACTCCATGTGTATCGAATGTGTAAATTAATGTTTCTCCCTCTCTCTTTCTCTCCCTCAAATCTATTGGAATACTGTGGTATTTTAATTACGTTGATAAAACAAGGAAATGGTAACAATATAGCATTTCGTCGATCGACCTGCCATTTCCAGGAACTAAGTACATAATATCAAATATCATTATGTTGGTTTTCAATTTCCTATACAATATGTTCACGGTCACATTCTTTGCTTGATTAATTAATAAGAAAGGGAATAAGTTGGGTGCGGGTCAGAATATATAAAGTTGTACTTTTGTTGACTGTACTTGCGTTGTCCTACATATGTGAAACAAATTTCAAGTCAATCGAACAAACCGTTGAAGAGTTCTCACCAGCGGATACGGTCCTGGTTGGGTTACCATCCACTTCCAGATTATCATATTGTCATCTAACCTACCAGTGGCGTGGCGTCCATAGAACTCGATTCCCACTCGCTTGCCTATTTTAAGGCAGTTGGGCAATTTATTGTGCAGAATTAGAGGAAAAGGCTAGTTAAGTTCTCTTCGGCTTGTCTTCTGATATACTTGACGCCACGCCACTGTAAACTACTCAAGTATGCAAAAATTCAGCTCGATCGGTTGAAGATATCTGCTTCAAAATTGAGTCGCAAGATTCCACCCGGACAAACATACATTGCGAGTTAATAAAAAGCTTGTAAAAAATTACTAAAAACAAATAGGCAAATTAACGTCCTTTATTATTATTTTTATTTCAATTTAGAGTCAATAGTTTATATCTTTCACGCTGGTTTCAGAGCAAAGAAAAAACATAAATTATTACGAAAAAAGCAAAATCAGCCTATATGTAGCGTGACGTCGATTTTTTTTATATAAGAGGGGGCAAACGAGCAGACGGGTCACCTGATGGAAAGTAATCACCATCGCCCATGGACACCTGCAAGACTTGGGGAATCACAGGTGCGTTGCCGACCCTTTCAAGAACAGGAAGGCTCGCTTTTTAAAGATCCCTAAGTTGTACCGCTCAGGGAATGTTGCAGCAGGAAGTTGGTTCGATTTTATGTCAACGGCACGAAATGTACCGGGTCTGATTATAACTAGCTTCTGCCCCCGACTTCGTCTGCGTAGAATTAGCAATTGATATGTTTATCGCTGTCCCGCGGGAACTACGCAATTTTCCAGAATAAATAGTAGTCTATGTGTTAATCTAGGCTACCAGCTATCTCCCTTCCAAGTTTTATCCAAATCCGTCCAGTCGTTTCGGCGTCAAAAAGGAACAAACATACACACTCACATGTCACATCCATCCATCTATCCTCACAAACTTTTGCAATTATAATATTAGTAGGATTACAAGTGTTTTGTACCTACCTATTAATAACACATGGTACCGCGGGGGGTATTCCTAACATGCTGAACTAAACACATGTTGTTCTTCGAATTTTGATGAGTATTATTAGTATTATTAGTACTTACTATAAGATACGAATAGGAGGCGGCCTTCACCCATTTGTTTAATGGATAAAATATATTTTATATCAAATTTAGTTCCTTGAAAGAACATATCGTTAGAGGGTTGGTTAAAAAAATCTTGACCGAACTATGTTTATTTAGAATCCAGTATAAACAAATCTCTCATTCATCATTCGTTGGTTTTTTACATAGATGGACAGACATAAAATGAAAATAAGATTTTTTTATACATACATATACCATTTTCATTCTTACCTGTCCTATTTGGTAAACAAATTTCTAACCTCAAAACGTCTAATTTTTTTATTTTTTAACTATTTCATTGTAAATAAAGGAACTGGAGATAAAATATCAGCAAAATTATGTACAAAATATTACCTCAGGTTTATTTGATAACATAATACACCTATTATTCTTTACAAAAATTTGCACATTGAGGTTAGAATTTTGTTTACCAAATAGGACAGGTAAGAATGGAAGTGGTATAGTATATCATATAGTATAGTACTATAGTACTATACTTTTTTATCTGTCTATGCGAGTAACCAGTATAAAATGACCTCACACTGCCTACATTTTGTTTGCAAGACGTGGTTCTAACGGTACGTAACTAGCATTTGCCCGCGACTCCGTCTGCGCAAAATCGCTATCCCGCGGGAACTATGCAATTTTACGGGATAAAAACTATCCAATGTCCTTCCCCGGAACTCAAACTGTCTGTATACCGAATTTCATCTAAATCGGTCCAGCGATTTAGTAGTAGGGATTGTTACTATTAGACATCTTTATTTTAACTTTAAAATCCGTGACCTATTCGTAAAATTAACGTTGCATCATAAAACTATAATATTAACATAACTGCACATTAATCATCTGTTAAACTACCAGTTAACCTAAAAGAAAAACAATGGCGAGTTAAACAAATTTGCGCAGCTGTGGTTAGAGTAATTTAAACTCTATTGTTTGCTGACAAGGCTTATGACGGCTTGGGGTCACGCCATTGGGGTGACCATGACGATAGCATATTTATTTTATGATTAATAATTTAGATAGATTATGGGATAATCTAGTATTTCAATCAATCAATCATACAGTCTGTCTGGGAACTTCACGGTATTAAGGCTGGGCGGTTTTGGATGAAATTTGATGTGTACACGACCCAGGACTGTTGAGCACACACCACTTGTCATAATTTAGACACACAAATTACAAAAAGTCAGAAGTGCTAGCCCGGGCTCGAACCCACTACCCTCTGCGAGGCCATAGGTGAATCCAGGCTATCAGGCTATCACGGCTTTTTTAAATTATTCTATCTAAAATCGCATTAAAATCTGTAGCATAGTCAATGATATTACATATAAACTGGTAGTAGATATGTCACTACCGCGCCCGAGTTGAAGACTCATAAATGACCCAATTGTCTCAGTTTACCTCAAACAAGCCACAGGTATGAGTAGTCCGTGACAGTGAATGTGACAGTTGACAGAGGGAACGTTTTTCAAACGCAATTTACTAGGAACGTAACATATCTATACTATGAAATATCATTGAGCATAGTTTAAAACAGGGTTTCTTAAAGTGGGTCCATGAACCCCTTAGGGGTCCGTGGTCCATAAGATGTGTGCTAGGGGTCCGCAGCAACTCAGATAACCTTTAACATATTTACTTAGAGATTAAAAAAAAAATACTTAATTTTTATTGTGTTATGTTGAAGAACCATGGTCACCCTAGTACAGGTGTTCGGCCTATTTTCATATCGTATAGGTGCATTGATAAGAGGGCGTTGACCCTGCATCCGAATATAGACGGAAGTAAGCTTGTATTGAATCTGGATTTTTACATATACATACACAAATCATGTATATATCCCTCATGGGGTAAACAGACAGAGCTTAAGGTAACAAGACCTAGAGGCCACGTTTAGCGTGATTGTGGGCGTATAGGTGGAAAGGGGAATCAAAATAGTGATGGGTTGCTAGCATCGCCCATAACATGACTCCTAAGATTTTCGCCCGTTCCCTCGATGGGCTTTTACGTGCGCGGGAAGAGAAGCAATCGGTACCTACATTCTGTGTTTTTGAAGTGAAAACTTCTTTAGGGTGCTGGGCACTATTTTGGATGGGTAAAAAATGTTAAACTCGCGTCAGACGTAAGACGAAGGGAGATTTTAAGTACCAGGGTATCAGGATCCTGTTAAGAGCTTATTATGAAATACGAATGAAGCTAGTCGCGTTCGATTTTTTTTTTTACGTGAATAGGAAGGCAAACGAGCAAGTGGGTCACCTGATGGTAAGCGATCACCACTGCCCATAGACACCCGCAACCCCGGAGGGATTGCAGATGCGTTGCCAACCTAGAGGACTTAGATGAAATGCCTCTTGTGCCCGTAATTTCCCCGGCTGTCTTACTCTCCACACCGGAACACAGCAGTGCAAGCACTGCTGCTTAGCGGCAGGATTAGCGAGTAAGATGGTGGTAGCGATCCGGACCGACCTTGCACAAGGCCCTACCACCCGCAAAAGCGTTTTTGAAGCGTACATACTTTAACGTATGAGCGTTTGGCCTAGTGCTATAAGGTGTGGAATAACAGTGCGTTCTCTCAGGTGACCGCAGTTCAAATCTCGTGTATTTTTTCTTTTTGCGCGAGTGTGCGTGTGTAGTTTTCACTTCTGCCGGCGCTCCCGCGGAGTGCTACCCGGTGTTTTTTCTTTGCTCCTAGACCAGCAGCACAGAATATATAATAGTACTAACGTACAGAATGGCCACGCTCCGCCCCGCACCGATTCGAGTTACCCCACCCCTCAAGCGCAGGCTGCCGGAAAGCTGCTGGCAACTAGTAGGGCTCGCAACGCGATGTATTTCGGCCGCACGTCACAAGTTCGGGAACCTATCCTACCTACTTCATTTTATAAAACATTAGAAAATTAATGCTTTCTGAAAGTATCGCGATTAATACATGAAATAACTACAGAATCATTCGCTTAAGTTTGTTATCGTACATCTATTGTAATTGAAAATAATAATGCTTAAATACACAGACAGACACATTTTAAGTAAGTTTAAATAAATAGATAACGATTAAGTACATTTATTTGCATACATCTAAGCCATATCTTCATTATAAGTACCTATATTTATGTCATTGGTAGTACTTATAGTACTAGGTTTTTGCGATAGACAGCCCTGTGTATCTTACGCACACATTGACGCGTGTACAGACGACGTCGTGCCTGTGTTCATTTCAGAACGCGGATTTTGTACGTCGTGGCCGCCGTGTGCCAGCAGGGAAGACCAAAATACATAATGGTTAAAATTGTTCCGGAATATTTTAGCAGTGGGTTAGTATCTGACCCCTACAAAGATTTTTTATTTAAATTATTGACGCGTTTCACTTTGAGCATCGATTGACGTATGACATTTGTCACAAAAAATGTGGATAACATTACAGTGGGAGACAGACAGGCGAGCAAGTGCGACGACTACTCGCCTGTGTGTCAGTCTAAGTACGCGTACTTTTAGAGTAAAGTACAGGCGAGTAAAGTATTTTCATTCTTACCTGTCCTATTTGGTAAACAAAATTCTAACCTTACGTTTCATTTTTGTTATTTTTTAAATATTTCATCGTAAATAAAGTAACTGGAGACAGAATATCAGCAAAATTATTTACAAAATATTGCCTCAGGTTTATTTGATAACATAATACACCTTATTCTATACAAAAATTTGCACATTGAGGTTAGAATTTTGTTTAGCAAATAGCATAGTGCATAGTATGCTTAGTGTAAGTTTTCGGTCACAGAACACGTCTCGACCGCGTTTGTGTTAAAATGTCAAATACTATGGGAACAGTTTGTTATCGTTTCGATCCGCAAGTGGCGCTGCCAAAGACAATATGGTTTACTGCTTCGTGGGCGCTGCCAATTATTCTAACTATAGTAATTAAGACGTTTACGTTAACGCGTTCGAGGCGTTTTTCGTGTCAGAAACTTACACTAGAGGCTCAGGTAAGAATGAAAATACCATAAAGTCGTCGAGCCGTAAGCACGCGAACCGCGAACTTACTCTCTCGTCTGTCACCCACTTTACGAGTTGTTTTTATGCCATTTCGATTTCACACAAATCTATTTCTGAAACTGCATAAAACATTGTGATTTAAGCGTTTTAAGCATTCACGTGCCATGTAAATATCTCGATATACGTCACATCGTTGTTTTGTTGCGAATCAGATATTGACTTGTGATATGTCAATTGAAATTCAAATGTGTTCTATTTTCAAAAAATGCCTTTCAGATGCCTGATTTGTTATTCTGATAACTTGATTCTCGAATGGTGCAATGTTTGTGCATTTTTGAATTGATTTCAAATTTCAATACTTTTAAATTCATAACATGGAGTGATATATCTATTCTATAGAATGGTAATACGTGCCATGCAATTCTTTATTTTTATTTACGTTTTAATTTTGCGATTAACGCGTGGGTTTTAAAATTTTAATTTTATGTTCTTATGATTGTGCTTTTTTATATTTGTACAAGAATAAATAAATAAATAAATATCTTGGGACAATTGACACCAATTGAACTATCCTCAAACTAAGCAAAGCTTGCAATATGGGCACTCGACAACGGATAAACATACTTATATAGATAAATACATACTTAAATACATATTAAACATCCAAGAATGCTTTAAATAAAGGCGTGGTAGCCTAGTGATTTGACCTGTGGCCTCACAAACAGAGGGTCGTGGGTTCGAGCCCGGGCACCTCTGAGTTTCTCGGAATTTATGTGCGATTTTATATTTGAAATTTACCATGAGCTTTTCGGTGAAGGAAAACATCGTGACAACCTGCACACACCTGCGAAGCAATTTAATGGTGTGTGAAGTTCCCAATCCGCACTGGGCCCGCGTGGGAACTATAGCCCAAGCCCTCTCATTCTGAGAGGCCTGTGTCCAGCAGTGGGATGTATATAGGCTAGAGATGATGAGATGACAAGAATGCTTACTTATTTTCGGCTACGGGACGAAACAGCTGTTTTTTTTCTCGCTCTGTGTGAATATTGTCTACTTTCAGTGACCTACAAAGCCACATTGTTTCCGATCATAAAGCATTATGAGCCTGAGCGTTATAACAGTGCGGTCTGGATTTGTACTTTTGTAAGGCAGTGGCGAGCGTCCAGCGGAGCGGGAAGCGGGGCGGGTAGCGGCAAAGTACGGATAGTACAGGATGCTCACATATAGGTACAGTCGCATAAATATCGATACAGCCATCAATGTCAAGTGTATCATCGACATAAAGGTGTCTAGATATTTTTGACGTCTTGCTAACGTACATATATTTACGCCCTTGACTGTACATTACAATGAATTTTGAAAATTGACGTACCTACATAAAAATCATTACTGTTTAAAATAAATACTTTGAGTTTTTGAAATTGCCAGCGGGATGGGGAATAAAGACTTAAACCCACTTGAAAAAGAATGAGTATCTAAAACTTTAATGCCACAAAGAATTGCAGTTATTTCAGACAAAGGCGTCACCAGATATTTCTATTTTATTTTATTGTTTGTAACTTTTACTTAATAAAGAAGAAAGTCAAGAAGTTACCTTATTATAAGAGAATAAGAATAAGAATAAGATACGGAAACACAAACAGAATATTACAAATGGATACTTATTCTAACCAGCCAAATGGTCGCCACTCAGCTATGTGTCACGATAAGATCTAGGATAATGTCGTGACGCTGATTTTCAGTGACGCCAGTTACAGAGGTGGCTGTCACCAGGCACACATCCCAGTACATACTGGTTTACGTTACGAGTATATGTATTATACAAGCTTTTTATCAACTTGCAATGTATGTATGTTTGCCCTGTGGATTTTGCGACTCAATTTTGAAGCAGATATCTTTATCAGATTGAGCTGAAATTTTGTATACTTGTGTAAGTCAGGTAAGATGACAATATAATAATCTGGTAGTTCTAGTGACCCAGCCAGGATCGTTGCTCCGATTGACTTGAAATTTGGTACATACACATGTAGGACGGATGACAATGCATGTACAGTCAATTTTGTACTTCAGTGCACTAATACACATTGGTCCTCGTGGTCCTACCAGTAGGAGAACCGAGCAGGAGCAGAGTGGAAACGCCGGCAAAAAAGCTTGTATTATAGATATGAAATTTTTGACACTTATTTTTTGCCTACAAGAGTAATTTCCTAATAATCATGCATAAAAAATGCGTGTTTTTGCAAACGAGTTTACTAAGTAAAAATCTCTTATTGTTCCAGAGAGGAAGACCTTCTTAGCCCTCGCAACCCAATGACTGATCCATCATGTTCAAGCTACTAGGCGGTCTCAGCGTCTACTTCAAATACCAAGACATCAGGACCGACAATGCGGTCTTCCGTCTCCACAACATCTTCACGACGGTGCTGCTGCTTACCTGTTCCATCATCATCACGGCGACCCAGTTCGTGGGACAGCCCATACAGTGCATAGTGAGCGGGGTGCCGACCCATGTTGTGAACACGTTCTGTTGGATCACTTCCACGTTCGCAATGCCGGATTCATTCGCAAGAGAGGTGAGTTAACCTACTTATTTACACTTGCAGGTGGCGGCACGTAAGTCGAACGTGGTGTACGCCCGCCCGCGAACTCCCCTGCAACTTCCCGCGATACCTTATTTTCGACTACCCCGCATCAACGGTCATCGCTAGACATACGTGCCGGCACTTGTACTTACTGGCTGGGCGCAGTGACCCGAAGGATCTTGGCCTCCGACACCAGACTTCTCCACGCCTTGCTATCCTGGGCCAGCCATCGGCCCCGAGATCCGAGAGCTCCCTTTCGACCAAGTCACCCCAACGGTACCTATACTTCATTTAATTTAGAATGAGAAACCACAATAACATTATATTGCGTGTGGTCAACTATTTCTTACCTAGCAAATAGTACAGTGCTATAGTTTGGCAGCCGCAAAATAAAATTGTTTTAATGTCACTTTATTTGCGTGTCGTCAATTATTACTCTAGTATAAATTGTAAAGAGAGCCGCAATATAATGTTGTTCTGGTTTCTCATTCTAAATTATATGAAGTATAGGACGGCCAACTGGTCTAACGCCCGCTCGGCCGGCCCGAGTACGCTTTTTTTTTAGTTATCGTACTAATATTATAAATGCGAAAGTTTATGAGGACGGATGGATGTGACGATGTGAGTTCGTGTGTATGTTTGTTGCTTCTTCACGCTGAAACGACTGGACGGATTTGCATAGAATTAGGAACGGAGATAGCTGGTACCCTAGATTAAGATGTAGGCTACTTTTTTGTACGGAATATTGCGTAGTTCCCGCGGGATAGCGATAAACATGTCAAAGGTCGTAGCTGCCTAATGTAAGTCTGATTCTACGCGGACGAAGTTGTGGATGCTAATCTAACTAATATTATAAATGCGAAAGTATGGATAGATGGTTGGATGGATGTTTGTTTGTTACTCAATCACGTCAGAACGGTCCAACGGATCTGGATGAAATTTGGCACATAGATAGAGAAAAGTCTGGAATAGCACATATGCTACTTTTTATCCCGGAAAATTGCGTAGTTCCCGCGGGATAGCGATAAACGAATATTTTGCAGACGAAGTCGCTGGCAACAGCTAGTGGTCAATAATTGAAAAACTTTATTTTGGAAATAGGCCGCCAAGGTGCATACATACAATGATATCATACACACGTAAATCACGTCTTTCTTTATCTCTTACCGGGTAGACAGAGCCTAAGGTAACAAGACCTACAGGCCACGTTTAGCATGATTGTGGGCGTGGAAAGCAGTAGTATTAGTAGCATCGTCCATAACATGATTCCTAAGATCGCCCGTGCCCTCGATGGGCTCTTACGTGCGCGGGAAGAGAAGCAACTGGTACATTCTATATTTTTTTTTTGCTCCCAGACCAGCTTTGCCAATGCAGATCTGTAGGCTTATTGTCTAACTCGCTCGCGATCGCCATCGTCTTCATTGTGACAGTACATGTATAGGCTGACAATTGACAATATTTCAAATTTCTTTATGTTCATAAATCAAAAATCATTTCGAGAGAAGCACTTGTAGAACACAAAAAAAATATTTTTGGATTTTTTTCGTACAGTATTTTTTGGAAAAATGAGCAAAATATCTAAAACGGGAAATGACGTCCAGCGGCCGGTCCAATACTGCCATCATAAAAAACCTTGTCTTCCGGGTTTCCCTTTGACATTTACAACTTTCACAACACAAACACTACTGACAGCTGACGGTTAATTCATTCGCACAGCACTCCGCTTTGTTGCCATCGGGAACACTAGATATCTGTTTGCCGGGCAATAATGATAATATTTTTGCAAGTTTTCATTTAAAAACATATTTTTGTGAAGTATTCTGTTTGAGTTTGTCAGCTCGTTTTGACGTTCATTGACGTTGACAACTGCATTCACTGTCAATCTATTTAAGCACAGGTTTTGTCGGTCAATTAATGTAATTAATTCAACGTTTTTTTAAGTGTAAGAAACAAAGCAGTGACGTCATTTCGCTAATACTTGACGTTTGTTACTTACGCCCTTTCTGCTCGAGCAACGATTTAAATGGATTTTTCCACGAAAATACAAGATTTTCACGAATATAAAAAAATATGGGTGTCTTAAAATTGTGCGCTCTTTCCAGCCAGACAATAAAAAGTAGCACTTAAAAAATTGAAATATTGTCAATTGGCATCGGAATCAGCTAGCTGTCACATTCATACAAGAACTGTCAAAATGAACGCGATGGCGATTGCGAGCGAGTTAGACAATAAGCCTACTAAATGTACTAAACATCTCTCCGTCATTAATTGTTGGACTTTGATCTCCAATCGTAACAACCGATGGAAAGATGACCTCCGAAACGAACGTTAAAGTGGTTAAACACAGCTCTGTCTGGTTGACACTCCACAACACTTATCTATTGTAAACTGAATAAAATATCAATCTAAATATTAGAAAGAAATGTCATACGTCGTTGATAGTTCAAATGCGACCAGCCGTTTAGGTTCTAGACTCTATAGACTCTTGAATCTATAGCGTTCCAAACAAACATACATTCACTAGCTTCTGCCCGCGACTTCGTCTGCATAGAATTATACATATAAACTCCTCTTGAATCACTATCTATTAAAGAAACCGCATCAAAATCCGTTGCGTAGTTTTAAAGATTTAAGCGTACATAGGGCCCGACAGACAGACAGCTACTTTGTTTTATACTATGTAGTGATACATACACTCGAAAAACATAACCCTCCTTCTGGCGCAGTCGGGAAAATGGGTTCTCTATTGTTTGCCCGAATTTCATATGAACTAATTTCAGATGCCCGAATTTCATTTGCCATATTTTTATATTGCATAACGATATAATAATATAAATGTCAACAGTCTGGATCTGTTTTTTCCTTAATTATGGCAAATGATTGTTATGGCATGAAATATTAGTGATATTGAACGTTATGGAAAGTAAAAATTATGGAAAGTGATATTATGGTATCTAATATTAGGGATGTTAGACATTATGACGTTTGAGTATTATGGCATTCAAAAATTATGGCATTTGATAGTAGGGCAAATGAAGGTTATAGCCAGTGACCATTATGGCAAATGAAATTAGTACGAATGATATTATGGGAAATGGAGGGATCCCCTTTTTTTCTCCTAACAGGATCGATAGTGCTCGTGATTCTGAGTACAAAACCGCAAATAAAACTGAAATCCCAGAAAAAAGTTGAGTGTGTTAATGAAATGACCCAAATAAACCATTGGATTTCGATGTTTTCCCATCCTTGTGAGGATTATCAAACCTGTTAATCTAAGGATGGTCTTCTGACAATGCAGGTCTATTCAGCAGGTACAGGCGCGCTCATATCCTACAATTAGTCACGGATGACCGCAAAACGGGCACAAAGAAAATTGCCTGTTACTACCAAGTACGCTGGCTGAATGCCAGTACTGTCCCCGTGGTATGTCCATATAGGTGACATTCGATTTGGAGTGCAATAGCGTGGAACGAAGGCTTAATTTGCAATGACCAGTGAATCGCCGTGTTGCGTTTTGTAATTGGTTTGTTGTGTTTTCTGATGAAAACTCGGGAACAATAGAGTTAGGTGACTGAGTTTGTATTCGTATTGATGGAAAGGAACTTAGAACAAGAGATAATATTTACAGGGTCTTTTAAAATTGTTCCGGAATCAAAAAAAAAAAGTCAAAAGTTTATTTTGCAAATAGGCCGCCAAGGGCTCTTTTACATGTCTTTTTTTTAATCTACCAGCGCATTCGGAAAGACCATCATTGCCAAGAAGAATGCGCCGCAAGAAACTTGGCAGAAAGTAATTTTTTCGAAATAAAATAGATTTACAGTAGTACTTGCATTCTACTTAACTTGCCTATAATACAATTAATACATTTTATAAAAGGGATGTAAAGGAATGTTTCAGCATCAGTTCATTCGTTTTTTTTTTAATTATGTAAAAGGGGGAAAACGAGCAGACGGGTCACCTGATGAAAAGTGATCACCGTCGCCCAGGGACACCTTGGTTGGGTTAGTCTGACTACATACCCGTAAATACCCCCCTTGCCCTCCCCCCCCCCGCTTTACCATTGGTCACAATTCGTGACTGGAATTGCCCGGTGGTAAAATGTTTTCTTCTTTTTTCCCACTGTGGGTTGAGGGTATATTTTGCATGTACTTATCAATACAGAACAGCATAGTGTGTAACATTAAAAATAGGGATTGAGAGCTCTCCATTTTCTGCCAACAAACTGCTATGCAGTTTGGCAGAGGTATTATATAAGTATTTTGTACTTCTTTAGCGACCCGCCCCGGCTTCGCACGGCATATTATGCATGTATTATACATATAAACCTTCCTCTTGAATCATCACTCTATAGCTATTTAAAAAAAACTGCATCAAAATCCGTTGCGTAGTTTTAATTTTAAAGATTTAAGCATACATAGGGACATCGACTTTGTTTTATACTATGTAGTGATTTGAGTCAAATAAATTGGAAAAAAATGTTTTTCAGGATTTTAATCATAGATGACAAATGTTTCCATACATTTATTATCATTTTTAGCATAAATTTTATTTTTAAGTTAGCTTTAGTTTATATTTCTACTTTTATAAATATCATAAGTTAAGTAGAATTTAAGTAGTAGGTAAACGTATTTTATTTTGAAAAAAATACTTTCTGCCAAGTTTTCTTGCAGCGCATTCTTCTTGGCAGTGGTGGTCTTTCCGAATGCGCTGGTAGATTCAATAAAAGACAAATGTAAACGAGCCCTTGGCGGCCTATTTGCAATAATAATTTGGACCTTTAGGCAGGGTTCCCATCACGCAGGCAGCATTCCCGCGTTGTATCGCAATTGCGAGTCTTTAGGATGAATATGGACATAGAGTCTTGACGTGTGGAATCAACTCGAAGACGGCAGCTCCTTTGAATGTATAGAAGTTTGTCAGGCCGTTCTACCGGAAAGTGCGAATTGAATCAGTCCAACCAGTGTGGGGGTCAGCTGACTCAGAATGACAAGTGACCAGGGCACATTCAACTATCTCTAGTGCAGAATCGTGCCGTAAAATTCTGCACGTGTGGCAAACACAATAGACACACGCGGGGTAGACAGGGCTTAAGGCCATGTTTGGCGTGATTGAGGGCGTATAGGTGGAAAGAGAAATCAAAATAGGGATGGGTTGCTAACCGCATAACATATAACCAGCTCACCCTATAACATGATTCCTAAGACTTACTTCCAAGCCCATCGATAATAGGCATAAATCTTACATACATACATACATACATATCGTCACGCCTCTTTCCCACAGGGGCAGGCAGAGACTACTTTGTTCCACTTGCTACGATCTTGACATACCTCATAAATAAACATAAACCACATAACATAAACATACACAAATCACATAAACACATAAACACACATTTATGACATAAATCTTAGGAATCATGTTTTAAGCGATGCTAGCAACCAATCACTGTTTTGATTCCCCTGGCCACCGCTATGCGCCCACAAAGAAGGTGGCTTTATGGCCTTGTTACTCTGGGATATGTCTACCGTGTAAAAGATAAAGACGTCACTAAGATGTACTTGTATGTGCATGTTCCCTGTTACTGCAGTAGGTACTGCACTAACTATGAAATGAACCACTTAGATTGATCAAGAAAACATTCCTTATTGAAGCACGCGATTCGAAACCTTACCCCACTGTAACAGGGTACATTGCCGCTAGTCTGTTGGGTGCTGTCAATTTTAATACAGAGTCGTTTCCTGCGCTCGCGCGCGTTTGAAATTTTAATGTTACAAGGTTCTATCGTTCTATGTTCGTTAAAGAGAGTTCGTACCTTGTGGTTTTTATTTTAAGTTAGCCTTTCTTGTCATTTTTACTGTCGTTCTGAGAGTCATTGCATGACGTCCTAATTCCGACTCGGTTCAAGTTTTAGCTGTCAATTTTAGTATGAATCTGACAGCGAGCGAACCTAAACTGAATC